>CM051264.1:9496500-9729000 GCA_027921565.1 Artemia sinica | reverse complement strand
CTTCTTGTGTTTCTTAATCCCTCATTAGAAAATATACTATTTAGAAAAAAAAAACAATTAAAGCTTCATACGTCCGTGTATTTAGTATATGAACCTACCTTGTTTTAAGAACCTTTAAATACCTTCAAAAGGACCTTGGATCTTCTAATAATTTCCATGTGTAGTCTGAAACTGCGCAATGTATCGGTATTTGAACCCAAATATTCAGGGTTGGGAGGTATCTTTACGAAAAACCTTCAAAACTGTTCCAAAATGGCCACTCTAATTAAAATATGAAAAAGAAAGCCTCAAATAAGAGTTGCTATCTTTTAAATCTTGGTCCTAGGTTGCAAAGGATGGTGGAGGAGGGGCATATTTTCCACAGCTTTTTGAAGTTTCACTTCAATTATTGATAAAATTTAGTGCTAGTTTTAGAGGGTGGTAGTGTAGGATATTGTAATTGCCAAAATTCAACTTTTTTGTAAAAATAAAAATTTTAAATGTGTCTATCCTGGAATAGCTGTCCGAATGTCCGATGCGGGAAGTAGGGGTTTGGGGGTTGTTGTTCATTTGCTTCTTCTTTTCCCTTTATTTTCTCTTTCTTCATTTGATTTATGTTTAGTTTGTTAGTTATCTTTGATTTTTGTTTTAGAATTTTGGATGGGTTTTACTGCCCGTTTTATTGGTTTGCCTTGCCATTATGATTGCGTTCAAGCCTTCTGATTAAGTTTAACAAAGTGGCTGCTTTGATGGCACGCTTTGGTGTTTTGTTTTCGGTATGTAATGGTTACAGTCTCTTTTTTCTTTGTCTCTCTTTTTTTCTTTACTGTTGCTCTTTAATGTGGTGTTTATTAATCTTGCTTTTAAATATTCCTGCGATTAATTTTTTTTGGACATGGTTTCTACTCTTGTATTCACGGCGGGTCCAGAATTTTGTTTGTTTTTTTTTTTTTGGGGGGGGGAGAAACATGTTAACGTTTTTGCTGTCTTGGCAGTTTTGATATAAATCTAAGCAAAAAACTGTACAAAGCAATGCTGCAGCCAGGATAGAGGAGAGGGGCCCTTTGGCGACTGACACATTCGTATATATACAAATGAAAACTACACAATAGTGAACCTGTTCGAAGTCAGGGGGCTCACCCTCCCCTTCTGGATCCGCCCCTGGCTGTACGAATTCATTACCATGCGCATAAATTCATATACCAAAAAGGGCTGAAGATTCGTAATGATTTAATAATCACCTCGCCTTTTAGAGGACCCTTTTGCCAAACCAACTTGTATCTCAAAATATATTAAACATATTGATACTAATGGTTTTCTTAAAAATAGAAATAATACGTGCAGTACAAAAACTCCATACTTCAAGATGATCGTCTTTAGCCTAGTAGTGGCTTTCTGATTTGGTCTTAGTCCCTTCCTGGTGTCCCATACATATATTAATTATGTGTCAAAAATGTATTGATGCTTATAGGTTAAACGAAAAATGTGGTTCAATACCGCTCTCTAGGGCTATAATGAAAGTAAGCTTGAGGTGGCTAGGGCATGTTGTGCGGATGAAGGATGACAGATTGCGAAGATTGTTCTTTTCGGCCAACCGTCTAGGGCTAAGCGGAAAGCAGGTCGTCCTCTTCTGGGGTGGGAGGACGTCATAAAGAAAGATTGAAAAGAAATGGGAACTTCGTGGACTGGTGTAAAAAGGGAGGCTTTGAATAGATTGGGATGGAGGAGCGAGCGTGCGTATACAATATGATGTAAAACACATATCTTTTGAAAATTCTCCTTAAGATCATCGTCTTTAGACAAATAGCGACATTCCGATTTGGTCTTACAGCCGTCCTGGTGTCGAATGCATGTATTAGTTTTCATCAAAAATCGAATATTTAAAATTATTATTCCATGTCTCATTTCGAAAATGCTTATAACAATTTCAAAATCAACTTTGGCAATCACACAACTATATTTTTTTTTTCTTAGATATAAAGGTTGAATGTTTGAATAGAAGGAATTTTATTTTGTTAAATTTTTTGACAAAGTGATAAATATGTGCTATAATCCAATTGGAATAGCATTAATTAAACAAACCATGCGTATGCATTTGCTTTGAATTTAATGAGCTAAGTTATAAGTTGCTTTCGTGCGGTAAAATACCCTATAATTTAAAGGAAGAATATGAAATAAATAAAAATGAGTAAAAAGAAGAAGAGGTATTTTTAAGACAACTTTGATGGGATAATTTAAAACTGCTTCTTGTAAAAACGTGTATGGTGATTCTTCTAATTTGTAGCTTGGTTCATTCTGTGCGTTTTTCACAAAGTAAGCGTTCGATAGAACTTAAGCCAGGGGATGTGTTTTTAAATAATTTTGTACTTCAACAAACGTGAGTTAGACATTCCTATTTTAGAGGTATCATAGATTCTAATACCAGGTTCCGACCTGCATTTTCATGCATCATTTGTCCCTGAAAAGAGAGGGGAGAGACACCCCCTTTCGCCAGCCATTAACGGCAAGCGGGATTTGATCCTCACAACCGGTCTACCGCCGGTTCTTCTTTCCACCTTCCACCGGTTTCACTTTCTTTCTCCCGCCGCAGGTTGCTTCTCAAGTGAAATAATCGACTCCTTGGATTGATCCACGGGTATAATCTTGGCAGTTATTACTTGCTTACCATTATGGTCAGACATTGGAGAGGACGGCCAGTTGCTGAGCGATGATTCAAATCAATTCTAGTAGGCTACTATTTGTGCCCTCGGCTCTCTGAGGCACTACAACGAGTATCTCGCCACCACCCCATGTGCTGAGGTATAGGCTACTGACCACCTCTTCGAGGGTAAAACGCATCAGCTGGTCCAAATAAGTATTTTGAATGCATTTGCAGTTTCTGCATGAACAGGAGAACTTTAAGATATTCAAAATTGATAATCGCAATTCATTTAATGATTTATTTCCTGATTCCAGAATATAAATGGGATTGGCAATGAAAATATGCAGAAATTTATTGTAATAAGACAATTTCTTTATTTTTAGGTGAAAATCAGTCAACTTCTTTGGCCTTTTTTGTTTATTGTTATCGTATCTTTATTGATAGACTTGACGCCTATGCGTCATTTTTGCACAAGCTAAATTGCAGTTTACGCCATTTTCCTCATATATCCAGTGTAAAATTACCACCTTGATTTTGGTTCTACAGTGCGGTGACTTGTGATCTCAGCTTTCTGGAGGAATCGTCGTTGCGTAAGTGCGTACAAAATGTGCCATCGGTTGTGTGCAAGGGATGTCTAAAATTATTATGTTTTTTTTTTTTTGCTTTGAATTCTTAGTGCTATTCGAGTATTTAATTTTGTTTCATTGGATTTTAAATAGTCTTTAATTGTGAATTACTTTGAGCACCTTGGAAACTATAACTTTGAATAACTTAGAACTTAGCCTGGTACAGTTATACAGCGTTATATAAAGATTTTTCTTGAGAAATATACAAAATATTCGAGAACTTTGTAATTCTAGCTAGAAACCCTCCTGTATCCTAAGGCACTCCAACAAAATATATCTGAAATTCAAAGCCGTTACAAAAGCTATGTAAATTTTTCGTAATATTCACCAGCGGTGCCACATGAGGCACATTCGCCCGGTTTGAGTGGTTTTTTTGGGTGATTGTTCGTGGCGTTCTTTAAACACAAACAAAAGGCATAGGCCAAGGCCTAGGGCTGGCACAATGCCGAGGGACGCAAAAAATAAACACTAATAATTCATAAGTTTTCAGGGATTTCCCTGTAAATCGCTTGGGCCTAGGGGCGCCAAAGACTTAAACCCGGCACTGAACACACTTCACCATTATTATAAATAGCTTCTAGGCATCTCTAATACCAGACACCCCTTTTTAACGTTGAAAAATAAGCCCGTTGGACTTCTGCATCAGGTATCTTTTGTCTCTGTCTTCAAATGAGTGTATTTCCTTTTTCCTAAATAGCGCACATAGTGAATTCTTGATTGAAAAATGGTGTCTTTGGCGTATTCTTGCTTCATGACTGGACCTTCTTATAATACGTATCTGGTGACAATGAAAATCCCTGAGTAACGTAGGATAGAAAATAATGAGCCTGTGAACACCGTATAACGTTAAAATGCAAATTCCGCCTGGAAAATCAGTTTCAGCGAAGCATCTTGGACTAGATACACCCCTAATCCATTTTTGCTGTTTTTGGGCACAAGGTATTTTCAGTTGGTGCCCTTTTGGAGGAAGGTTTTTTTCGTTCTGCTATTGAGACTCATCCTCTAAATATGCAGTTTTGTAAACTCTGTAATCTGTGATTGTTATTGTATTTTGACTGTGCTGCATTTAAAGGTTGCGAATTATGATTAAAAGATTTCTAATAAGCTCTATTAAACTCAGTGGCTTCAATTCGGGGGGGGGGGCTGACCCCCTTTAGATTTCCTGCCCTCCTTGCTAGATTTTGAAAAAACCATTTTCTGGGGTATTTGTATTGAAAAACTGTTTTTGTATTTTCATTGAAAAATAAAAAGGACAAATTTCTCTCCCCCTCCCTACACGTTGAAAAATTCATTTCCCCTCCCCCTCTAAATTTTTGTGAATTGATGCATTGATTAAATTTTGCAGTATCAGAGTATTTGATTTGTAACCAACTTGACGTATTAACTCCAGCTAATTTAACATAAACATGGACATTCCCTAAAAATTAGAATAGATTCCAAATAGCAAACAAAAATCTTTTTGTCTTATGGAAAGTCAAATAACTCTTTTAAAAGCCGATTTGACTAGTGTAACTCTCCTACCAGAGGATGTGGGTATCCTAAGCCATTGATGCATACATCTAAATAGAGGAGTATTCAAAACGAGTAGGTTTTCTAGCGTTTTGAGTTTAAAAAGTGATGTTTCTTCCGTAGGCTAAAATTTCACACCGGTTTTAACGTGCAAACATTATTTCTGGGGAATTGAATTTATTCCTAAGACGGATCAGTAAGAACTCCCTACTGGAATAATTACGGTGCTAAATTTACATATTTTTATATTTTAACCCATATTCCAAGAAGAGTCTATATTTTCCTGAAAACTCTGCAAGCATTCAAGGCCCATAGCTTTTCTAATGCTTTTTGTTTAAGAGTTTAATTAACGAAGTGCGTTTTTCTCATATTAGGTAATATTAGGTATTGTTATCTCTTCTTGACTAAGTGGTCTTTTTTGTTGTTGTTTTAATAGTTATTGCAAATCTGAATTCAGTATGTCTATGTCCAGCTAATTTTCTGCCCAGTGCTTACTATAAATTATCAGTTGACTAATATTTTCAATAAACAATATAAGTGTCAATGCTTATACCATAAACTTCCTACGCTGAAATTTCAATAAACAATTTCCGCATGTTGCAACTTAGTTTCATGGAACTTCCAAATGCGAGAATCGCCCTGAATGCATTAGAAAATTTGGAAATTTTTCTTCAGTGCGAAATCATAAGAATTTTTTTTTAAATCCATGCTTTCTAGTAATTTTTCAGCCCTTATTAGACCTGACTTGTTTCTACTAAGAATGAATCTTTCGGGAAAATATGAGTCATAGAATACAGTAAAGCACATCTGCATGCCAATTTATTTTACACATAAAAGCAGAAATCATTTGTTGAGCTTTAAATCCTATTTGTCAAATAGATTGTAGAGCTAATTTAAGCTCAGACATGCTGAAACAGCATCCCAGCCTCTAAGAATGGTTACTTGGCCCGGAAAATATTACTGACTGACTTTTTTCTTTTTATTCTTTTTTTGATAATTAATTCGGGTCTTCGGACTCATTACGTCAGTGTTCAGCTATCTTACTGCCCACTACTTGCTAAACATTGTTATTGACCAGTAATTACTCCCTGCCTGTGAAAATGTTCGCATACAGAAAATATATTATTGGTTATCCTTTTTTTCTAATAGAAAAGAAGTCTTTCTTATAACTCTTCTCTAGCTCTATCTCTTCTATATTTATCGTTGCATTTTTACTGCGCGGATTGTCATTTTAGTGTGGACCAAAGAGTATGAGAAACTTAGAAGTTAAACTGGTACCATATGTGAAAAGAAAGATTACTCAGGACCTTATCCAGGGGCAGGGGCGTTACTCGGTTTGAGCTCCCCTCCCCAAAGTTTTTGTCCCACTCATATAAAAGTAGCAAAAATGCATTTAGACACTTTTTTTGCGTTTTTTAAAGTTTTTCGTAACCTGCACCCCCCTTCCCCCGAGAAAATTTCTGAATATAAACTGCCAATGCCATTTAGCTTTCAGTCATTTTGCTACTTTTTTTAGCCTGCTCTATATTGGTTCATACTTGTCCTTTAGGTACTTTAGAGTTTATGAAAGGCTAAAGAAAACCGAGTCGAAGTCTCTGTAAGCCCTTAAAGTCGACCAGCCTACTTACCAGCCAAGATTTTCCCACACTAATCTAGGCCTACTATATGCAGATTGGATCTTGAATTGAATCCAATCATTCCAATTGAAACCTAATCATTTCTTATATATAAATTTTATTCTATAACGTTTCATATTAATACTTCAACTATCTTTTTTTTTCTAGTTTTTAATGAAGTCTTCAGGCGCTACATTGTCAGTGGCGCTGGTAATTCTAATCCGTATTTTTTGTGCTAAATTACCAAAGGTCAAGCTCTTGTAGATTTCCAATTCTTTTTGGCGTAGACTCTACCCTATTTTGTCTTTAAAAAATAGAAAGGTATTATGCGAAAACTTCGTATAAGTTGATTTACAGTCCTCTCTGTAGAATAAGTTCGATCAATTTGTCCAGTCCCTTCTCTCTATCTTCTTTGGTTTTCGAGATGTAGTGAAAACCACTGACAAATAATTGGGAATACAGCACGGAGGATTTAAGTTTCCCTCCAGTTGGTTCTTAAACAATAGAAAAACAAGCATGTGTAACATTCATCTTAATTCATACAGGTTCTGCTGTTCATTCAGTTATATTTACTGATAATTCTATAGCTTAAATATGTATGCTCTGAGATAATAAGTTTGTGTTCTGTGTTTTTGGTGTTTTTTTGGAAAACAAATATCTAAAATGTTTAGGCTTTTAAGTGAAATTGTAGCCTTCATAAATTATGTTGAAGTTTTTTCTTCAAAGAGATAAAATAAAAATAGAATTTCTCGTCAACAGTTAAAGAGTGGATTTAAACCAAAAATAATCTCAATTTTGCCTAGGAAAATTGGTTTGAAGGAAGGAAGAGTTCATTAATAATACACATAAATAACATAACAAAACATTTTATTTTAACATAACAAAACATTAATATAACAATAACATAACAAAACATTTTATTTTAACATAACAAAACATTAACATAACAATAACATAACAAAACATTTTAACAAAACATTTTACTACCTTCCTAAAAAAGTCTGCCAAAATTTCTCTGGAAATTAACGCCCATAATTAGCACACAATCTATTTTAATATCGTTAATTTTATGTTGGCATTAATTTTGGTGACTTATGAGAACCAATTTAGTTTTGTTGGGGGGAGAGGGGTATAGGGATAGTTAAAAATACAGAGATCCAAAAGCCTTCACTGAACCCCCAATAACAGTAAAAAAAAACTCATTTCTCAATTTTCTGCCCTTTTTTTCGAAGACCACACTGCCGTTTTATGACGAACAAATTTAAGTTCAAATGGGGATAAGTCTTTTTATTAGGCAGTGAAAAACAGATACAAAAGAATATTTCGACCACACTCATCAATGATCATCATCAGCAGTAAACTAAAGTATTAAAACAAACTATATTTATACAGAATAAAATAATTACTTCCGGGTCACAGATAGTTTCCGGTTCATTGGCTGAGAGGGTTTATTGACAGGGTTCTTGGACCAAATGAGGCTGAGGGGGAACAGCTACCCTCTCAGTCAATGGACCGAAAACTTTCTGTGACCCGGAATTAATTATTTTATTCTGTACAAAATATAGTTTATTTTAATTGTAATAATTAGTTTAGCTGCTGATAACGATCACTAATGTATGTGGTCGAAATATTCAGAACTTCCTGTATCTAATTTTACTGTCTAATAAAAGGACTTATCCCTATTTGAACTTCTATTTGTTCTGCCTCTTTAAATTTTATGTTGTGCAACATAAAGCCTTTTGAATTGCCACAGCTGGGCTTTATTAAAGCTGTTAGCAGCAGTTTCTTGAAGTAAAGTCTTTTGAGCTACTGTAGCCAGTTTCTCTTTGACCTTTTTTACATACTGAAACAGCGATTTATTAGTGTGTTTTAACTTATCAGTAATGTCTTTTGTCTCCAACAGTAGTGCGATATTGAGAATAATCTAAGATATGACCGAATTATGGCAAAACTTTGTCCAGCTAAAACTACCAAATATCGTAGCTATTTGAATTTCATCTGATATATCTGATTGAGAGCAAAATTTTCTAAATTCTCCTTAAAAAGTTATGGAAAAAAACTATTTACTTTAGATAAAATCTAGGCCAAAAAAAGTGCTTTATCTCTGATCCGAAACAGAAGTAAGCCGAACGTTCGTCCATGTGGTGGCATCTTTTTCATCGAGTATTGTGAAACACTGTTGCCGAAGCGACTTGTTTTATAAAATAAGCAAGTTTGAGACTCTTTAATAGTTCGCTTAAGTGTCTTAATCTAAGTTAATGTGCAATGATGGCTAGTTGTATTCATAGCTCCTGTCGAATATTATGTTATACAAATGGCCTCGGACTTTCGGGTTTTTATGTGCTATTAATCAGATTTTTTGTAGTTTCCAAGGATGCTCGAAAAAGTGTTTATTATTGCTGATTTTTGTTTCTGATAGCATTCGATTGACTATTACACTGTTAGTTTTGATTACCAAGCCAAGGTTCGGCTACTGAGCTTAAGCTGAGTTTAAATTGCTTTTTGATTAAGGCGTCATTCAAATCTTGCCGATTTGTGTGTAAAAAAAAATATATATATAACTGCATTTTACAGTTATATATATTTTTTTACTTCCTTTTTTCATGGCGCAAATAACTGTTTGTATAAATATTCAGCTGTAAATTGTATTGTATTTTGGGTATTTTTCGATGCCCTATTTTAGATTTTATAAGATTTGTTTTGTTTTCCCATATTATCAAAACTTTATTATTAATGTAACTATTGAAATTTACACATTTGTGGGAAGTTTTGCCTTTCTTTGACTGACATTGTAACACTGGTTTATCTCCAATGGGTAGTTTTAGAATATGTATAATGCTTATTTGAACATACAGCTTAAAACAAGTTGCTTATCGCTACAAAGCTCTTGAAACAAAGCTCAAATTTGTGTTAATTTTTTTCAGTATCTCAAAAAGAAAAGTAATTCTCAGTTAGTAATCATGATGAACAATGGCAGTTTAAAACACTAATATAATTTTAAGTACGTATACAAGAGGGGGGCTTAAGCCCCCCCCCCTCCCCCGAAAATCGAAGTTTTCTTGAATTATTTGGCATTTCTTATTCAAGTTATCAACAAATTACTTGTTCACAATTTGTCTAATAACCCACATACCAGAAAAAAAAAATTGCGCACATACCTTGGTCCATTCAAGTTAACTATTATTTGACTTCATTAATATATAACTTCGGATTAATATATATTATAATGAGCCAATTTTCAAATGTCTTGCAATATGAAATGATCATCCAGTTTGAAAAGAAGAAGAGGAAAAATGCTGCACTTAAGTTTTTGTATGAATTTTACGACACAACAGCAACTATGTAATACGGCAATATCTGATTCAATTTTTAGTCATTAGCCGCAATAACATTGTCTGAAGAAGAAGCTAAAGAATTCGAGGAGACGTGCACAGCGGAAGCCCGCCCAGGAGTACATCCAATACCAATACCAGCTTAAGAATTTATTACGAGAAAAGAAGAAAGAGCTAAAGATTGGGAAATTGTCAACCCAGCCCAGGAAGAAGAGGGGAAAATGATCTGAAATTGAGGACTCACGCCTCGATTGTCCTCAGTTGATTGGTTGTGTATGGATAAGAGATTTTTACGACTAAGTTAAGGCATGGCATGTTCCTTCTAAAATAGAAACGGCAATCTCAAGAATTTGAAATTTGGCTCATTTACAACTGAAAAAAAGATTTTATAACATATTTTCGAAAATTTCTTATTGTTGGTTACTTTTTTTTCCTTGTTTTAAATGTGTAAATTCCATTGAATGTATGGCTTACTTTCCTGACCTCAGTTTCTGTTTAACTTTTGCTTTCTACAAGAAGTCACCATCGTATGATTTTACACAATTAGTGGTATTCCAATTTGATTGTTGTCTCAGTGGTTGAGAAATTCTTGTACTATTTGTAGGGATAGTAAGTTAGGGTCTAAGAATTGTTTAAGGTCCTCGTTTGACTTTGTGTATATCAAACCACAAGCTCGGCAAAAAATGCGGTTTGATCCCTAAAACTCTTACGAGGGAAAGGTTAAGATTAGCAGGTCACGTATTACTTTGAAGGATAACAGGTTATCGAAAAGTTGCAACCTAGATGGGGTTAAACAAAAAATAGCAAACTAGATGGGGTTAAACAAAAAACAGGACGTTCTCAATTGTGAGGCGTCCAAGAGTGAGCTCTGGTCATGGGTGGGAAGGAGAGTCCATACACAGAGGGAGGTTTTTAATCTATTTCGCAAAACAATTTTCATTTTATTCATCAAACCTTTTTGTATATTCATACCGACAAATTATTCTGTATTATCAAAAAAAAAAAAATGAAATTATTATGTGTTTCTTAAAATACTTAATATGTATATATATTTAAAATATTTTTAATATAATATGTGATGTAGATAATAGTACAGAAATATAAAATATTTGTGACGTCATTCATATGAATTTTTTTTTTGTCAAAATTAAGGCCCTAAACGAATTTTGTCAAAGTCGTGACCTATCTAGATCGTTCCTCACTTCGGAAAATGATATTTTGCCCATTTTCAGTAAAAAATTATTATGCAGTTTTCGAGAAAAATTGGAGATAAATAAACATATTCGAGTATACAGTTATTGTTCGTTTAATTATAAAAAAAACTGCATAATAAAAAATATATTTTTTATATTTATTATATATAATTATAAAAAAAATTTTAATTATAAAAAAAATTTTAATTATAAAAAAAATTTTAATTATAAAAATTGTGGTTTGTTTGAAGTTAGTGTTAGAACTTTAGAAAATATCGAAAATAATCAAAATCAGGTGCAATATCCGCACTAACCGACCACTTTATTTCACTCTACTCATTTTAGTGTTTAGGTCTAAATTTTGTTAGATAGCTTTTGGATTTATTTGACTTTAAAAAGCAACCCACCAATTCAAGAAGCAAAAGAGAGGCAGCATAATGAATTAATAAAATAGTTGAATTACGAAATTTTATTCTGAAAATTTACTTAGCATAAAATCTACTAACCAGGCTGGCACTATAGTCGAATTGGAATTCCACTAATTCAATTCGCCATGAAGTTCTTCAGGCTCTAGTCGCTTAGAAATTTGTATAATTGTATAATACTTATTTGTTTGTCCAGTGCTGTTCGAATTAATAAATAGTTCAAATGTTGCGTTAATTGAATAAAATGATGTTATTGGTCTTGAAGCATTTTAGACTATTTTTGTACATTATCTTTATTTTGGTCCTTTTGTGTATAGTATGTTTATATTGACAAGCTTAGCTCACTTATCGATTTGACAATCATATTTCGTTTCACATATTTTATTGTTTGTTTTTCTGTTCTTCCAAACATGAGAATTTTAGGGGACTAGATTAATGCAAGATCTTGGAGAATTACAGCAGTGGAGACAAGCAAGAGGATTATTTCGCAACAAAATAATTTTATTTTATCCAGTCGTTTCTGTGGTGCTCAATCACACTAGCAACAATTTTATATATAGATAATAGTTATAGTATAGATAATAATATAGATAGTAAGGGCGCCCGCAGAAAATTTTCCAGGGGGGGGGGGGCAGATACCAGAATAGCGGAGATAAAATAAATTCTCAAATTTGGAAAGCCTTTTTTCCAAGGGGAGCTATTTTCCAGGGGGGGGGGGGTAAACGCCGGCACCAGACTGATCATGATACCTTTAGACTGACCATATTCAAACAGTGAGTGGTACAAAAGTGTGATTCTATACCGGTGAAGAAAAACCTAGAGTTTTACTATAAAAAAAGAATGGTTACTATTTTACTAATATTTTTACTAATTACTATTAATTTTACTATTCAATTTAAGCCATTTATTTGTAATTTATTTAGAATTATTTGTTGATTAGATATGAATTATTTGTTGATTTATTAAAAGATCAATATTTTTAATTAACAAATTCTGGTATCTTGACCAAATTCCCGTTCAGGTTTAAGCTAAAAGTTAAGTTTCATTATTATGAAAGAAAAGCATGCAAAATTCCTAATAGGATAAGACCTTATAGGATACAACCAATGGAATAGACACAGGATGATTAGACTTAATAAAAAAAAAAATTAGACCCACGTTTTTAGCTTGACAAAATATGAGCAAAAACCAAGACCAAAGTGACTCCTGGTAGGGCACGACGCTGTATATATATAAAACTTTCTTTGTTTATTAATTCCAAAATGCGGTAAGCTTTCTCAAGCTTGTCGCACTATTGCTAGGGCATAAGAATGACCTTGAGAGTATTTACCCTACATCCTAAATCGGGTTCCGGTTTCGGTCTCCTTTAGATAGAAAATGAATGACCTATATTGAGTTAATCTAAAAGTTGAATTAAATTCTGAATTGATTCTAAACAAGTTTCATAGCAGTTCTTAAAGACAAAACAATAATAAGAAATTCTTTTTCTTTGATTAGTTGTTACACTTCTATTTTCTTCCTACTCTGGTCTAAATTCCAGGGGGGGGAGCATGCCCACTCCCCCTGCGGGCGCATATGATAGATAGACAATATAGATAGTAGTTATAGTATAAATAATAATATAGATAATAGTTATAGTATAAATAATAATATAGATAGTAGTTATAGATAATAGTTATAGTTTAGATAATAATGTAGATAGTAGTTGTAGATAATAATGTAGATAGATAGATAATAATAATATAGTATAGATAATAAATAGATAACAGTATAAATAGTTGTTTTTAGTTTTAGATTTTATTTAATTTTAGATTATTTTAGATTTAATCTTTACTACTTAGCGTTGAAGACGCCTTGTTTTATCCAAGCCACAGTTTATATAATTATCCAGTATGATCTTTCCCTATCTCACCCATTATAAAAACCCGGACCAAGATGCGAGTGCTCCAGAGAACGTTTTTGCAGATAGAAACATAGGCGGCATCAGATCTTTTCAAGGGTAGACAAGTCAGACTGTGATCTAATCGGAAACAAGTGGAAACCCGCTATTACGAATAATGCACTTTGTTGGAAACAAGTGGAACCCGCTATTAATAACTGCACGAAGAAGTGGGAAGAGCTTTTTGTTCGCACCGAGAACGAAGACCAGAAATGATCTGCGATAAGCTTACTGGATAATTATATGAACTGTGATCCAAACGAAATACCCGCGTCGTTTTAGTTTGTTTTTTCCATCTACCCGCCATAATCCCGCTTGTTTTCTTCATCTTGAGGTTTTTTTCTCTTTGTTTTTGTCATGGCTGGCCAGTTGGGCTTTAGATCTTTTATAGTCCATAATTGCCTGTTGGGGTCTTTAAACCCTTTGAACTTTGGATCAAATTTGGTCGAATAAACCTGTTTTGAATTTAATTCTAATGGCTAAGTTTGGGTTGACTTTTTGGTGATAAGGTTCGGCTCCTATCAACCCATTACTGAATAAAAGATTGAGATAGATTTCAAATTCGATATTCAAGATTCTGCCGGAAATATGAAGCTCAGAAGCTGGTTAGGAACAAAAATATATCGTGGACAAAAAGCATTGTGATTAAAAATTTCTCGTTCCTAGATAACGAGAATTGGAGTTCATAATAATTCAATAATACAACCTGACGTAAAAGGAAACAATAAATGTTCCATATTTCAATAACGAATTTAACTGGTAATATTCTCAAAAATATTTTTAAAGACTCTTGGTAGAGTATTTATCAGGGAGTGCCGATGGGGAAGGAAGGAGTGCTTTGTGCAAAGGGTTTTATTTTTACGACGCTGAAGGGGCTTAATTCGAGATTTAAAAGTATTTACATAACTAATGGGACAATAATTAAAGTAAGAAGGAATTAGAAAATAATTCAGTGATTTAAGGGCAGGAAAAGGGAGGTAAATTTTTAGGCACCGCAATAACCCTACATTCCCTTCTTTACATCCACAAATATTTAAGCTTGTATTTCGTCACAGTCCATTGCATCATTGGAAATTGTAGCACAACCAGTATAGAATGCTCGGTAGAGTGCCCAGGCCTGAATCCGGACTGATGTATTTTGGAGAATCTAGAATAATTCATCATTCTATCGTAGATGTCACGCTCCATAATTTTCAAAAAAAAAAACAAAAAAAAACAGAGAGACTAGAGATAGAGTGGTAGTTCGAAAGTTGCTTGAAGTCGCTACTTTCGTGAGGGGTTATAACCTTCACCGACTTGAAAACAGCGGGAAAGATTGCATCCTTTAAGCAAGAACTGATGACATGCGCGATAATGTTGACATAAGAATCGACCGTCTTCTTAATAAGGTAACTTGAAGACTCAACTGAACCTTCGGAGTGACTGTTTTCATGACTTGCATATTCTTCAGGAGTTCGTCTTCAACAATGTAGTTATTTTTTGTAATCTTCTGTAATGATAGTTGATCGGTCGTAAGCTTCCTCTACAGTTGTTTCTCCAATACATAAAAAAAATTGTTGAGTGTGTTGGCTACTTTTTGTTACGATGTTGAAAGTGTTTCAGCTGGCTTCATCATGGTCTCAGGAAACATGTTGAAGTTTTGTTTATTCAGACATTCAATTATTAGATATCCTTTTTATCTTCTTTGGTGATCCTTCTGCTTCTTGAAACGGTTTATGGTAATATGTCTGTTTAGCTTTCCCGAGCAGGGATGTCAGTGTTTTTATGGCTTTTGTATTCGGTACTTAATACATCAGGATTATCAATATATTCACAGAATAGCACATTTTTGTGCTCAATATTGGTACGTAATCCTTGTGTGATCCATGGATTTTCGGTGTCGCTTGCCTACCAGAGCGAATTTTCGAAAAACGGCTGGCAGAGTATAGATCAGACCAGAATTTCTTAAAAAATAGAGTAGCCAGTGCGTATAAGTCCATTTCTTCATAAATTAATTAAAAAAAAAAACTTCCGAAAAAGACGTTTTTCAAAAAAAGTAAAGGCCATCTTAAATTAATTTATTATTATTAATTAATAAATGAATTATTAATAAATTATATATATCATTATATCATATAGATATAATGATATATATCATTATAGATATATATCATATATGAATTATATCAATGATATATATCATTAACAAATATTTTAACAGATATATTATTGAATTGAAGTTATCAAGTATTTTGCAGGTTGCATCAAGAAATGGCTAATTGTAGACAAAGAAAAGCCAAGACAGATAGTCCAATTAATTGAGAGGCAAATTTTTAAATGGCCGGGGCACGGGTAAATGCCGGGAGATCATAATTAATTCATTAATTATGATTTGAATGAATAATCGATTTGTATCATTAGATACAAATACCTGTTAAAATTCAAACTCAAAACGACCAAAAATTACTATCAAAGAATAAATGAAATCCAAAATGAACAGAAATTAAATAAACAATCATAGTAAGAAACAGGGGTGGGTCCAGAATTTTTTTTAGGGGGGGATGGCGCAAAATAGGTTGATCCGATAAACTTGCGATAGGAGCAAGTTTAATTAACGCAAACTTGCGTTAATTAAGTAAATTACACTACTTGAGACTACGTTGGGGGGGGGTTCCCCTCGTCCCTCCCTTGGATCCGCCACTGGTAAAAACATACAACAAGTAATAATATAAATGAATAAATAAATCTTGAAGCGAGTAATGCTTAAATTGAATTTGCAAATTAAGCTTAAACCGAAAAAAATGTATAACTTAAGCTTAAACCGAAAGAAGTATAAATGAAACCCAAAACGAACAGAAATTAAATAAACAATCAATGCAAACAAACATGCAATTGATACTAATGTAAATGAATCAATAAATCTTAAAACGAGTGAAACTTAAATTGATTTAGCAAATCAAAAAGGGCGTGGGGGGGGGGGCTAGTTGTCCTCCGATCACTTTCGACTCTTGAAAGGGCACTAGAACTCTCGATTTCCAATCGAATGAACCCCCTCCGAAGTTTATGCGATGATCCCTTCCATATGAAGTGCCTCTGGGAAAAAAATAAATAAATAATAAAACATTGGAGCCGTATGGCCTTTACTAAAGGCAACGCTATAGCGTTGCTTCTGACTGAGTTGCAATCGGTACAAGCTAATGTGGCTCTCAGGTTTTTCTTATAGATTTTTCATCATATATTCGTAGTTTATTTCTCATGGCCTATCAAAATTTACCAAATGGGATAAAGCGATCGGTTTCATCAGTTAAGACGATGTAACTCGAACACAGGCTAAAATTCGTAAATATGTTGTCTATAACTGAACGGGTAGGCCTATTTCTAATAACGAGTCTATAGTCCTAGAATTCCAGCACTATTGCTAGGAAAGAATGTGGAAAGAAAATCAAAACTACTAAGCACTCAACGACAACTCCAAACGCGATTCAGGATGATTTTTACTGATTAAATGGAAGGATTTAGCTATAATTCATATATTTAATAGGAGGAAGAGACTGTATAAAAAGATCAGAATATTCATCACGAGTTGGTCCCATAGATTCAAGTAAATCCTTTAGGTCAATTTGTTTTTTTATCGAAATCCTGTAGCCATTCAGATGTTTTCTTATTTTATACTTATCATCAAAATATAAATAAAGCGTACCAAAATCAATCTGAAATGATTGGCTAATAAGCAGAAAGTAGTACCTCAGATTATTCCATAAAGAGTAAGAAGGCTGCTGGAACACATTTCAATTAAACAGCAGTGATGTAGTAATTTGGCTCGCGATGTCCGAAAGCCCAATAATCCGACTTTTTATCTGCGGAAATAAAAAACGAGCAGAACGAGAACTTTTTTTGCAAAACTAAAACTGGAAAGAATAGAAAAAAAAAAATATTAAAACAGTCACATAGAATAGCCAAAAAAAAAACAAAAAAAAACACTATACTGCGAAATTCATTTAAAACAATTTTTTTCACTCGCGGAAGATGAATATAAATTCAAATCATTGTCGCAACTCATTCATTAATACAAGACCAAAAGTCACTAGACGCTAGACCACAAAGATGAAGATGATCATTTGATTTCCAGCTATATGTCCCTAACTTTTTGATGGCTCCAAGAAGGCGTTATTTCACCTTTCGTTTTCATCTCGTGTGATTTAATTAAGAGTTCACTTCTTCAAAAATTCAATTCAGGTGCCAAGTTTGTACAAATAACTATACTGTTCGCTTTTAATTTACCAACGTTCAAAACTACAACTGGAATCTCATTTTTGGACCCTAATGAAAGAAGAACTGGCTTCACCTAATTTTGCTTACTTTTACGTTGTCGGTGGTCAGAAATATTTGCCCAGCGAGAAGCGAAATGATAGCACTTAGATATCATTACTGGCTTAGAAATTCCTAGCTTATTCCTCAAAAGGTTTTTACGATTAGCTTCTGGTGTTTCACCAGGTTTTTCATCCGGCAAACCATGAATCAGCAAGCTAAGCTTTTGGTCTTTTCTTCAAAAGCCAGCAGTCGTTTATCTAGAGCTTCAGATTTAAACTTCTGTTCTTGTAGTGTAGATTCAAGATCACCTATATGTGAATCAGGCTTCATTGCGTCACTTTCTAATGACACAGCTTCCGGCGAAAGTAAGCCTAATTTATTAGAAAACTCAGCCTGAGATGCAATGATCTTACGCTACTATATATCAACTATCTTAACGAATTTGTCAAATGAAAACTGACTGACGTGTGATATATTTAAATACTGCAAAATCTGTGAAAAATCTTCAGTTCATTACAAAATATATCCGTCAATAAAAAATGGTACTTACTTTCAGTTAGGGCATGCCCCCGATTGATATGTTATAAAAATTATAATATATTCAATATGCTCAATAAAAATGTTTTACAAATTTGATATAACAATTTTCCTATTTTAGATTTAGTAATAAAGTCTATACATTATCAGATTTTATTTTCTTTGATAATACAATGATTTCTATAAGATTTCCGTTAGTTATTTTTAGGTGAGAGTAGTTAGTGAGGAAGGATTTGAAGGTAATTGGACTTCATAGGAGGATGTAAAAAGAGAGGTTTTGAATAGGATGGGATGAAGGAGGAGCAGGGGTGCCATTTGGAGGGGGGCATTGCCCACCCTAATTTTTCTGGGGGGCCCAAGCTTCCTCCTAAAAAGACCTTTTTTTTCTTTTACAAAATATACAGGAACAAAATTACAATTAGCAATTAGTCAAAATTTTGAAACTGCTAAATTTATATGTAGATTAACTTAGACAATAGTGAGATTAATAGTGCAACTGGGTCGTGCAAGGGTTGAAGTGACAGATCAGTTTCTGATTTTATTGATTCAACATCTTTCTTATGTGCTATCATGAGCAGTGTTTCCACTTCTACTTATTTTGGTAGTAGAATACTTATTTTTGGACTATTCTACTTCCAAATATTAAATCTACTTATCTACTTACTTTTTACTTATTTTTGCAGGCTTAAGTTTTCGTGCCGGCCAAGTATTTTGGTTTTGATTGCGTTGAATTGTAATCCTATAATGTCTTATAGAATGGAAGGGTGCAATTGTTTTTAGAAGCGACATCTTTGTCGGGAGCAGAATCTTTGTCGGGAGCGGCAAAAAGGAAATTCGGGAAATTATAAAGATCAGTTTAAATCAATGAATTTGTTTAAAACCGTAAGACCATCCATATATAACCCATGTATTATTCGCCCAGTTCGCCAGTTTACTATCTAATATCAGCAGCTGAAGAGCCATTGAAATTCATGAGTTTGTCAGGAGCTCAAAAGCGTAAATTGGCAGCATTGAAGAGGGAGAAAGAAGCAGAAAAGCAAGTTTCTCTGAACAGATGGATTAAGAAGCAAAAGCCAAGTGAACCGGCTCGGCAAGTAAGTAACCTACAGTATTTGTGATTTATTAAGTCGTTTCTTTTTTTCGCGATCTGGTGGACCTAAGTTACTATTCTGAACCGCGCTGGGTAGTTTATGTGGTGTTAAGGGGATGCGGTACCTTAAATGTTCACCCTATCTCGCCCATTATAGACTTTTTTAGTTTGTCTGGCCAAACTATTTAGAATTGATTCGGCAGTCTTGCCCTGGCTTGTGGAGCTTGGATAAGAGATTCGAATAATCGACACAAAACTAAAAGCCGACACCTACTTTCCCGGAAATCTTAGAAAAACCATATAACTTCTCGCGGTTTGTCCCGGAGATAGAGATGTTCAGTTTTAATGAAACATATATCATCGGAAAGCCTATTTCTTATTTTTTCTATTAATCGGAGTAAATTTTCATCTTAAAGTTCAGGAAAGGACAGTCCCTCAAAATATTCCAGCATACCTGCTAGGAAAAAGCCGAAAATCACCTCCAAGGAATTATCAGTTGACCAGCTTGGTCCCTTTGGGAACTCCCTATGGCGCTAAAAAAAGCTAATTCTTTTTTGCTGTTGTAAAAAAGCTAATTCAGAAGTTAGGTAGTCGCTTTTACTTTCTAGTTTTCTTATTAGATCTTTCCTTTTTTTCTGTCATTTAATTCTTCTTTAATAAAAGAAAAATTATAGCCCCTCAACCAATGCAGTATAGTTATCTTTAAAATTAACTAGCTTTTTACTGAAAAATAACAAATACAAAATAATACTGGATATGCAGTAGACCTGGTTTCCAATAAATTAAATAAAAAAAACAAGTTTTTTAAACTGAAAGTAAGGAGCGACATTAAAACTTAAAAGGAACAGAAATTATTCCGTATATGAAAGGGGCTGTCCCCTCCTCAACGCTTCGCTCTTTACGCTAAAGTTTTTTTATTGTTTTAAAAAATAAAGTTGTGAGACAGAGTCAACTGTTAGCCCTCCCCCCGGGGACTTGGGGGGATTAAGTCATCCTAAAAGGCATAGTTATCATATTTTCGACCATGCTGAACAAAATGGCTATCTTAAAATTTTGATCTTGTGACTTTGGGAAAAAAATTAGCGTGGGAGGGGGCCTAGTTGCCCTTCGTTTTTTTGGTCACTTAAAATGGGAACTAAAACTTTTAATTTCCGTTCCAACGAGCCCTCCCGCGATATTCTAGGACCACTGGGTCGATACGATCACCCCTGGGAAAAAAAAAAACAAATAAACACGCATCCGTGATCTTTCTTCTGGCAAAAAAATGCAAAATTCCACATTTTTGTAGATAGGAGCTTGAAACCTCTACAGTAGAGTTCTCTGATGCGCTGAATATGATGGTGTGATTTTCATTAAGGTTCTATAACTTTTAGGGGGTCTTTCCCCCTTTTTTCGAAAATCAGCTAAATTTTCTCAGGCGCGTAACTTTTGATGGGTAAGATTAAACTTGATGAAACTTATATTTTCGAAATCAGAATTAAAATCTGATTCTTTTGATGTATCTATTGGTATCAAAATTCCACTTTTTAGAGTTTCGGTTACCATTGAGCCGGGTTGCTCCTTACTTACAGTTTGTTATCACAAACTGTTTGAAACTTTGTCTACGGCATCTCTCAGTCTAAAATGTATCATATTACTAAGTAATTTGCTACCTACTTATACCTTTCTTATAAAGTCACCTTTCTTATAAAGTAGCTTAATTAAGGTTTTCCTAAAATCGTTAGGTACTTCCCCTTCTTCAAAAATTAATTAAAAAAAACTTTCCGAAAAATAAGTTTTTCAAAGAAAAGTAAAGGCCATTTTAAACTTAACCTCAGGAGATACAAATAACTACAAACAAGAGTTTGGGTATCGTCTCACTGCAGAAGCCTAAAACCTACTGCATCATTGGCGCTTTACTGAAACCAATTCTTTGAAATATTTTCACTTTTGTAACTTTAAGAAATCAAAAATTAATTAAGATTTCAGGGAATAAATATCAGCATATGTATATTAAATTGACAATGCACATTTTTTTTCAGTAAACTCATTTGAATTTTTTTTTCAGTAAAATACAAATTATATTCTGGCTTTTAGAAAGCACAGGGGTTTTGAACCCTACTCACATTAATTTATGCTCGTTACTCTAATATTTATTTTAATTTTTGTTCGTTTTGGGTTTCATTTATTTATTGATACTGATTTGGGTAGTTGTATGCTTGGCATAGTTATCATATTTTCGACCATGCTGAACAAAATGGCTATCTTAAAATTTTGATCGTGTGACTTTGGGAAAAAAATTAGCGTGGGAGGGGGCCTAGTTGCCCTTCGTTTTTTTGGTCACTTAAAATGGGAACTAGAACTTTTAATTTTCGTTCCAACAAGCCCTCCCGCGATATTCTAGGACCACTGGGTCGATACGATCACCCCTGGGAAAAAAAAACAAAACAAATAAACACGCATCCGTGATCTTTCTTCTGGCAAAAAATGCAAAATTCCACATTTTTGTAGATAGGAGCTTGAAACCTCTACAGTAGGGTTCTCTGATACGCTGAATATGATGGTGTGATTTTCATTAAGGTTCTATATTTTGATGGGTAGCACTAAACTTGATGAGAGTTATATATTTGAAATCAGCATTGAAATCCGATTCTTTTGATGTATCTATTGGTATCAAAAACCCGTTTTCTAGAGTTTCGGTTACCATTGAGCCGGGTCGCTCTTTACTTACAGTTCGTTACCACGAACTCTACAGTAGGGTTCTCTGATGCGCTGAATATGATGGTGTGATTTTCATTAAGTTTCTATAACTTTTAGGGGGTCTTTCCCCCTTTTTTTGAAAATCAGCCAAATTTTCTCAGGCGCGTAACTTTTGATGGGTAGCACTAAACTTGATGAGAGTTATATATTTGAAATCAGCATTGAAATCCGATTCTTTTGATGTATCTATTGGTATCAAAAACCCGTTTTCTAGAGTTTCGGTTACAATTGAGCCGGGTCGCTCTTACTTACAGTTCGTTACCACGAACTGTTTGATTAGGATTACCTCTATGTTGTTTTGTTTTGTTCTTTTTTCTTCTGCAAAGCACTGTTAATTTTATGGATAACAATGCTACATTGGTTGAGGAGCATAAGCCAAAGATTGTCGTTTTTTTTCTTTTCTTTCTTTTTTTTATTGATGGAACCACACAGTTTGGCAGTGCTGTTAATTGTGTAATTTATGGATAACAATGCTACATGGGTTGAGGGGCATAAGCCAAAGATTGTCGTTTTTTTTTCTTCTTTTTTCTTTTTTTTTTATTGATGGAACCACACAGTTTGGCAGTACTTATAGCATTCGATTTGCAACAATGCCGACTGGTGATATGAAGCCGCATTCGATTTGCTGTAGTCACGCTTCACGTTTCGCCATTTGGTCCAAAATTATGAACCTGTTTGGCGGTCACATTATCAGTAGTTCTTCAGGCTAAATGGGAGAACGTCGCAGAAAAAATGCAAATAAGCCCACAACGGAGAAGGACGTAACTGAAACTACAGCAAATCGAACGCGCCTTTAGCTTATTTGCGATCTGTCATGACACCCGAATCATTCATTCAAGGACTACTGCAAAGGCTTTTTGCGATTTTGGTTGCTATTGCATTAAGCCCAAAGTTTCTATTATTGTCTTTACGGGTAGATAAGGATCAACGCATGTATAATCATCCGAAACGCCCTCTTTGGCTTTGCTGGAATTTCCTGTTTTTTTTCCGAAGTTCGATATACTTTAGTAAACTGTCACACCATGGAGGAGTTCTAGCATATTTTTCCCGAACTGCTGTGCCGAAAGCGGAAACTGCTACGCAGTTTGGACTTAACATACTAAAAAAAAAAGCAACTGTTTAAATGTTGAAAATGAGTTCAATAGCGCTTCAAAGTACAAGAGTGGCTTTTAACCTTTGGGTATATCTTTCAGGTGCCTGACTCAGCACCCAAACAATCCATTGCCGTCACTTTGGGTCCTTCGAAGGACGTGGTGGTCGTTCAGACCGAGCTAGTAGAAAACGAGACGACTCAAAGAGACATTGCGCCTGTCACTGCTCAAGAGGCACAATCTGGACGAGATACGACTCGAGATGAAGAGCACCATCGTTCAAGTGGTCCTACTGATATTTCTTCATCCTCCCACGACCATCCATGTCAACTACAGCTGCTACGGTACCCTGCACAGGTTTCAGCAAACGGCAAACTAAGACGGTCATTTAATATTTCGTATTATGGAAAGCATCCTTGGCTTGAGTACTCAGTTAAGGAAAATTCGGTTTTCTGTTTCTGCTGCAGACACTTTGGCGGCACGTCAACGCTTCGCGGACAGAGATACGGGGCGAGGCCTTTCATCGAGACCGGCGTTAGAAGATGAAAGGACATCTCAAGCGTTCTAGAAGAGCATGCGAAAAGTGACCGCCACAGGGACAGTGCAGTTTCGTGGACGAAGTTCAAAGCTATACAAGCCAAGGAGATGCAACCCATCGCATCTGTTTTGTCAACGGACAGGAATAAGGAGATGAATGAATACAAGGAACACGTAAAGGCTTTACTGAAAGTAACGGCCGTACTGGGGCGACTGGGTACAGCCTTTCGCGGCCACGATGAGACTGAATCTTCGGAAAACAAAGGACATTTCGTCAAAATTTGCAATCTTCTCGCCGAGTATTCTCCCACGCTTTTCAACAAGCTACAAAGACGATACGACCACTATACGTCCCACGAATACCAGAACGATCTAATTTCAGTTATCGGATCTAGACTTTGGTCTACAATAGTGCAAGAAGTTAAGCGTGCCAAATACTTTGCTGTTCTTGTCGACGAGACAAAAGATAATTCGAAGAAAGAACAGCTCGCCATTCTTCTGATGTACTTCGACGAGGGAAAAGTACGAGAAAGACCAATAGGATGCTACCATATGAAAAGCCTGGGTGCTGAGAGTTTAGCCAGTTTCATTCACGACACAGTGGCGAAACTTGCTCTCGACTGGAACTATTGTGTTGCACAGTGCTACGACGGAGCAAGCGTGAAGAGCGGGCCCTTCTCTGGTGTTCAAGCGCGACTGAGAGCGAAAGCGCCACAAGCAATATACATTCATTGCCATGCGCATAGACTAAATTTGGTCATTGCAAACTGCGTTGAAGGTGTTGGGACTTTTGGCTAATTTTTTTCGTTAGTCCAAAATCTGTACACGTTTATTTCCAACAGCAACACCAGACATCAGCTTATTGTCGAGTCCCAAAAGGCTACTCAACTGCCAGTCCTGGAATTAGAAAGGAGTGCTGCGACAAGATAGTCATACTGGTATCGATCAATATCGAAGATAAGACTCCGATATGAATGTGTTCTGGCTGTACTGTCTGCAGTTAACGAGAGAGCTGATAGTGAAGCTCAAGCAGAAGCAGCTGGGCTCCAGAGAAAAATGGAATCTTTAAAAGTTATATTCTTGTTGCTCTATATGGAAGCAATTCTGAGGACGACAAACTCCCTTTCTGAGCAGCTTCAGGCAGTTGATCTGGTAATATCTAGGTCCCGCACCTTGATTCAAGCAACAAGGAAGGAAATAGCTGAACTGCGCTCTGACACTACATTTCCATCTTACTTTACTTACTTTACTTTACTTTCGGCGGGAACCAGACGATGAACTGTCCTGCCCGGCACCAAAGGATCTTGGGATGACTTCCGACGACCACTTGGACCTGTCGGCTGCAGCTTCTCCGGCGATCTTCAGCCAGTATTTGTCCCATCTCCGACCGTGTCTCCTGAATCCTCCCCACGGTTCCAGGTCCTCCTTGAATGTTTGCCACAGGTTCTTCTTTTGTCCTCCTGGTTTACGTTTCCAGGAGGGGGCTGGTTCGCAGACAAGGACGTCTCGACATATCGTGCCTTCGGGACGGCGCAATGTGTGGCCGAGGAGTTTCAGGCGACGTCTTTTAATGATAAGCGATAGCTCTTCTGATTGGCCACAGCGACTCCTTACTTCACTATTGGAAATCCTGTCCCATCTCTTAATGCGGAGGATGTAACGAAGGCAGCGGTGGTCGAACACATCCAAAGTTCTCGCATCTTCAGTCTTGATCGGCCATGTCTCGCAAGCACACAGTAGTACTGCTCGAACAGTTGCACCATAGATTCTAACTTTTGTTTTGGTTGAGATCTCCCGTCTGGTCCATAATGCTTTTTTCAGACTAGTAAACACACCCCAGGCTTTTGCTATGCGGGCAGAAATATCCCTTTCAGCTCCGCCATCTGGTGTTATGATAGAGCCAAGATACTTGAATTCCTCAACGCTTTCTATTGGCTCACCGTCGAGGGTAACTTGCCAAGGAGCAGGTTGGTTGAGAGCCAATACTTTAGTCTTTGCGCCGCTGATGGCCAGTCCGATGCGCTTTGAGACCTCATAGGTATCGTCGATCATGCCTTGTAAGCTGTCGGCGGTAGTTTCCAGCTCAACAACGTCGTCTGCAAAGTCCAGATCTGTCAGGGGCTGGAGGAAACCAGCTATTTGTCCGAAGACTATTCCGCTGTGGTTTCTCATTGCATTATACATGATCCAGTCTATCGCGTAATTGAATAATATAGGCGAAAGGGGGCATCCCTGCTTTACCCCAAACTCCACTGGAAACTTAGGGGTGTCATTGCCGGAAACACGGACGCAAGTCTCAGTGTCCTTATACGCACTTCGGAGCATCTCAATGATCTCCTGTGGCGCACCGTCTTCAGCCATAATTCTCCATAGCTCCTCTCTGATGAGAGAGTCGAAGGCAGCTGCAAAGTCAATAAAGGCGATGAGAAGGGGTAGATGAAACCTGCTGTACTGCTGAAGGATGAGGCGAATCGTCAATATCTGTTCTGGACAGCCTCTGCCTGGTCTGAAGCCTGCTTGTTCAGGACGGGTTAACTTGTCACGTGCGTCTTTGAATCGATTCAAAAGAATGACGCAGAAGATCTTCATGGCATGGTCGATCAGGGAGATACCTCTATAGTTTCCGCAAATGGCCTTATCTCCTTTTTTGTATAGCGGAACGAGGACTGATACTTTCCAGTCTTTTGGGAAGGTCTTTGTCGTCCACACCTGGACAAAAAGGTCGGTTAGGCGGCATAGTAGAGTTGGTGAGGACTTGAACATTTCAGAAGGGATCCCATCCTCTCCAGGAGTTTTATTGTTTTTCATGCACTTCAGCGCTTTTTGTACGTCCGCAATACTTGGCGGATCGAGGTTTACTGCGTAGGGCTCTCTAGCAGCACTCGAGAAGGCAGGTAGATCGCACGGGGGTTTGACAGGGTTCAGTAGCTCAGAAAAATGCTCTCGCCAGCGTTCCATGCGTCCTTCTTCTGTTCGGATGAGTTCTCCGGACTTATCTTTCAGTGTGTCAACCGTTACAGGAGCTTTTCCAGTCGCTTCTTTCAGTAGTTTGAACATTTTCCTGCTGTTGTGGCTCCTGGACGCTTGTTCCAACTCATTCGCCAGATTTGACCAGTACTGTTCTCTGTCCTGTTTCAGTGACTGTTTAACTGCTTTGCGGGCTACTTTTAAGGGTTCTTTTGCACCTCCCACGAGGGGTCGCTTCTTCTCAACTAGTTCTATGGTGTGGTCAGAGATCCAGGCTCGCTGTTTTCGTTTTGTGTGGCCAAGCACCTCCTCAGCTACGTCCTGTGTCGCAATTTTTACCTGCGCCCATTCTTCATCGACGAGTGAGAGACGATTCAAGGCATCGAACCGGTTGCTTAGCTTTAACTCAAAGTCGGCTTTGACTTCCGGGCATCTTAGTTTCGAAACATCGAAGCGCTTCCCTGCCTTCTGTCGCTTCTGCCTACTAAGGCGGTGACGGACTTTGCAAGTGAGGAGATAGTGGTCGGATCCATTTAAAGATCCTGTGTCTGCTCCTCTGTATACCCGGGCATCTGTGCAGGAGCTCCTCCATCTTCTGCTGACTAAGATGTGGTCGATCTGGGCTGTTGTTACGCCGTCGTTCGAACGCCATGTAACGAGGTGGAGTCTCTTGTGCTCAAAGAGAGTGTTTGTGACGCATAGGTAGACGCATAGGCTAGCTGTAAGAGCCTTTCTCCATTGATGCATCTGTCACCAACGGTGTGGCGGCCAATAACTGCTGCTGTGTCGGGGTCTACTCTGCCAAGCCGGGCGTTCCAGTCTCCAGCTACAAAGAGCATGTCACGCCTTGGTGTCTTGTCGATGATTCTTTGTAGGTCATAATAAAAGGCATCTTTGACCGCGTCACTACTGTCCCTTATCGGAGCGTACACGGCGATTATGGTTATGTGGCTAATGTGGCCTCTCAGTCTGATCATGGCGATCCTTGGCTCCCAAGAGGTGACGCATGATGCAGTAGGACCTTCAATTAAGAACCCAACTCCTTGCTGGCCGGAACCATCATTGGGACCCGAGTTATACAACTGGAATGAGTCCGATTCGGAAATGGTCAACTTTTTGGACAGAACATCATTAAGTCTTGTTTCTGACAGACAACAAACGTTGATTTTATACTTTTGCAGCTCCCTTGCAAGGAGCAGTTGCGTGGATTCCAGCTTGCAGCTGCGAACATTCCACGCGCCAATATTCAGATGTTTTCTTGATCGGGCGGCTTGCATACTTGTCGGGCCAGGCACCACCCTGACCTGGTCCGCGTCGGCTACCGCGAACGCCGTAATAGTAGTATCTCTCTGCATTTGATCTTCAATATCCATTGGTGTTTCATAGGAATTTACTTGACCAAAGGCTCCCCAGACCCTTGGCGCCCCGTTGCGTTAGCCATTCTGTTTGTCGGACTAGGCTACTAATAGAATGTTACACCACTCCACCGCTGTGAGGTGCAACTTAGGGCTCTCCTCCCGGCTCGCTAGGGACGGGGGCGTGAATCCTCGCTCCGAGGCCCCAACCATAGCTTGGGAGCACTCGTGCTTATCAGGCCCTGATTCCCACTTAGGAGGTCGGGAGGTTGGAGGTTCCATCGCTTTTGGAGAAGGCAAAAGAGTTTGCTGAAGGTCTTGAAATTGAAGTAACTGACGTGAATGGACCCGCGACCGGATCCTCCTCTGCGGGTCAGAAGGGACGACCTAGAAGAACACCAATCTAAAATTACCAATCTGAAATTAAAATCACCAATCTAAAATTATCAAACACCTGAAAGAATTCATGACCACTTCGACGTTAGGAAAAAACTTAGCTGAATCCGATAATAGAGCTCCAACTCTAGCGGAAGAACTAAAAAGAGAATACCTGGAGACTGTAGATCGTCTAATTGCTGAATTTGACTGACGGTTTACAGATAACCTTCCAGTGCTCAGTACACTCGAAGCTCTGGACCCCAGCTTTACCCAGTTCATGGATGCAGGGCTCCTCAAGCAATTCTCTGAAATTTATTCTGAAATGGACTTTGACCAGATTCTTCTTGAGGCCCAAGCTGGTATTGCCAAGCGGCTTTTGCTTGAGGAGGAGGCAAAGCCGAAGAACTTCATGGACGTCATCGATAATATCGAGACACTTCCAGTGGCCTATTCAGAAATTATCGAAGTTCTTCATATTGCTGTCACACTTCCTGTCACGACAGCCAGCAAAGAACGCTTGTTTTCTGGGCTGGAAATAGTGAAGAACTATCTGCGCTCGACCACAGGGGACGATCGTCTTAGTCACCTGCTTTTGATCTTTGCAGAGAAGGATTTAGTTAAGAACTTGGATTTTGACCAGCTTGTTGACGACTTTGCGAAGATGAAACCACGACGGTTCCCCTTGTTGCCTTGAGTGTTCACTGATCTGTTTCAAAATTTTGTTGTATTTTTTGATTTTGTAAATATACTTGATCGAGCAAAGTTTTGCATCGTCATAGCCGGAGCGTGACTCCAATTTGGACTAAAGTATTTACTGTAAGCAGCGAGCTGAAGAATTTGGCTACAGAATATACTTTAGTCAAAGCGTGAGTTTCTACAGAGGTTCGGCTTTCGTCAAGTTATAGGTTCAGAAAAGTGGAAGACGTGAAATAGGGAAAAGTGGAAGACATCAAATTTCGAGACGTGAAATAGGAAAAGATTTCTTCAAATAAATCTTTCCCAACTTCCGTGTCTCGTCGTTTCTTTATGGTTTTTATGTTCGCACGTTTTCAATTTCACCATCTTTGGCAAATATGCATTTTATACTGAGAAAAAAAAATACCTATTTATTGACAATATATTCTGCTAAAATGTGATTTAATAATAAAAATATCCTAAAATCAAGGAATTGTTCCCTTATAAATTTTCAAGATAAGAAAGTTGTAAATACATTCTTTGAAAAATGTCATTATTTTGTTATGAATCAAAACTAGCCTAGAGAGATTATCATAGGCTACTAATATAATCCGCCATATAATCATAATGGCTGGACTCCCAAAGAGAATAATTAAGGTTTATGATTGCTCAACATTATTTGTAACAGTGAATCAGTATCATCAGCTAGAACTATGATCATTGGCTATTTTTTATTGATAGCCTAGGCCTATGCTATTTAGGCTACCATTAAACTGATATCAAATAGGCTACTCCTTCTATAAATGCTACTACCCTAGATTCTTTAGGCTATGTTAAAAACAGGAGCTCATTTGACAGAACTTCTGAAAAATTTTGGAAACTACTTTGAAACAGTCATACTGCATCAAATAAAATAAAATTATAAAATTTCAAAAAAAAAATATACCTAAATAAAAAGTGCAAATAAAATTTGCAGTAAAGTTCTACCAAACATATTATTGAGTTAGGACTAAAGTGAATACACCATTTGATGCCATTTTTTATGCTGATTACGAATATAATAATCATTTCTGTTAGAAATGAATTTCAGCCCCCCCCCCCCTATATATGCCCATTCAGGGTTAGGTTAGGGATAAATAGGGGGGGGGCTGAAATTCATTTCCAATAGAAATGATTATTATATTTGTAATCAGCATAAAAAAAGGCATCAAATGATGTATTCACTTTATTCCTAACTCAATAACACAGTTTATAGAATTAGCAGTATGATCATACCCTATCTCACCCATTATAGCTAGATCTTTTCATGGGTAGACAAGTCAGATTTCTCTTGGACATGAAACAAGTGGAAACCCACTGTTATGAATAATGCACTTTGTAACCATTTCTCATTGATTGATGGAAACAGACTAACCTGCTAATGTAGAAATAAGTGGGAGGAGCTTTTTGTTTGTACCAAGAATGAAGACCAGAAATGATCTGTGATAAACTTACTGGATAATTCTATAAACTGTGCTCCATAATATGATTTGGTAGAACTTTACCAAATTTGCACTTTACTGAAAAAAATATAAATGTTTTACTTTTATAACTTTAATAAATCAAATAGGCCTAATATTAACATTTTGATTACTAAATATCAGTATATGTATATTAAACTGACAATTCATTTTTATTTTTTTCAGTAAAGTGCAAATTTTGTTCTGGCCTAAGGAAGGCAGGTAAATTTCTACCAAATCATATTATTGACTTATGCATAAATTGAATATACCACTCAATGCCTTTTTTTATGCTGATTACAAATATAGTAATCATTTCTATTAGAAATGAATTTCAGCCCCCCCCCCCTATATATGCCAATTCAGGGTATATATTTCTACAACCTAACCTAACTCTGAATTGGCATATATAGGGGGGGGGGGCTGAAATTCATTTCCAATAGAAATGATTATTATATTTGTAATCAGCATAAAAAAAGGCATTGAATGGTGTATTCACTTTATTCCTAACTCAATAATATGATTTGGTAGAAATTTACTGGAAGGCATAGTGGTTTTGCACCCAACTTATGTTAATTTCTGCTTGTTTTGAGTTTGACTTGGTTATTTATTCTAATTTCTGTTCAATTTGGGTTTCATTTATTTTCAATGCTGATTTGTGGTAGTTTCACTCTTGGTAGACTATTTGATTGAATTTTTGGTCATTTTTTGTTTAATGAAGTTCTTTACTTTTCTTTGAAAGACTTATTTTGTGGAAAAAGTTTTTTTTAATTAATTTCTGTTTGTTTTATGTTGACATAGTCTTTTCAGGGAAAAAGAAAATAATACTTTAAATCATTTTTGTTTTTTAAGACTTTATAGTTTGGCCTGCTATTTGTATGCTGGAGAAAAATTTTCAGCAATTTTTAACAACATACACCCTTTTAAAAATCTGGATACAAATAGTACTGTTTAATTTAGCTTCATACCTCCTCTAGTTGAGCAGAAATGGAAAACTTGATACCATTTGCGAAAAAATCTGTTTATTTTCTTTGATAGCTTGGATACACTTATGCTATTTCAATTTGGTTAAATTTTAAGAGCAGAAGTAGCCCCAAAAGTTTGAACATAATACTCTCAGTCATTCTTGGGATACTGCTGAGATGCCTTATTGGGAATTAGCATTAGGCTAACAAAGTGCATTTTGATTTAATCTGAAGGCAATATTTAGTTTTTAAACATAATTGGCAAATGGGAGGGTGGGAGTGGAAGGGGGATTACTACTACTCACCACAGCACCAAGCTGCCTGAGGGCAACACAGCTAGGCACACTCCTCCTCCATCCCAGTCTATTCAAAGCCTCCCTTTTTACACCCACCCATAAAGTTCCAATTTCCTTTAAATCTTTCTTTATGACATCCTCCCACCCCAGACAGGGACAACCAGCTTTTTGTTTTGCCCTAGATGGTTGGCCAAAAAGAACAATCTTCAGCAGTCTGTCATCCTTCATCCACACAACATGCCTTAGCCACCTCAACCTTTCTTTCATTATAGCCCTAGAGAGCAGTATTGAACCACATTTTTGTATAGCCTATTGTTTGAAATACAGTCAATCAGCCATGTACCCACAGAACAATCCTTAAGCAATTTCTCTGGAAAACATCTAGCAAATCTTCATCTACGTTTTGGAGCATCCATGCTTCAGAGCTGTATTTGACCACTGTCATCACTGTAGCTTCTAATATTCTAATCTTAGTTTGCAGACTTATCTTCCTATTCTTCCAAACTTTTTTTTAACTTTGAAAAAACACCATGAACCTTGGCTATTCTACTTTTAACATCTTCACTGCTCCCACCATCTTTATTAATAATACTACCAAGGTAAGTGAAGCTGTCCACCTGATTCAATCTTTTCATTACCCAATGTCACCTTTTCATCTTCACTTATTCCTAGCCTTAGTGACTTAGTCTTCTTAACATTAATTTTCAAACCAATTCTAGCACCCTGAACTCACAAAACCTCTAAAACTTCATTCATTTTGCTCACACTTTCATCTAGGATGCTTAAATCATCAGCATAATCTAAGTCCAGGAGACTTTTTCCTCCCCATTTAGTTACCCTCTAATCACTTTTGACTATTAAAAAGGGCATCAGCCCTTTCTATTTTCAATTGAATGAGCCCTTTTTGAAGTTCCCATGACAACTCCTTTGATATGAAGTGCCCTGGTCTGAACAACAACAACAACAAAAAATAATACATTATACCCACATTGATGTTTGGATGTGTTTGGTTTTGATTGGATGTGTTTGGGGAAATGATGGGCATGGGGTGGGGCTAGTTGCCCTCCAATCACTTTTGACTATTAAAAAGGCACTAGCCCTCTGAATTTCAAATCAAATGAGCCTTTTTTGAAGTTTCTACAACAATGCCTTCTATGAAAACTTTATATGCCCCCAGAGCATAACTTAAAACCCTTGCCCTCAGGGTTGTGGGGGAGTTTCCTCCTCAAAAAAATATTTTCTATCTGGAACTCAACTATGCTGAACAAAATGGCTATCTCAAAATTTTGATTGGATGTGTTTGGAGGAATGATGTTTGGGGGAATGATGGTACACTCCAGGGTGAGAATTTGAGAGAAACTTTCCAGAAACAGTAATGGATACAGACTTTTGCAATTTTGTAGGTATAACAATCTAGTTATAACCAATATGGTGTTTGGTCATAAAATGGCTCATAAGTTAACATGGTATTCATGTGATGGTAAGACAGCAAACCTTATTGATTATGTTATAGTAAACCAAAAACTGGCAGGATCAATACAAGATACTAGGGTATATAGGAGTGCTGTTATTGATGTTAAAAGTAAAGATCACCATTTAGTAGTGTCAAGGGTTAATTTAAAGCTGAAATATTGGAAGGGTAACTACCTCCTGGGAAGTTATGATGTTGGTAGACTCCAGGATGAGAATTTGAGAGAAACTTTCCAGGAACAGTTGAATACTAAACTTCAGAGTTTAAAATTTGATAATGTGGAAGATGGTTGGAATAATTTTAGAAAAATAATTTGTGAAGTTGCTGAAGGTGTATTAGGGAAGAAAGCTAGAACTGCAGCTAAGAATATTAGTGAAAAAGCCATATGTTTAATAGAAAGGAGAAAGGACTTGTACAAGAATTATCTGAGTGATAGATTGTATGAAAACAAAAGAAATGTAAAGAAAGTGGAGAAAGCATTAAATTTGAACTAAGGAGGTGTGAAGTGGAGGCCATGGATAAAATTGCCAAGGATCTGGAAGATGCAGCTAGACAGCATAATAGTAAAATATTGTACTGGTACGTTAACAAATTGAGAGGGAGTAGTCAATCCAGACTTGTCCCAGTTAAAGATAGGAATGGGGTTGCAATTAGCAATAAGGAAAAAACTAAAGTGAGATGGACCAAACATTTTGAGAACTTGCTTAACCGAGATAGAATTGCAGGAAAAAATATAGAGGAAAAGGAAAAAATTTGTGATACCTTGGATTTGAAGGAAGATTTGTTTTGTGAGGAGGAATTAGCAACAGTACTAAAAGGATTAAAGAATAATAAGGCTCCAGGTGCTGATAGGGTGGTAAATGAGTTTCTTAAATATGGTGGCTCTGAGGTTAGAAATAAGTTATTGAAGATTATGAACATGATCAGAGGCAACACTGTAGCATTGCCTATAGTAAAGGCCATACGGCTCCAATGTTTTATTATTATTATTATTTTTTTTTCCCAGAGGCACTTCATATGGAAGGGGTCATTGTAGAAGATTCAAAGGGGGCTCATTTGATTGGAAATTGAGAGTTCCAGAGCCCTTTTTAATAGTCGAAAATGATTGGAGGGCAACTAGCCCCCCCCCCCCCCCACGCCCATCATTCCCCCAAACACATCCAATCAAAATTTTGAGATAGCCATTTTGTTCAGCATAGTTGATTTCCTGATATAAAATATATTTTTGAGGAGGAAACCCCCCCCCCCACAACCCTCAGGGCAAAGGTTTTAAGTTATGCCCTGGGGGCATATAAGGTTTTTATAGAAGGCGTTGTCGTAGAAACTTCAAAACAGGCTCATTCAATTGAAAATTAAAGAGCTAGTGCCCTTTTTAATAGTCGAAAGTGATTGGAGTGTAACTAACCCCCCTCCCCCCCACGCCCATCATTTCTCCAAAAATATCCAATCAAAATTTGAGATAGCCATTTTGTTCAGTGTAGTTGATTTCCAGATAGAAAATATATTTTGAGGAGGATACCCCCCACAACCCTCAGGGTAAGGGTTTTAAGTTATGCCCTGGCGGCATATAAGGTTTTTATAGAAGGTGTTGTCATAGAAACTTCAAAACAGGCTCATTCAATTGGAAATTAAAGAGCTAGTGCCCTTTTTAATAGTCAAAAGTGATTGGAGTGTAACTAACCCCCCCCCCCCCCCACGTCCATCACTTCCCCAAACACATCCAATCAAAATTTTCAGATACCCATTTTGTTCAGCATAGTTGATTTCCAGATAGAAAATATATTTTTGAGGTGGACACTCCCCCACAACCCTCAGGGCAAGGGTTTTAAGTTATGCCCTGGGGGCATATAAGGTTTTTAAAGAAGGCGCTGTAGAAACTTCAAAACAGGCTCATTTGATTGGAAATTAAAGGGCTATTGCCCTTTTTAATAGTCCAAAATGATTGGAGGGCAACTAGCCCCCCCCCCACGCCCATCATTCCCCCAAACATATCCAATCAAAATTTTGAGATAGCCATTTTGTTCAGCATAGTTGATTTCCAGATAGAAAATATGTTTTTGAGGAGGACACTCCCCCAGAACCTTAAGGTTTTTATAGAAGGCGTTGTCTTAGAAACTTCAAAAAAGGTTCATTTGATTGGAAATTCAAAGGGATAGTGCCCTTTTTAATAGTCAAAAGTTATTGGAGGGCAACTAGCCCCCCCCCCCCCTCCCTACGCCCATCATTCCCCTAAACACATCCAATCAAAATTTTGAGATAGCCATTTTTGTTCAGCGTAGTTGATTTCCAGATTGAAAATATATTTTTGAGGAGGACACTCCCCCACAACCCTCAGGGCAAAGGTTTTAAGTTATGCCCTGGGAGCATTTAAGGCTCATTCGCCCTGGGAGCGAATTTAAGGCTCATTATGCCCTGGGAGCTTCAAAACAGGCTCATTCGATTGGAAATTAAAGGGCTAGTGCCCTTTTTAATAGTTGAAAGTGATTGGAGGGCAGCTAGCCCCCCCCCCCCCCCTACACCCATCATTTCCCCAAACACATCCAATCAAACTTTTGAGATAGCCATTTTGTTCAGTGTAGCTGATTTCCAGATAGAAAATATGTTTTTGAGGAGGACACTCCCCCAGAACCTTCAGGGCAAGGGTTTTAAGATATGCCCTGGGGGCATATAAGGTTTTTATAGAAGGCGTTGTCGTAGAAACTTCAAAAAAGGTTCATTTGATTGGAAATTCAAAGGGATAGTGCCCTTTTTAATAGTCAAAAGTGATTGGAGGGCAACTAGCCCCCCCCCCCTGCTACACCCGTCATTTCCCCAAACACATCCAATCAAACTTTTGAGATAGCCATTTTGTTCAGTGTAGCTGATTTCCAGATAGAAAATATGTTTTTAAGGAGAACACTCCCCCACAACCCTCAGCAAGAGTTTTAAGTTATGCCCTGGGGGCATATAAGGTTTTTATAGAAGGCTTTGTTGTAGAAACTTCAAACAGGCACATTCAATTGGAAATTCAAAGGGCTAGTGCCCTTTTTAATAGTCGAAAGTGATTGGAGTGTAACTAGCCCCCCTCCCCCCCACGCCCATCATTTCTCCAAAAATATCCAATCAAAATTTGAGATAGCCATTTTGTTCAGTGTAGTTGATTTCCAGATAGAAAATATATTTTGAGGAGGATACCCCCCCACAACCCTCAGGGTAAGGGTTTTAAGTTATGCCCTGGCGGCATATAAGGTTTTTATAGAAGGTGTTGTCATAGAAACTTCAAAACAGGCTCATTCAATTGGAAATTAAAGAGCTAGTGCCCTTTTTAATAGTCAAAAGTGATTGGAGTGTAACTAACCCCCCCCCCCCCACGTCCATCACTTCCCCAAACACATCCAATCAAAATTTTCAGATACCCATTTTGTTCAGCATAGTTGATTTCCAGATAGAAAATATATTTTTGAGGTGGACACTCCCCCACAACCCTCAGGGCAAGGGTTTTAAGTTATGCCCTGGGGGCATATAAGGTTTTTAAAGAAGGCGCTGTAGAAACTTCAAAACAGGCTCATTTGATTGGAAATTAAAGGGCTATTGCCCTTTTTAATAGTCCAAAATGATTGGAGGGCAACTAGCCCCCCCCCACGCCCATCATTCCCCCAAACACATCCAATCAAAATTTTGAGATAGCCATTTTGTTCAGCATAGTTGATTTCCAGATAGAAAATATGTTTTTGAGGAGGACACTCCCCCAGAACCTTAAGGTTTTTATAGAAGGCGTTGTCTTAGAAACTTCAAAAAAGGTTCATTTGATTGGAAATTCAAAGGGATAGTGCCCTTTTTAATAGTCAAAAGTTATTGGAGGGCAACTAGCCCCCCCCCCCTCCCTACGCCCATCATTCCCCTAAACACATCCAATCAAAATTTTGAGATAGCCATTTTTGTTCAGCATAGTTGATTTCCAGATTGAAAAAATATTTTTGAGGAGGACACTCCCCCACAACCCTCAGGGCAAAGGTTTTAAGTTATGCCCTGGGAGCATTTAAGGCTCATTCGCCCTGGGAGCGAATTTAAGGCTCATTATGCCCTGGGAGCTTCAAAACAGGCTCATTCGATTGGAAATTAAAGGGCTAGTGCCCTTTTTAATAGTTGAAAGTGATTGGAGGGCAGCTAGCCCCCCCCCCCCCTACGCCCATCATTTCCCCAAACACATCCAATCAAACTTTTGAGATAGCCATTTTGTTCAGTGTAGCTGATTTCCAGATAGAAAATATGTTTTTGAGGAGGACACTCCCCCAGAACCTTCAGGGCAAGGGTTTTAAGATATGCCCTGGGGGCATATAAGGTTTTTATAGAAGGCGTTGTCGTAGAAACTTCAAAAAAGGTTCATTCGATTGGAAATTCAAAGGGATAGTGCCCTTTTTAATAGTCAAAAGTGATTGGAGGGCAACTAGCCCCCCCCCCCTGCTACACCCGTCATTTCCCCAAACACATCCAATCAAACTTTTGAGATAGCCATTTTGTTCAGTGTAGCTGATTTCCAGATAGAAAATATGTTTTTAAGGAGAACACTCCCCCACAACCCTCAGCAAGAGTTTTAAGTTATGCCCTGGGGGCATATAAGGTTTTTATAGAAGGCTTTGTTGTAGAAACTTCAAACAGGCACATTCAATTGGAAATTCAAAGGGCTAGTGCCCTTTTTAATAGTCGAAAGTGATTGGAGGGCAACTAGCCCCCTCCCACGCCCATCATTCCCCCAAACACATCCAATCAAAATTCTGAGATAGCCATTTTGTTCAGCGTAGTTGATTTCCAGATAGAAAATATGTTTTGAGGAGGACACTCCCCCAGAACCTTCAGGGCAAGGGTTTTAAGATATGCCCTGGGGGCATATAAGGTTTTTATAGAAGGTGTTGTTGTAGAAACTTCAAAAAAGGTTCATTTGATTGGAAATTCAAAGGGATAGTGCCCTTGTTAATAGTCAAAAGTGATTGGAGGGCAACTAGCCCCCCCCTCCCCAAGCCCATCATTCCCCTAAACACATCCAATCAAAATTTTGAGATAGCCATTTTTGTTCAGCGTAGTTGATTTCCAGATTGAAAATATATTTTTGAGGAGGACACTCCCCCACAACCCTCAGGGCAAAGATTTTAAGTTATGCCCTGGGAATATTTAAGGTTTTTATAAAAGGCGTTGTCGTAGAAACTTCAAAACAGGCTCATTCGATTGGAATTTAAAGGGTTAGTGCCCTTTTTAATAGTCGAAAGTGATTGGAGGGCAGCTAGCCCCCCCCCCCCCTACACCCATCATTTCCCCCAAACATGTCCAATCAAACTTTTGAGATAGCCATTTTGTTCAGTGTAGCTGATTTCCAGATAGAAAATATGTTTTTGAGGAGGACACTCCCCCAGAACCTTCAGGGCAAGGGTTTTAAGATATGCCCTGGGGGCATATAAGGTTTTTATAGAAGGCGTTGTTGTAGAAACTTCAAAAAAGTTTTATTCAATTGGAAATTCAAAGGGATAGTGCCCTTTTTAATAGTCAAAAGTGATTGGAGGGCAGCTAGCCCCCCCCCCCCGCCACCTGTGCCCATCATTTCCCCAAACACATCCAATCAAACTTTTGAGATAGCCATTTTGTTCAGTGTAGCTGATTTCCAGATAGAAAATATGTTTTTGAGGAGGACACTCCCCCAGAACCTTCAGGGCAAGGGTTTTAAGATATGCCCTGGGGGCATATAAGGTTTTTATAGAAGGCGTTGTTGTAGAAACTTCAAAAAACGTTTATTCGATTGGAAATTCAAAGGGATAGTGCCCTTTTTAATAGTCAAAAGTGATTGGAGGGCAACTAGCCCCCCCCCCTAGAAGGCGTTGTCGTAGAAACTTCAAACAGGCACATTCAATTGGAAATTCAAAGGGCTAGTGGCCTTTTTAATAGTTGAAAGTGATTGGAGGGCGACTAGATTGGAGGGCATATAAGGTTTTTATAGAAGGCGTTGTTGTAGAAACTTCAAAAAACGTTTATTCGATTGGAAATTCAAAGGGATAGTGCCCTTTTTAATAGTCAAAAGTGATTGGAGGGCAACTAGCCCCCCCCCCCCCTATGCCCATCATTTCCCCAAACACATCCAATCAAACTTTTGAGATAGCCATTTTGTTCAGTGTAGCTGAGTTCCAGATAGAAAATATGTTTTTGAGGAGGACACTCCCCCACAACCCTCGGCAAGAGTTTTAAGTTATGCCCTGGGGGCATATAAGGGTTTTATAGAAGGCGTTGTCATAGAAACTTCAAACAGGCACATTCAATTGGAAATTCAAAGGGCTAGTGGCCTTTTTAATAGTTGAAAGTGATTGGAGGGCAACTAGATTGGAGGGCATATAAGGTTTTTATAGAAGGCGTTGTTGTAGAAACTTAAAAATCGTTTATTCGATTGGAAATTCAAAGGGATAGTGCCCTTTTCAATAGTCAAAAGTGATTGGAGGGCAACTAGCCCCCCCCCCCTACGCCCATCATTTCCCCAAACACATCCAATCAAACTTTTGAGATAGCCATTTTGTTCAGTGTAGCTGAGTTCCAGATAGAAAATATGTTTTAGAGGAGGACACTCCCCCACAACCCTCGGCAAGAGTTTTAAGTTATGCCCTGGGGGCATATAAGGTTTTTATAGAAGGCGTTGTCATAGAAACTTCAAACAGGCACATTCAATTGGAAATTCAAAGGGCTAGTGGCCTTTTTAATAGTCGAAAGTGATTTAAGGGCAACTAACCCCCCTCTCACGACCACCTTTTCCCCAAACACATCCAATCAAAATTTTAAGACAGCCATTTTATTAGACGTTGTTTTAAGTTCTGGAAATTAGGTCTTTGAGGATTACAACTCCCCCAAAGCCCTCAGGGCAAGGGTTGTAATTTAAGGATTCTCTGAATCCTTCATATTATTTCTTATGGAAGGATGCTTTTATAAACTTTAGAGAGGGCTCGTTTGATTGGAAATTGAAAGTTCTTGTTCACTTTTTAAGAGTCAAAAGGGATTGAAGGGTAACTAGCCCCTCTCCCTCCTCCACGCCCTCAATGCATCAGATAAAAATTTTGAGATAGACACTTTGTTAAAATAGTTCAAAGTTCTGATAACAAAAACTCTGGTGTCAACACAGCCCACCACAGCCCAGGGGTAGGCGTTGTAAGTTATGCCCTGGGGCATAACTTATTAAGGGGGGTTTATAACTTATGGGAAGGGGTTTTGTATGGGAAGAAAACATATGAAATCTATTATAATTATCCAATTATAAGGTTAAAATACATACTCTGTGATAGATGCAAATTGCTTTGGCACACAAATTCCTATTAAGGTCAATTTCAAACAGCTGTGATCCCTTTGTGTCAGCAAGTGAAATGGTCTAAACCCCCTTATTGGAGCTATTTTTTCAATCCATTCATTGTTGTCAATCGCTGTCCACGAGTTATGCAAGCTGTCTATTGTTCATATATAAGGTTTTTATCAAAGAGGTAATCGTATAGACTTTGATAAAAGCCTCGTTCGATTTAAATTGAAAGTTCTAGATCCGTTTTTTAAAGTCAAGAATAATCGGACAGTAAGCACCCCCCCATGCCAAAAAAAACTTGAAACTTTTTGCAATCAAAAACGAACAAAAATTAATAAAAAAAAACTTTCCGATAAATAAGTTTTTCAAAGAAAAGGAAAGGCCATTTTAAACTTAACCTCAGGAGATACAAATACCTGTTAAAATTCAAACTCAAAACGACCAGAAATTACTATTAAAGAATAAATGAAACCCAAAACGAACAGAAATTAAATAAACAATCATAGCAAAAAACATACAACAAGTAATAATATAAATGAATAAATAGATCTTAAAGCGAGTAATGCTGACATTGAATATGCAAATCAAGCTTAAAACGAAAACAAATATTTTGCTATTAAAGTATAAATGAAACTTAAAACGAACAGAAATTAAATAAACAATCAATGCGAACAAAACATACAATATATATTAATGTAAATGAATAAATAAATCTTAAAACGAGTGAAACTTCAATTGAATATGCAAATCAAGTTTGAATCGAATAAAAATAACTACAAACAAGAGTTTCGGTATCGTCTCACTGCAGAAGCCTAAAACCTACTGTGTCATTGGCGCTTTACTGAAAACGAATTATATTACAAATGTTTTCTTTTGTACTTAATGTTGAAAATAAATATTAAAATTACAGTAAAATTTTGAACTGATGAGCTTTTAGCAATTAATATCATTATGCATCAAATATTCAGTTTAAATTTATTAGTTCTTTTCAAGATTGGTCAAGACAAATATAGTTTCACTACAAGCAAAATTTGGATACTGCCCCCTTCTTTAACTGTAAAAACCTAAAGCCTTCTGCGTCATTGGTGCTTCTCTGAAAACGAATTACTTGTATATTACAAATTTATTATTTTCCAGTTCTTACAGCATTGAAAATGAAAATAAAAATTACAGTGAAAAAAAAAACTTGAACTGATTGATCTGTCAACAATTAATATCATTATATATCTAATATTCAATTTGATTTTGTTTATACTTTCCAAGACTGTTCAAGACTCATAAAGTTTTGCCATTTTTTTTTAACTGTGTCATTTTTTTTAACTAATCATGTTAGTTTGTTATGAAAACATTTTATGGCTTCTAGGCATTTCTATTTGAGTGGAAAACTGCACCTCAACCTTTGTGGAACATGTATTTTCTTGCATGAAACACCAAAATATAATAAAATGTCAAGTTTCGGAGTGTTCCACCACTCGCAAGCAAGTGCCATTGGTATTTCTGAATCCGCATGGTCAATTTAGGGGGTGGAGGGTAGGCTAATTCTCGTAGCAGCCCCATTCCATTGTGGTATGGTTCACATTTTCAACACCTGGCGTCTGGACTATCATATAATCTACCAAGCATACAACTACCCCAAATCAGTATCAATAAATAAATGAAACCCAAAACGAACAAAAATTAAAATAAATATTAGAGTAACGAGCATAAATTAATGTGAGTAGGGTTCAAAACCCCTATGCTTTCTAAAAGCCAGAATATAATTTGTATTTTACTGAAAAAAAAATTCAAATGAGTTTACTGAAAAAAAATGTGCATTGTCAATTTAATATACATATGCTGATATTTATTCCCTGAAATCTTAATTAATTTTTGATTTCTTAAAGTTACAAAAGTGAAAATATTTCAAAGAATTGGTTTCAGTAAAGCGCCAATGATGCAGTAGGTTTTAGGCTTCTGCAGTGAGACGATACCCAAACTCTTGTTTGTAGTTATTTTTATCTCCTGAGGTTAAGTTTAAAATGGCCTTTACTTTTCTTTGAAAAACTTATTTTTCGGAAAGTTTTTTTAATTAATTTTTGAAGAAGGGGAAGTACCTAACGATTTTAGGAAAACCTTAATTAAGCCACTTTATAAGAAAGGTGACTTTATAAGAAAGGTATAAGTAGGTAGCAAATTACTTAGTAATATGATACTTTTTAGACTGAGAGATGCCGTAGACAAAGTTTCAAACAGTTTGTGATAACAAACTGTAAGTAAGGAGCAACCCGGCTCAATGGTAACCAAAACTCTAAAAAGTGGAATTTTGATACCAATAGATACATCAAAAGAATCAGATTTTAATTCTGATTTCGAAAATATAAGGTTCATCAAGTTTAATCTTACCCATCAAAAGTTACGCGCCTGAGAAAATTTAGCTGATTTTCGAAAAAAGGGGGAAAGACCCCCTAAAAGTTATAGAACCTTAATGAAAATCACACCATCATATTCAGCGTATCAGAGAACCCTACTGTAGAGGTTTCAAGCTCCTATCTACGAAAATGTGGAATTTTGCATTTTTTGCCAGAAGAAAGATCAGGGATGCGTGCTTATTTTTTATTTTTTTTTTCCAGGGGTGATCGTATCGACCCAGTGGTCCTAGAATATCGTAGGAGGGCTCATTGGAACGGAAATTAAAAGTTCTATTGCCCTTTTTAAGTGACCAAAAAAATGGAGGGCAACTAGGCCCCCTCCCATGCTCATTTTTTTCTCAAAGTCACCCAATTAAAATTTTGAGATGGCCATTTTGTTCAGCACAGTCGAAAATCTAATAAATATGTCTTTTAAGATGACTTAACCCCCCACAGTTCCCAGGGGAAGGGCTGAAAGTTATGAACTTTGCCCATTGCTTACATATTGCATTGATTATTGGGAAGTATGCAGACATTTTCAGGAAGGATTTTTTTCTGGTGGGGGGGGGGGGCTGGAGGAGGGGGTTACTCGGGAGAATCTTTCCGTGGAGGATGTTTCTTTGGGGTAAGCGACATTTCTGTGAAGGGGGCGCCGGATTTCCAAGCATTATTTAAAAAACGATCAGAAATTAAATATAAAAAAAAAACAAGTTTTCCAACTGAAAGTAAGAAGCAACATTAGAACTTAAAACGAACAGAAAATATTACGTATATGAGGAGGTTCTTCCCCAAGTCAATACCTCACTCTTTATGCTACAGTTTTTTTTAGTGCTTTCAAAAGAGCTATCTATTCTAATTAAACGGCCTTTGTGATTCAGGGGTTTGTCAATAAAAATTTTTTTTAACTTTTAACGTAAAGAGCGTGGTATTGACTAAGGGGAGATCCCCCTGATATACGTAATAACATATACGTAATAAAAAAAAAAAAACAAGCGATACGGCTCAATAGTAATCAAAACTTTTAAAAACGAAATTTTGATGTCAATAAATGTATCAAAAGAATGGGCTTATACTGCTGATTCTAAATATATAAATTTTATTAAGTTTAGTATTACTCATCAAAGGCTACAAGCCTGAGAAAATTTACCTGATTTTTTAAAGAGGGGGGAAACATCCCCTACAAGTGGAAGAATTTTAATGAAAATCACACCGTCAGATTCAGCGTGTCAAAAAACCCTATTATATAGGTTTCAAGCTCATATCTGCAAAAATCTGCAACTTTGTATTTTTTGCCAGAAGAAAAATATACGAATATAGAAGTTTGTTACGTAAGTTAATTTGTAAATTGCGTCAGAACCAAATTTAGAGACAGCCATTTAGCAAAAGAAAAGTATAATTTTTATGCAAATTTTGTTTACTTATTCAATGACGGTGAGCCAAAATAAAAGCTGCATTAACTAAAAAACGATCAGAAATTAAATAAAAAAAACAAGTTTTTTAAACTGAAAGTAAGGAGCAACATTAAAACTTAAAATGAACAGAAATTATTCCATATATGAAAGGGGCTGTCCCCTCCTCAACGCCTTGCTCTTTACGCTAAAGTTTTTTATTGTTTTAAAAAATAAAGTTGTGAGACAGAGTCAAACTTTAGCGTAAAGAGCGAGGCGTTGAGGAGGGGACAGCCCCTTTCATATACGGAATAATTTCTGTTCGTTTTAAGTTTTAATGTCGCTCCTTACTTTCAGTTTAAAAAACTTGTCTTTTTCATTTAATTAAGAGAAGAGCAGTGCGGTTTTAGAAAAGGTAGAGGATGTGTCGACCAAATTTTCACTCTTAGGCTAATAATTGAGAAGTGCCTGAGTTTTCAAACACCTTTGGTCCTCAGTTTTATAGATTATGAGGAAGCGTTCGATTCTGTTGATAGAAGAGCTTTAGTAAAGGTTTTATCCTTATATGGTATACCAGACAAATACATTAAAGTGATTAGTGCTATGTACGAGAATAACACTGCTGCGGTTAAGGTAGGAAATGAGGTTAGCAGCTGGTTTTGTATTAAATCAGGAGTTGAGCAGGGTTGTGTTCTATCCCCCTTTATATGGATTATTTTGATGGACTTTGTTTTAAGGAGCACAGGAAAGGCAATGGGAGACCACAGAATCAAATGGGGAGGAAAATGTCTCCTGGACTTTGATTATGCTGATGGTTTAAGCATCCTAGATCAAAGTGTGAGCAAAATGAATGAAGTTTTAGAGGTTTTGCGAGTTCAGGGTGCTAGAATTGGTTTGAAAATTAATGTTAGGAAGACTAAGTCACTAAGGCTAGGAATAAGTGAAGATGAAAAGGTGATGTTGGGTAATGAAAAGATTGATCAGGTGGGCAGCTTCACTTACCTGGGTAGTATTATTAGTAAAGATGGTGGGAGCAGTGAAGATGTTAAAAATAGAATAGCCAAGGCTCAGGGTGTTTTTCACAGTTAAAAAAAAGTCTGGAAGAATAGGAAAATAAGTCTGCAAACCAAGATTAGAATATTAGAAGCTACAGTGATGACAGTGGTCAAATATGGCTCTGAAGCATGGATGCTCCAAAAAGTGGATGAAGATTTGCTGACTGACCGTATTTCAAACAATAGGCTATACAAAAAATGTGGTTCAATACCGCTCTCTAGGGCTATAATGAAAGAAAGGTTGAGGTGGTTAGGGCATGTTGTGCGGATGAAGGATGACAGATTGCCAAAGATTGTTCTTATCGGCCAACCATCTAGGGCTAAACGGAAAGCAGGTCGTCCCCGTCTGGGGTGGGAGGACGTCATAAAGAAAGATTTAAAGGAAATGGGAACTTCGTGGGCGGGTGTAAAAAGGGAGGCTTTGAATAGATTGGGGTGGAGGAGGAGCGTGCGTAGCTGTGTTGGCCTCAGGCGGCTTGGTGCTGCGGTGAGTTGTTAGTAGTAGTAGTAGTAGTTTTCAGAAACATTTGAATGCTAAACTAGAGAATTTAAAATTTGACAATGTAAAAGATGGATGGAACAATTTTTAAGAAAATAATTTTTGAAGTTGCTGATGGTGAAGGGAAGAAGGTTAAAAATGCAGCTAGTAATATTGGTGAAAAAGTTTTGTGTTTAATAGAGAGGAGAAGGGGCTTGTACAAGAATTTTCTGAGTGATAGATCGCATGAAAACAAAAGAAATGTAAAGAAAGTGGAGAAAGCATTGAAATATGAACTAAGGAGCTGTGAAGTGGAGGCCATGGATAAAATTGCTGAGAATTGGGAAGATGCAGCTAGATGGCATAATTATAAAATCTTGTACAGGCATGTTAATAAATTGGGAGGGAGTAGTCAGTCCAGATTTATACCAGTTAAAGATAAGAATGGAGCCACAATTAGTGATGAGGAAAGAGTTAAAGAGTTAAACAAGCTAGAGTTGCACAGACAGATATAGAGGAAAATGAAAAAGTTTGTGATACCTTGGATGTGAAGGAAAATTTGTTTTGTGAGGAAGAATTAGTGACAGTACCAAAGGAATTAAAAAAATAATAAGGCCCCAGGTGCTGATAGTGTAGTAAATGATTTTCTTAAATTTGGTGGCTCTGAAGTTAGAAATAAGCTACTGAAGATTATGATTATGATTTTTGAAAAAGAGGAAGTACCTGGCAAATTTAGGAAAACCCTAATTAAGCCACTATAAGAAAGGTGATAAGTGTGAGTGTGGTAATTATTGAGGCATTATTGTTGTCTCTGTAGATAAACAATTATTTTGTAATATGCACATATTAAAGCTGTGTTTTGACAGCTTTTCTTTGAGCAAAAGTATTTTTAAGTGAAAAATGTTATTTTTAGACAAAATCTGTCTACAAATTTGAAAACTGCCAAGTAACATTGCCACTTTGGTGCCCCAATTTTTCCGTGGCAAGTAATATGATACTTTTTAGAGTGAGAGATGCTGTAGACAAAGTTATAAGAGAAGAACAGTGCAATTATAGAAAGGTTAGAGGTTGTGTCAACCAAATTTTTGCTCTTAGGTTAATAATTGAGAAGTGCCTGAGTTATCAAACATCTTTAGTCCTTGGTTTTATAGATTATGAGCAAGGGTTTGATTCTGTTGATAGAAGAGCTTTAGCAAATGTCTTATCCTTGTATCATATACAGGCAAATACATTAAAGTGATTAGTGCAATGCACAAGAATAACACTGCTACAGTTAAGGCAGGAAATGAGGTTAGCAGCTGGTTTTGTATTAAATCAGGAGTGAAGCAGTGTTGTGTTCTATCCTCCTTTATATGGATCTTTTTGATGAACTTTGTCTCAAGGAGCATGGGAAAGACAATGGGAGAACACAGAATCAAATGGGGAGGAAAAACTTTCCTGGACTTAGATTGTGCTGATGATTTAAGCATCCTAGATGAAAGTGTGAAAATTAGTGTAGGTTTGAAAATTAATGATCAGAAGGCTAAGTCACTAAGGCTAGGAATAAGTTTAGATGAAAAGGAGACATTGAGTAAAAAAGATTGATCAAGACTCAGGTTGTTTTTTCACAGTTGAAAAAAATTTGGAAGAATAGGAAGATAAGTCTGCAAACAAAGATTAGAATATCAATATCAAGAACAACAACAGCAACAGCAACCTTATAAGAAAATCGAAATATATTTTCTTGTGATTATTATCGCTTCTAATCAGCAGTTGTACCAAACCAATCCTGCTCAACTCATCCTCAGGGCTATACTGTGGTGTTTATCCTCCCCATAGTATAGTGCAGACGGTTTGATATCATTCTATTTTCCCTTCTTGTTTTAGTTTTATTTTGTGTTTAAAGCTTTTTCCAATAGGCAATGATTAGAAGTCCTCCAAAAAAAAGTCCCCCCAGATCCCAAATCAAATTCTAGTGAAAGTGTCATAGTGAAAGATACCCATCCTGGCTGGTCAAGCATGCTATCTCAAAGTTCTAATGATAGCTCCAATTCAGAGAATAGGACAATGATAAGTGTAGGGGCTAATGTAACCATAAATGATGATAATGGGTTTCAAGAGGTCCTCTCTAGAAGTTCTAAAAAAAGGAAAAAAATCTCCCCAATTTAAAGGATTTCCCCTCTCCCTGCCCAAGATCCTCCCTCCAAAAACTTAGGAATTTACCTTAAAATTACTCCCACTACCCCCTTTGAAATAAAAATGATCACTGCAATAAGAGTTGCAATTTTTAATTGCTAAAATCAATGTTCCCTCTTAACATTAACCGTGATGGATCTCTGCTAATAGCTGTAGAAGATCAGAAATCAGCAGATACAATAATTAACCTTAAATCCCTTCTGAATACCCCAATTATTGCATCTAATTGGAACCCAAAACAATCACCAACAAAAATAGTAGTTTATAATGTTCCCCCAGAGATATCTACTCAGGAGTTAAAAGAAGGCCTCTCAGATAGGGCTGGAAACACAATCCCAGTTGAGGATGTTACCCAACTTGGAAAACCTAACTCTAATGGCCTAAAAACTAGTAGATCCTTCTTATTCACACTGAAGGATAAAATCGATATCCCAGAAAAATTATTCCTATTTGGGCAAATCAAACCACACAAGGAATACAAACCTAAGCCTATCCAGTGTCAGAAGTGTTTCAAACTGGGACACACGACAAACAAATGCAATGAAATTCTCCAAGAGTGTAGTAATTGTAAATCTTTTCATCCTAAAGAGCTGACAACTTGCAACAACACTCAGCCTACATGCATCAATTGCAAAGGCCCACATGAATCTACAAATAAAGCATTATGCCCTGCATACAAGAAAAGAGCTCTAACACTCCAAATATCAACAGAGAAAGCCATCCCATACCCCTTTGCAGCAATGGAAGCAAATGCTGCCCAACAATACCAAATAAAGCCTGTAATGAAACCAACCAAAACCCCCAAGTCAAATGCCCTCAATGCATCAAGCACCCCATATAAAACACCATCTTCTAAGCCCCCTAGCTCAAATCCCTATCAGAAGGAATCACCAAGCCAACAAGCCTCCTTGTCCGGTGAGATGAGGTCAGCCTGGCCCCCCCTCCCAAGAGGAAACAAACTAGTAACACTACCAGGAATCAATCCCTTAACCAACAAAAAGGATGCACAACCAAAAATGCAATCCCCAAATATATGCTTATTCATTCTAAACTGTAATGCAGTTCAGGCCATGAACATACATCAAATACAGAAAACAAAAATTATTGCAGAATTGGCAAAAATCTACATCCCTGATGATATGCTCATTCAAGCAAAAAAGATCTTGCTTTACTTTTAACAAAGCTGAACATTGATACACAGTCATATGAAGAATAAATCAACAACACAACATATATCAATACTCCAATGGAATGTAAGATCACTCACAGGAAATAAGCTAAATGAACTAATATCATTTATGAATAATAATTCCATTAATATTGCTTGCCTCCAGGAAACTCATTTAACCCAAAATCAACAAATTAAGTCTCCGGGATATACTATCCTGAGAAAGGATAGATCTTCAGAGAGAAAAGGAGGTGGGGTAGCTTTATTAGTTAATAATAATATAAAATTTTGTGGCATCAATTTTCCAGATTTTGCAAATGATGTTGATGTAATTGGTATCAGTGTTTGGCTGAATAATTTAAAAACCTACATAATAAGCTTTTATAACCCTAATGGCCAAACTACAGATGCCAAGGATTTCTTTAATTATGTAAATAATTCTAATATGTTAAAAAATATCATTATTTGTGGTGATCTCAATGCCCACAGCCTTTTGTGGGGGAATAAACCAGCAAATAAAGCTGGTAAATTCATTGAGAATCTGACTTCAAATAATAATGAATTAGCTGTTGCTACCCCTCCAAACCTGAACACATATTTCAACCCCAAAAGTGGCAGATTCTCCACAATTGACCTACAAATTGTTTCATCAAATTTTTTGAATAAAATTTTCATAAATAAAATTGATAGTCTATGTACTGACCACTTTGCTATAGTTTGCTCCTTAAATGAACCTGCTGAAACTTTATCTCATACCTCCAAATATATGAACACTAAAGCAAATTGGTCTATGTTCCAAAATAAGCTAAATGATGAAATTACAAGTTTCACCCAAAGTTCATGCATTTCTAACACAACAGTTGACACACATGCTGAAGCCTTGACATCTTTACTAATAAATACAGCTAATCATGCTATCCCCAAGACAACACCTAAGAAAACATTCCCTGAACAAATTCCTAAAGCATGGTGGACAAATGAGTGCCTAAATAAATGGAGGATAAAAAAGGCAGCTAGGACAGAATTCATAAAAAAACCATCACCTATTACATACTTAAAAAAATTACAAGCAGAATCTAATCTAAAAAGTACTATAATAGATGCTAAATATAAATACTAGAATAATTTTGCAAATAATCTCTCCAGAGAAACTCATGAGCCAATACATATTCTTATACATAAAGTCATAAGCCACATCTGTGGGAAAAAGACTTCCCCCAACCCACCCCTGTATGAGCTTATACATAATAATACCCATTATGACAATGATAATGGTAAAGCTAACCTATTTGCAACTCTTTTTGTTAATAAGCTAACATCAAATAATCAAAGCAAACTGTCCACAATTCCTATGAACCCAAGTTACCAACCACGCCCAGGATCCGAGTACATAACCAATCCATTTTCAATCCAGGAATTGAATAATGCAATACATCATATTAGGACCAAAACTAGCAGCAGTTATGACAATATACACCCTACATGGATAAAGAATCTCACACCTTCATACAAACAAGAACTACTAAATTGTTATAATCACGCTTGGGCATCTTCTAGGTTCCCCAATATATGGAAATGTTCGTCCCTCCTACCAATCCTAACGAAAAATAAACCAAAAGATAACCCTGAGTCTTATAGGCCCATAATGATTACACCTGTGATGGGGAAAATAATGGAGAAAATGATCTATCAAAGACTCTTCTGGTTTGTTGAAAAAAATAATATGATCCCACACACTCAAACTGGATTCAGGAAACACCACTCCTCAACAGATGCTTTCATTTTGCTAACAAATGCAATAAATGAATCTTTCTCAAAAAATAATGTCCTAGTGGCAGCTTTCCTAGATTTTGAAGGGGCATATGATAATGTGAACCATCAAATCCTTTTAAATAAACTTGCAAACCTTGGAGTACCCCCTAAGCTAGTATCCTTTATTAAATCGTTCATAGAAATGCGAAGTTTCATCGTTTGTGTTGGTTCAGCCTCTTCACCCCAAAAGACAATAACCAAAGGCCTACCTCAGGGAGCAGTCCTCAGTTGCCTCCTATTTGCCCTATATCTCTGGGACATGAACCTACCCCACACGAATCTACAATTTGCTGATGATCTGGTGCTATGGTCATCTGGCAACACCTTTCAGATAGCACAGTCAAATCTGCAAAAGTCACTTTTCCAGTTCGAAAAATTCTCTCAACATTCAGATTTACCCATCGCACCCACCAAGTCAAAAATAATCCAATTTCACCGGAAGCGAAACCATGTTAATGCAAAACTAACTCTAAATAAAACAACTGTTCCAGAAGATAATCATATTAATTACCTAGGTCTCATGCTTGACCAAAAACTTAATTTCAACCTCCACATTTCAAATACAATAAAAAAATGCTATAGAAAAGCAAATATACTAAAAAGACTTCTTTCCACACCCTGGGGTTGTAAGGAGAAAACCTTACTCCAGTTTTATAAATCACATATAAGACCCCATATTGACTATGGGCTGATTGTCTATGGTGCATGTGCAAAGACCCAGATGCAAGAAATTGAAACAACACAAAATGATATAATACGTCTCATATTTGGTCTTAGGAAACCCACAAGCACCAAGTTTCTGCTTATGGAGAGTGGATTAACAACAATAAGGGAGAGACGTAGCTTTCTCTTGACAAAACATCTTACAAAAATTGAATCAAATAGCTCACACACATTACATAATTGGTTAAGAAATCCAGCCATGTATAGAGGTATTGCAGATGAGTATGCCAATATTCAAAAGAAGTTCCCTGTACCAGGAAATTCTATTGCACCTACTTTCCCCCAATCCCCTCCATGGAATTGGTCATTTCCCATAATAAATACTGAATTCTCAAAATGGAATAAAGATTTAACCCCCATTGCTTTTGTCCAGAAAAAATTTGCAGAACTTAATACAATTACCTATAAAAATCACTTCCAAATGTTTGTTGATGGGTCAAAAATGAATGAGAAGGTTGCAAGTGGTGTTTTCCTTCCTCACCTGAAAATTGCAATGGGCGAGAGATTATTTAATAATTTATCTATAATGTCTGCTGAGTTAAATGCCATAATCATGGCATTAGAGCACCTTAAGCAAAACCAACCTTTGATTGTAAATTCGAATAATATTATCATCTATTCCGACTCTTTATCAAGCCTTGAGTTGCTGGCCTCAGCTCCACAGTATAAGTTGGACATTGACACTTATCATTGTCTCAGTATTCTTGATAATCTTGCTTCAAGTGGCATAAAAACTTATTTTCAGTATATTCCTAGCCACTCTGGCATAAGTGGTAATCATCAGGTTGATGAAATAGCAAAAAATGCTATAAATATTGACCAGCCAAGTGGGAGACCAATCTCAATTAGAGATATTTTCCGATGGAGGCTATCAGATATTAATTTTAATAAGATTAGTCCTATCCTGTCCCCCTTTCCCAATAAGTATCTTTCTAAAATTTATCATAGAATTCGTTCTGGAACAAATGGACTAAATTTCCTTGCATTCTCATATAAGCTTTCCAATTCAAGTGGTTCAATTCCCCTGTCCCCTCTTTGCAGGCATTGTAATATGAATAGTGAAACAATTGACCATTGGCTATTTGAATGTGATATGCTGACGTCTGCACAACATACCTTGCTTTGTAAACTGTTAAAATACTTCAAACACCACAAAATCTCACTATCAGCCAAGAGCTTAGCCAACTATACCTGCACACAGAGCACAGAAATCGATATCTATCATCTTATATTTGAACTCCTTGAGTCAAAAGTTCTACTGAAAGATATCTGAGAATATCTAATAAATAAGAGACAACCAAGACAGTAGCTCTGTAGCCCACAGAGTGAAGCAAAAAGAAGAGGGCTAAATAGTACCAACTGAATAGCCTGCCTGCTGTGAATTAGAAGAAGAAGAAGAAGTGATCAAATATGGTTCTGATTAACACCAATAAGGGAGAGACGTAGGATTGACAACAATAAGGGAGAGACGTAGCTTTCTCTTGATAAAACATCTTACAAAAATTGAATCAAATAGCTCACACACATTACATAATTGGTTAAGAAATCCAGCCATGTATAGAGGTATTGCAGATGAGTATGCCAATATTCAAAAGAAGTTCCCTGTACCAGCAAAGTCTATTGCACCTACTTTCCCCCAATCCCCCCATGGAATTGGTCATTTCCCATAATAAATACTGAATTTTCAAAATGGAATAAAGATTTAACCCCCATTGCTTTTGTCCAGAAAAAATTTGCAGAACTTCGTACAATTACCTATAAAAATCACTTCCAAATATTTGTTGATGGGTCAAAAATGAATGAGAAGGTTGCAAGTGGTGTTTTCCTTCCTCACCTGAAAATTGCAATGGGCGAGAGATTATTTAATAATTTATCTATAATGTCTGCTGAGTTAAATGCCATAATCATGGCATTAGAACACCTTAAGCAAAACCAGCCTTTGATTGAAAATTCGAATAATATTATCATCTATTCCGACTCTTTATCAAGCCTTGAGTTGCTGGCCTCAGCTCCTCAATATAAGTTGGACATTGACACTTATCATTGTCACAGTATTATTGATAATCTTGCTTCAAGTGGCATAAAAACTTACTTTCGGTACATTCCTAGCCACTCTGGCATAAGTGGTAATCATCAAGTTGATGAAATAACAAAAAATGCTATAAATATTGACCAGCCAAGTGGGAGACCAATCCCAATTAGAGATATTTACCGATGGAGGCTATCAGATATTAATTTTAATAAGATTAATCCTATCCTTTCCCCCTTTCCCAATAAGTATCTTTCTAAAATTTATCATAGAATTCGTTCTGGAACAAATGGACTAAATTTCCTTGCATTCTCATATAAGCTTTCTAATTCAAGTGGTTCAATTCCCCTGTCCCCTCTTTGCAGGCATTGTATTATGAATAATGAAACAATTGACCATTGCCTATTTGAATGTAATATGCTGACGTCTGCACAACATACCTTGCTTTGTAAACTGTTAAAATACTTCAAACACCACAAAATCCCACTATCAGCCAAGAGCCTAGCCAACTATACCTGCACACAGAGCATAGAAATCGACATCTATCATCTTATATTTGAACTCCTAGAGTCGAAAGATCTGCTGAAAGATATCTGAATATATCTAATAAATATGAGGCAATCAAGCCAGTAGCTCTGTAGCCCACAGAGTGAAGCAAAAGGAAAAGGGCTAAATAGTTTTACTGAAAAGCCCGCCTGCTGTTAAATAGAAGAAGAAGAAGCATGAGCACTGTGAAAAGCAGATGAAGATTTGCTAGATGTTTTCTGGAAGAATTGTCTATGGATTGTTCTGCATATCCTGCTGATTGTCTGTATTTTAAACAATAGGCTGTACAAAAAGTGTGGTTCAATCCTGCTTTCTAGGGCTATAATGAGAGAAAGGCTGAGATGGTTAGGGCACGTTTTGCAGATGAATGATGACAGATTGCCAAAGATTGTCCTTGTTGGCCAACCATCTAGGGCTAAATGGAAGGCAGGTTGTCTGTGGTTGGGGTGGGAGGATGTCAGAGAGAAATATTTATCGGAAATGGGTGGGAGGGTTTAAAGAGGTAGGCTTTGAATAGACTGGGATGAAGTAGGAGTGTGCATAGCTGCGTTGGCCTCAGGCGGGTTGGTGCTGCAGTGAGTTGTTAGTAGTAGTAGTATACTACTACTATAGTATACTACAGTTGGTAGTAGTAGTAGTATACTACATAGCACTAATCATTTTAATGTATTTGTCTGGTATACCATACAAGGATAAGACCTTTGCTGAAGCTCTTCTATCAGCTGAATCAAACACTTGCTCATAATTTATAAAACTGAGGATTGAAGGTGTTTGATGACTCAGGCCCTCCTCAACTATTAATGTAAGAGTGAAAATTTTGTCAACACATCCTCTATCCTTCCTAAAACTGCAATGCTCTTCTCTTAAAACTTTGTCTATAACATCTTGAAGTGTAAAAAATGTCATCATACTAAGTAATTTGCTACCTACAGAAACCAGACCATTTGTTATCTACAGAAACCTGGATATAACATAATTTATTGGGTAATAAAAACTTTCTCCTGACTTGATGTGTCTTTTTTATGTTTTCTCTAAATAATACTAAAAACTTACATCATAAGTTCCATTTTGAGGCCTTAAAATGACACCTAATTCTTTAGTTTTTTGGCTTTTAAAACTAAAATAAAAATATACTATTCAGTTCTAAATCCAGTGCTAAGTTGATATTTTACAGCCAGATATTTTACAGATATTGATTTATTAATATTAAATCCAGTAAACTTAATAATTTATAGAACTTATAATTCAGCCATTTCAACGTTTTCCTAATTTCAAGGGATGTATTTTTTTGGTTAGTTTTGTTGAAGGAAAACATTCTTTGTTGCTTTGATCTCTTCTGTTCGCTGTTGCTGAGTCTCTTCTGTTTCTCTTCAATTTTACAATAAGTTTTAGCTCTCAAAAGACACATCCCTTGAAATTAGAAAGACTTAGAGTTAACATATAAACCCACAATAACTAGGGGGTTATACATAATATCCCATGAAAGATTAAATTTTTAATTATATCCCCACTATAAACAGTTAATCTATACACATATTTTGGAGATTTCAGGGTCCTGGCCTTAGATTATGACAATCAACCCAATTATGAAACCAGAACTTGTGTTCTAGAATGTTATTTCTGTATGGAAAAGTAATCTCTCCTCCTTGGAGGCATCTATTCCCACATTTATTTGCTATTTAAAACCCCAGTTAAGCATTGGGTTCAGATAGCCTGCAATACTAACACCTGATTTACAGGCACCTAAGATGATAATATCTAGCTATTTTCATTGCATACTGTATTGCCCTGCAGCTTGTACCTTATTTGCTTTGTGATGGTCCAGTAACATCTATTCTTAAGATGAATAAAGGTCCAATTCTTGCAACCCATATAGAATGATAGCTTTTATCTTTGAGCATTGGAAAACTTCTTGAGAAGCTTGTCTATAATGAAATTAGTATGAATTGTGACCACAGCAATAACTACTTAAGTCTTTTGAAGGGCTTGGCATACAAAATGTCTGTGCAACCTTTCTAGCAATCCTTGATAGATATAAAAAGTCCAAAAGTGAACTTTCCATTTGTGCCATTGAAAGTTCCAAGGCTTTTGACCCTATTCTTTGTTCCCAGGCAATGGTTTCTCTCTTTAGAAGCAGAGTTAATCCATCTGATGTGCCTGCCTACGAAACTGAATCAGAATGGCTCAATCCAGTTTTGTTAGCAAGGTATTGTTGGTAATAATGTTTGCATATGCCATGATATCAAGCAAAGTTCTGTCCTCAGTCCTGCCATACTTGATAATGCTATCAGAGTTCACTGAATAAATTCCATCATACGTAATTGAGCCATTTATCTTTGCAGTTCAATTATTTTATGCTGATGATATTCTTCTCCTGGCTGGTAATCTAGATTGACACTAGAATGTGTTGATCTTGTTTGTTCTTGACTGAAATAAACAAGGTTGATTTGTTTGGTTGATTCTTTCAAATCTGAGTTTCTGTGTTTTTGGACTGATGACTGCCTCCATTGACAAAATTAAAGTTGGTGTAGCTAGTGTTTCTTCTTCCAGTTCATTTAGGTATTTAAACCATCATCCATCAATGACCCATGCAAAAATGATCACTTTAACAGTTTAAAAATGAAAATTGTAAGTTTTTTGTGACTTTCTGATTAGAAGTTTTTATTGGTCCAGTTGACAGATTCAAATAAATGAAGCAGTAGGACTATAAGTTTCATTTGATCGAAAGAGACCCTAAAGGGTCCCTTTAGTGTCTAATAAAACTAGAGTAATCAATAATTTACACTAGAGTAAATAGCCAAGAATGAGGCACACAAGAAAAAGCTGGTGATGTTCTTCTTCTTAACAAAAGCACCTGGAATCCTAAATGAGCTCCTTTTGGCTTCCAACTGCAGTTTTTTACTCATTTTTCCCATTTCCACAACCTTAGAGCAATAATAATAAAAAAAACATAATACAACTTCAGTTACAGTTAAATACATAATACAGTTTTTGATTGACTTGTGGAAAGTACATGCACTCAAGCAGTTTTTTCTCTGCAGTTTAAAACCTACAGACTGGCTGATACCAATTGGCTCTTCTTACTCGCTCAAGCGCTCTTCTGCACAAGTTCACAAAAAAAATAAATCAAAGCACATCTAAATTGTATTAACTCATCAACTGCCTCTCTGTAAAGCTTCTTTTCAATGGAAGCTTGTAAAGGAACATCCACAATCAGGTTAATATCTAGTGGAAGTTAAAAATTTTAAGATAGGGTATGCAGTTTATAAATTCCTGGAGTACTTGCAGTGCATTCGAAGATGCACTCAAAGATGTATTTGCATTGAAATAAGGAAATTTAATTAGGTACAAAAGCAAACTTCTCACATCGAGGAAATTTAATCCATGATAGGTTGCTTAGCTAAAAATACTGATTGATAAATTTAACTGGATTTACCAAATTGAAAGCCGAATTTGAATTGGTTTTCTTGTTTTAGGAAACTCAGAGACTGATGGCAGAGCCTGTTCCTGGTATCAGTGCAGTTCCAGATGAATCAAATGCTAGGTATTTTCATGTAATTGTAGCTGGTAAGTTGTTTAGAATGCATTTGTTGTATTGTGATCACAATACTGATTATTATTACTTGTCTCTTAGGAATGAACAGTAAGAACATATTTGGAAAAAGTACATAGTCTACTCACTAAGAGGGCTGTTAAAAAATGAGCAAATGATATATATATATATATATATATATATATATATATATATATATATATATATATATATATATATATATATATATATATAATATATATATATATATATATATATATATATATATATATATATGTATATATATATATATATATATATATATATATATATATATATATATATATATATATATTATATATATATATATATATATATATATATATTATATATATATATATATATATATATATATATATATATATATATATATATATATATATATATATATATATATATATATATATATATATATATATATATATATATATATATATATATATATATATATATATATATTTCATAAACAACTGAAAGCTATGCTTTTTAACCATGATTCCACATTATCTCTGTTCAAATTGAGAGGCTTGTCACATTATTCCACTAGCTAATTATTAATTTTTATATTTTTGGATTTAGTGCAGTCCTTCAAATGCTAGGTATTTTCATGTAATTGTTGCTGGTAAGTTGTTTAGAATGCATTTATTGTGTTGTGAACACAATACTGATTGTTGCCACTTATCTCTTAGGAATGAACAGTAAGAGCATATTTGGAAAAAGTACATAGTCTACTCACTAAGAGGGCTGTTAAAAAATGAGCAAATGATATATTTGTTTCATAAACAACTGAAAGCTATGCTCTTTTACTATAATTCCACATTGACTCGGTTCAAATTGAGATGCTTGTCACATTATTCCACTAATTAATTATTCATTTTTATATTTTTGGATTTAGTGAAGTCCCACACGAATCAAATGCTAGGTATTTTCATGTAATTGTAGCTGGTAAGTTGTTTAGAATGTATTTATCATATTGTGATCACAATTCTGATTATTTCCACTGATCTGTAAGGAATAAATTGAATGAAAAATAACTTGTACATTTTTCAAAATCCTCTCTTGTACTCTTTTGCGCCATTTCCCTATCTCAAGCCCTGGTAAACCCTAATAAAGTGTCATATAGAACAATCTTTTTGTTTATAGAAGCCCCACTTGTCCTGTTGAAATCCAAAGTCAGCATCTTGACAGATTAGAGAGAGTGTGTAACTTAAGCATATACTGGCATTTATAGTGATTTCAAATTTGCAACTTTTATTCAGATAAGAGCTATTGTAAAACAAACTTGCATAATGCTATGTGCACAAAAAGAAGGGAGAGGACCCTCAAAGAAGCAATTGGGTTTAAGTGAAAAATCATCCTAGTAAATTCAACACAGTAGAGAACTACCAGTTTAGCTTCTGCCTCAACTAGATTTTTTACCCTTCCCCCCTAGATTTTGAAGAATACCTTTTAATGGCATTTTCGTTTAAGTGTTTTTCTGAAGAATAAATTGAATAAAGCAAGAAATTTTCCCTTTCCCTAGATTTTGAAAAATAATTCCCCTCTCCCTAAATTTTCGTGAATTGACCCCACTGACAGCTTTACTTCACAGTATAAGACAATGACACAATCTTTTGTTGAAAATGTGGTATCAAAAAGCTATGTGGTATCAAACAAGAAAATCTGAGTCACAGCTCATTGAAAAAGTGCAAATACGAGCATCGAAATTTGTCCCCGATTTGAAACATGTACCTCATGAGTGAAGGCTAGATGGCCTATGCCTACCATCTTTACAATTTAGGCGGAATATTCTAGATTTAGTGAACACTTTTCGATTCGTTAAAGATATTGTTAATTTATTTTGTAATAATTTCTGTCAATTCAGCCATTGTCCACCCACATGGCAGAAACAAGTAAAATTGTACCAGACAAGGGTTTTACAAAAGTTAGCCAGGGTTCTTTTGTAAATTGTTCTGTTAAACATGGAACATATTGTCTTGTCATGTGGTTTCAACAAATACTATTGCAGCTTTTGAAACAGATTTGCTTGGAAATTCTTTTTGCAAAAGACAGTACTGTATATGGAACCATGGCATTTATGGTCTTAGCATCGTATATTGTTCTCTTGTTCATTGTTAAGTTTTTGTTTTGTTTATGTAATATGATAAGTTATGAAGTACAATATTCATGGTACCAATTGTCATCTTTGTTTATTCTGAAGTGTTTTTATATTGTTATCAGAAGTGTTGTCTCTAATTTTTATTATTTTGCAATGTGACAGGCATATGGGACTGCATCATCTATGGTATTGTCTGTTTTTTTTTTTCAGTTATTTTTGTAACGAGACACGCCTATGGCCTATTTAGTTTTTGTCCAAAATAAATACAAAAATAAAAATATTTTTTTTTAGGACCTGAAGGGTCACCTTTTGAAGGAGGTGTATTCAAGTTAGAGCTTTTCCTACCTGAAGAGTACCCTATGTCAGCGCCTAAAGTAAGGTTTATGACAAAAATATATCATCCAAATATAGACAAACTGGGAAGGATATGTTTAGATATTTTAAAAGGTATGCTATCTTTTTCTTAACTGTTACAATTATTTTTTTCAAGAAAATACAAATTGGGTTATAATTTAATGAATAATGATCACAACAATAGCTGCAAACCAGTAAAGAGCAAACCACAGCCTATAGTAACCGAAAAAACTTTTGAGATAAGTTTTTGAATGTAAAAGGCCATCTGACACTGATTTAGTGAAGAAGAACTATTATCAATGAGAAATTTAAAAGTAAAACGTAATGACGAAAAGAATTTGTGTCGATTTCGGAAAATCGCTTGACAAGAGGCGGTGGAACGAAGTAAAACTATACCATTAGGATCACTGGAAATTTCCAGCCCTTCATCTTAAAAATTAACGTATAAGAGCTGGATATTGGAAGCTGCAGTGATGGCATAGGTCGAAGTATGGCTGTGAAGCGTGGGCGCTCTGAAAGACGGAGTTGGATTTTAGATGTTTTCCAGATAAATTGTCTACAGATTTTGTTTGTTTACCCGTCTGACTGATCGTGTTACAAACAGTAAGCTGCACGAAAATGTGCTCCTATTCTGCTTTCTAGGGCTATAATGAGAGAAACATGAGGTGGCTAGAACACGTTTTGCGGATGAATGATGACAAATTGCCAAGGTTGTCCTTGTCGGGCAGCCATCCAGGGCCAAACGAAAAGCAGGTCGTTGTCCCCGAATGGGGTGGGAGGAGGTCGTAATGAATAATTTGAGTGAAGTTGGAACTTCCTGGAAGAGTGTCAAGAGGGAGGATTTAAATAGATTGGGATGGAGAAGCGTGAGTAGCTGTGTTGGCCTCAGGCAACTTGGTACTGGAGTGAGTTGTTCCAACTTTGATTGAGCCTTTTTTCTTGAGAGCGCAATACTTGTCTCCTTTTACTTTACACCAATATTTTGCCCACCTGTGTTTTATCTTCTTTTAACTTTTTTTGGCAGTTTAGTTTTTCTAAACTGCCAAAGTTTCTGACAACAAAAAAAAAGGAAAAGAAAGAAAATTTGACAAAAGGTGAATTTCGTCGCAAAAAGCAAAGCTTTGTTTTCCTAGAAAAACAAGGAGCCTAACAAGAAAGTATTGTTTATTTTAAACAGAACTTTTCCAGTTGATAAACGAAATCTTGAACTTCGATCATAAACAGAGTTAAATCAAAGGTTCGATATGACATCTGACTATTAAAATAAAATTTGACTCCTATCAGCACCTAACTTAAGCTTAGATACGATTTTATTTTTTCAGAAGGACGTCAATAGCTTTGAGAGAGCCGAATGTGCTCCTTATGTCAAAAGTAAACAAATCATAAATTTATGAACAGCATTATATATTACTCTGCCGCCTGGTTACCAAACTATTAAGACTGAACTAATGGTAAGCCTGAGATAGAGCTTAGCTAAAAACTCTCTAACTCTTTTCTGATGGAAGTACACTGGGTTTTCTGGAGGCAAAATCAGAAAAAGCCTATTTTTAGGACCTTACCCTTATAGCACTGTCAAACGCGTGCGCAGGCAAGATGATGGTTCTATATCAACCCCGTGCCTTACCAATTTACGCCTGTAGGCAGGAAAACAATATGTCTATTTGTCCTTGAGGACCTTACCCTTATAGCACTGTCACTCGCGTGCGCAGGCAGGATGATGGTTCTATATCAACCCCGTGCCTTACCAATTTACGCCTGTAGGCAGGAGAACAATATGACTATTTGTCCTTGAGGACCTTACCATTATATCACTGTCACTCGCGTGCGCAGGCAGGATGATGGTTCTATATCAACCCCGTGCCTTACCAATTTACGCCTGTAGGCAGGAGAACAATATGTCTATTTGTCCTTGAGGACCTTACCATTATAGCACTGTCACTCGCGTGCGCAGGCAGGATGATGGTTCTATATCAACCCCGTGCCTTACCAATTTACGCCTGTAGGCAGGAGAAAAATATGACTATTTGTCCTTGAGGACCTTAACTACGAAAATAGCATTTTTTTTTTTTTTTTGAAAAGAATTGTCAGGAATAGGTCTTAGTAGCAGAATGATAAAAATGAAACTAATAAAATTGAACAGGCGGGGGGGGGGAGAGTTTTTTGCCCTTGGTTAAGCCTGTATCAATTCAGCTTCATGTTGATGCTCAAGTGTACTATATACTGTATGTCTTTCACAAGCCAATCTGACTAAATTGTAACTTGGTACAATCTGAAAGATATTTTCTTACGAATAAGAAATAGATGACGAATTGACAATAAACATCTATCCAACAATTTTTTGCTTGTTTTAGCAGCCAATTTTACAATAATATTCCTTACCCAACCGCATACGTGAATAATTCCTTACTAATGTACTCGTAATAACTGTGGAAAATGTTTCAGCGGATGATTGAAGTATTTGTAATATTGTATTAAGGTACAAGAGTATAAACTGTCAAATTGCCCAATAAAAGATTTTAAAATTGTTATTAAAATCTTCCGTACCAAATCCTCCCCCCTCCCCCCATGGTTCTATATATTACTTGAAATACTCTTCAGTTTCTTCAAAAAAGAAGGATTACTACATTATAAAGAAATGACAAAAAGTGTATTTCTCATCTAATTTTTTAAAATCCAATTTATGATCATATTTCTTACTCAAGCACATTACTGGGTGATCCTTTTATTGTGCATAACAACTGTATAAAAACACAGCAGTTGATTGGTACAGTAATAAAATTACGGGTAAGATTTTTTCAATGTCGCATGGGAATATTTTAAAATCGGTATTTTGACACTCCATTCTAAAAAATCACCCTCACCCTGGCTCTTGTTATGACTGGAAATACTCCAACCTTCCTTCCATCCTAATCCTTCCCCTTTCCTTCGGCTATGTCTTGAAACACAACAACATATGTTTTAACACGATAACACACAGTTGCATATCGTATTTAAGGTGAAATTAAAATCTTTATTTTTAATAATTCACAGATAAATGGAGCCCTGCGTTACAGATTCGTACAGTTCTTCTATCAATTCAAGCTTTACTTAGCGCGCCGAATCCAGACGATCCGCTGGCCAATGATGTAGCAGAATTATGGAAGTGTAATGAAGCAGAAGCAATCCGAATTGCGCGGGAATGGACGCGACTTCATGCCATGGGGAATTAATTAATGGGAGATAGATAGGAAGAAACCATGCAAGTTTATTAAAGTGAAGATTTTTTTTTTAGAGATTCGATTTTTTTCTGTAAGTTAATTATAAGCCCATAGGAAGGGCTTAATGACATCTTTTTTTGAAATATATAACCAGGTTTCTCATTCCCCTTGCTTTCCAGCATTGCTTATACATTTAATTTCGTGATAAATAAAATTCTAACTTATTTTTATTGCTTGGTTATTTTAGGCCATTGTGGTTTGCGGTACAGGAGGTTCTAAGGTTGAACAATATGATTTAAAGAATATATATATAATTTGAGCAACAGAGAATGTAATAAACCATGGAAGTGTAGTATGATTAATCATAGAGGGAAATAAGAAGGACAGGATTACAGTTTTGTTATAGCAGAGGCTCTCAATACCCTTGCTTTCCAGTATTCAACTGATGGAAATTAAAAGCCGCCAAGGTATAAAACAAATTTTGTAGGGTCTTAGAACAACAGAAAGATGACTTTCAGATTCTTAGACTAAATCCTCGGATTTGGGGTGACCAACGTATTTATGTTCTATTCTTTGCTTATGCTGATTTATTACAATCATGGCAGAGACTAACCGAACGCCTTTTGACCTGGCGGAGTCTGGAGTAGTGGCAGAGTCTGAATAGATAGTGCCCTATCTATTTAAATGAAATGGGAAATTCCTGAGAGGGTGTAAAGAGGGAGGCTTTGAATAGATTGGGATGGAGGAGGAGCGTGCGTAGCTGTGTTGGCTTCAGGTTGCTTGGTGCTGCGGTGAGTTGTTAGTAGTAGTTCTGAATAACGAGGCTTTGTATACTTGAAAATAAATTTATTTGTTAGTGTTTAGTCATTTTGTAAAAGAGATGAAAAAAAACAAACAACTGACATTATAATAAAAATAGAACCTAGGCATGTCTTAACTTTGAGGAAGGGTGAAATTTCCCCAAGATCTTCAAAAAGGACTTCCAAGAAAACATGAGCTAGAAAACGCACTTTTTGAAGTATTTGATACACGTCATGCAAAACTTTTCTAATCTTCCCCCTAATTGCCATACATGTGAATATTGAGATGCCACTTCATGAAAGCCCTGGGGAGGTAGCAAAGGATATTCTAACGCATGCTTGTAATAGTATCGCTAAAACAAACCCTTTTGATGGGGTTTTCGCCATTCCTTGAAAATTAGGGGACGGCCATGGGGCCCCTTGGTCATCTGGAACTTAGTTTCTGTCAACTAGGCATCATAAAATTCTGGCTTGGTAGTGTTGAACGATCTTGCCTTTGATATCAGTCTGGCCCATGGGGGTGCATTTTTCTACCCTTACTAATGTTATGTGGGAGGGGCTATAACCCTATGCGTATGTATGTCAAAGGATAATAGTACTAAAGAAGGAACTCGAAGGGTTGTTATCTTAGATAATACACTACCTGAAATGAACTAAAATCTAATGTCAGGGTGAAGTGTCGCAGATTCTTCAATACTTAGCAGAGTTTTCCAAAGGAAAAAACTTCCTGTGTTGGCATTTTACGTTTTCGGGCATACTGACGTATATAGAAGAGTTAATAATAGGGACTAATAGCACAACAGTTGAAAAAATCGAATTCTATTTCACAAATTTGCAATGCCGTCTTATTATTACCTGAGATGAAAATTTTTTCTGGTAATTTTTTTTTTCCAAATGTAGTTAATATCCAATTATGTTATGTGGCTCTGGTACTGAATTTAGTCTACTAGGCGCTTGAGTTTTTTGTTAACGTAGCCAGAATGATCCAGAAGGATGACATCAATTAATGCGCTGCTTCAATAGAGAAAATTCAATGGGAGTAGAGATGTTTCATCAAAAAAATATGAAGAGCGATCCTTAGGACTTGTAATCCCGCTAATACAAATATGGTTGTCTTGGAATTTAGTAAATTATTTTTTTTTTGGTCAGGTGGATTTTTCGAAAAAATCATGCCAATCAAAAAGAAAAGAAGAAAGAAGCAAATGAGCTCTGAGAAGAATGAAAAACTGATGATAACTGTTTTACAAAACTGTACTAAGGAAATGTTTATATCCAAATATAGCCAAAAAGCCTGCTTCGTCAGCTTATTGTTGCCTCGCTCTACTCACTGGGGCCTCCCTTAGCGAGTTTTTTCAACTCCAATGAGTGGCAAACCTTCACTCAGTTTTTAATCTATGTCTCCCAAACTATTCAGAAAAAAAAAAAGTCAATTGTGCAAATTATTAAAGTCATACAAGCAAAAACTCTGACTACTATTATTGTAACTACGAGTAAATGTGATATTCCCTAAAATTCGTCTCAAATTGAATGAAACCTACTGTAAAATAGGACAACTCAAGACTTTTTGGCAGGATATATTATGTATTTATTCAAAATTTTGCTGAAAGTAGTCCAATCTGGCATCAATGCACTGGCTTAACATCAAATGTCATTCCTGGAGAAATCTGTCTATCCCACTTCCTTGATTACTCCTATTGGGCATTATGACAAAGTTCCTTACATTCCCCCCACCCAAGCAGAATTCGTATCTAATTATAAAATGTGGAATTGACACATATTTTACATATCTTAGTAGTTTATTAACCATTAAGATCCACCTGCTTTGTTATAACTTCATTAATAAAAGTTGATTTTGGTCCTATTTTACCTCCTTGAAAACACGGGCTAAAATAAATATTTGTTAAAATTGCCAGGAATAGTGTTCATCAATCTTCTTGGCAGAAATTAACCCAATCTGGCATCAATGCTTAATCTCAAATTCCATTCCTATTGGAGTCTTTCTTTTCGAGTTTACTCAGTACTAATACTTAGCACTGCGATAAACCCTCTTTGAATTTAATTAGTTTAAACCCCCATCCTAGTTAATATTTAATTGAAAGTTGTTTTGCCGAATTTCTGATTGATTTTTTTTCTGCAAAATTTGGTCAATTCACAAAAAGAAAGTCAAGAAGAAGCTTGGAGTATATTTTCAAATATAAATACAAAAAAAGCAAATGTAAATGTAACAATTCAAATATAAATACACATAAAAAACTACTTAGTTGCAACATACTTGCTGGTATAGTTTCTAGTAAAAGGGCCTGCTTTTGCGTTTCCATAAAAAAATTGAATGGCTCCTAAATTATATTAATTTAACCATAATTATTTAGGATGTTTTATGTGGTGGTTTAGAGACATTTCTTAAATAGAAGTACAAATATTTGATACAAATCCTGATTAGACTCCCACACTCGAATTTATTTTGACAATAATGAAGCAAGTTGCATGCCTAAATTTGGCAGCACTAGTCACTTTGAAACAAAAATCAAGCAAGCCAATATTTTGAAGCAGAACCGTTCCTAGGGGGGGGGGGGGGCAGGTCAGTTGCCCCGGTTACCGCAGCTAGGTGGACACCGCGGTTAGGGGATTGCCTACTTTGATCAGATTTTTCACAATTTGTCACTGTAATTAATTTCTCTCCAGGAACCACCAACCCTAGGAACGGCTCTGTTTGAAACTGTACATTTCATCCCCCTGTCTCCTACTTTCGCTGGTAAACGGTTTCAAGAGGAAATTTGAAACATCGTATAAATAAATATACTGATAGTTCGAATCTTCCTCTGACGGAGGTAAAAGTCACAATAAAAAAGAAAAAAATAGCTTCAGGGTGTTAAAATTTATTTGAGCATAGTAGAAACGCAATAAATAAATATATTTGGCTGTTCGCGTAGCATTTCGTAGCCGAATGTGGGAAACGTTACTCAGCTTATTAAGAGCTTCAGACACTTAAGAAGCTGAAATTTAAAGTATAAGATGCATCAGAGGGATGAAAGCTTAATAATTAAATTGAAGAGGCTGCGGATCGGTCGCGTTGTTCCCGGATCGAAGCAAAATTTCAATCAAATTTAACTGGGTTTATTCCTCCATGCCAGTATTCTTTCAGATGTATATCACAACCCAAGTCTCGAAGTGCTGCTTTTACTTCTGATTCACACTGTTTGGGATAATTTTTCAATGCTGCGTTTAACAGTTCTTCAACTGAGAGGTCGAGAAAATGATTCGTCAGAGATCTGTCTCGTGAAACAACGTCTCTGATTGCTTTTGCTGCAGCTCTCTGAAAGGTATTAAAATAGATAAGAAACGATTTTTAGGGACAGGAGCTCAAATAAATATGTTCAGAATAAGGGATGTGTTCCAGAACTCAATTATCACTGTTTGTTACAACCTTCAGTCTAAAATGGTAGACAACAACAAATTTATACCCTAAAATGTTTACAATAGATAAGAGGGGCCGACATTATAGTCCCTTCTGCACTTACATTATTAAAAGTTGCTTATAGCTTTGTAATATCATTTGTCTTGGATCAATAATAATAACAACTCAGTTTTGGAAAACACCCCAATTTTTTTGCTCTTACAAAACTGCAAAACCTTGATAATTTAATTTTTATTAGGAAAACACGTAATAACTACAATTTATGGTAGACGTTACGTTTACGAAATATTAAGTTAAGGGACAGTTTCATTAATGAAACATGCAAAAAAAAGAAAAAAAAAGTTCCATACAGCATAGAGTATAGCTCTCAAAGATGTTCCATTAATACGGAATAAAGAGGAGAAGAAGAAGTATTACATGATGAGATTTATTACGAAAAGACACCCTTTTCCCTCTAAAATCGAATCTCGAGTGTACCATTAGCATCCGTGTAAACACTATAGGTCTAAACGTTCATGTCTTTCTTCCAAACTCCGTAATTACATGGTTTCCTCCCCTTGTCCCCATGCTACACAACATATAACATTACTAACGAAACTACTGATCCATGCCTATTTAAGTTTAATGTGTTCTCAATTTAATATAAACAAGATAAGGTCGAACTAATAAACTACTCCAAGTTTCATAAACCTACCACCCAGAGGAACCATTTCACAAAATGTAGGGAGGAGCAGATATTTTTCAAAATCTCGGGGGGGGGGGCAATTTGGTTTCTTTTGTTATTTATTTGAATACAAGTATATAAAAACATATCTTCGATAAAAATACTAAAATCAGAATTTAAAATTGGCGATTATGCCTATTTCCATCCCGCAATTGACACCCTCTGCTACCACGAAAAGCTTGGTGGTTCAGACCCTGTTCAGGAGCGGAGAATTGTAAATTTTCAGTCTGATAATTGAATGCATGGAGGAAAAAGAGCAACCAATATCTCTAGAGTTGTAGCTACTTAGCAACTTAGACTAGGGAAAATAAAAGATGGCTAACCTAGCACAAAATGGGAAGCCCATAACCCTAAACCAAAGAAGAAGAAATAGTTGTAATGAAATAATTTTATTAACAGAACAAAAAAAAAAACTATTTATAAGGTAAAATGTAGCTTGCTAAGATATTTTACTATTTCGTAATTCACAAGAAAGAGGCAAAAGCAGAAAAAAACTGAAAAAGATTGTCAAAACCGTTCACCAATTGTTATTTTTATGATAATTAGTGTGAACTAGATGCTCTAGTTGGTCAGTGTACGACTAAAAAGTGCAAGGTATCAGTCACAAGTAGTATGTTCTCCTGCAGAACCAGCTGCCGAATATATTAGTGACTCAGAGGAACTTTACATTCAGCTACAAGAGAAAGTTCTTTTATTAGGGAATTTAAACCCCAGGTTGGTAGAAATAGGGACAGATGGTATCCTAGCCTGGGTAAATTTGGTGTAAAAACAGTAAGAATGCTGCAATTTTCTAGGCATAAAAATCTAGTCATAAAAGGGGCCCATAAATAAAAAATGGTAGTCACATGATGGCAAGACAGCCAACTTGATTTATTAGGTTATTGTAAATTGAAGACTGGCAGGATAGATATTAGATACTAGAGTATATAGGAATGCTATTATTGATGTTAATGGTAAATATTACCATATAATAGTGGCCTAGAGTTACATAAAGCTGACATCTAGGAAGGATAACTATCTTCCGGGAAGTTATGACGTTGGTAAAAGCCGGGATAAGAATTTGGGATGAAATTTCCCGGAACAAATGGATATGGAACCGGATTTGACAATGTAGAAGATCGATAAAATAGTTTGAGGAAAATAGTTGGCAAAGTAGCAGAAAGTGTCTTTGGGAGGAAGGTTAGAAAAGCAGTTAGGAATATTAGCAAAAACGCTTTAAGCTTGGTAGAAAAGAGACACAAGAAGTATTTGAGTGTTAGGTCATATGAGAATAAGAGGAAAGTACGGTTATTAGAGAAGCCATTAAAGTATAAATTAAGGAGGCATGAAGTGGCTTGGGTGATAGCGCTATTAAAATTACATCAAGTTTTATTTTACCGACTGAGACTGATCTTCTTTCTTTGAATTTACATCATTTATTCGGATCCGCTCATTTCCCAAATAATAATAATAAAAAAACTTAAGCCAGTAAAATAGTGGTGCTATTACCAACTGACTGAAAACATTTGGGAGAGGGGCATCTCCCTCCATAAGTGACGCCTTTGGTTCTCAGGTGCTGATATGTGATTGATGACTTTTAGAAATATGGTGGTTGCGAGATAAAGAGATAAACTACGAAAGATTATGTGAATATGATTTTTGAAAATGGGGTCGTACCTAGCAATTTTAGGGAAACATTAATGAAACGCAATTACAAGAAAGGTCATAAGAGTGAGTTTGGTAATCATAGAGGGATTAGTTTGGGTTCTGTAAAAAGCAAATTGCTTACCACGATGATAGTTTTTGGACTTAGAAATGCAGTAAATAAAGTTTTAAGGGAAGAACAGTGTGATTTTAGGAAAGGAAGTGCATGCACCGACCGAATTTTCACTCTTAGATTAATAATGAGAAGCCTATGAATCCTCAGACACCTTTAGTCCTCAGTTTTACAGATTATGAACAGGCGTTTGATTAAGCCGATAGAAAAGCTCTATTGAAGGTCGTATCATTATAAGGTATATCAGATAAATATATTAAAGTGATTAGTGCTATGTACGACAAAAGCTGTGGGAAAGCATGGAATCAAATGGGAAGATAAAACTCACTATACATTTATACAGTACAATCACTTCCTATCTCAACCATTATACAAAGTCAGACCAAGAGGCAAGTGCTGCGGAGAACGTAGAAACATAAGCGACATTAGATTTTTTCACGGGTAGACAAGTCACGGGTTTAAAGAATCTAATTTTAACTTAATTTATTCTAATAAATATATGAAAATCGGTAATTAGTAGTGCAATGTTATTATTAGATGTTTTTAGAAGTTATAAGTAGGTTTCCAAGTCTCAAGTTGGCTTCAAAGGCATTTTGAAAAAGTTTCCGCCAAAACACGTGTTCCAGGGTACACTGAATACACTAAATTGTTGATGGACGAGGATATAGGCGGAGCTTTTATACGCGCCAAGACTGTAGTAGCCGAATATTACTGAGTCGTGATTATACTTTATATAATTTATATACAGAGATAAAACTATACAAGACTTGCATTATGCAGATGATTTGAGTTTCCTAGATAAAAATGTTAGCAAAACGAATGAGTTTTTGGATGCTAAAAAAAATATGTTTCGAAGACTAGATCGCTTAGACTAGGAATTAATAAAGGTGGGGAAGTGATTTCAGGTAAAAAAAAAGATCAATCAAGTTGGATATGTTGCACAACTCAATTACCGAACAAAACAGAACGACACTAAAAAATAGAAAATTTAATACGCTAAGTCAGATCAGCAAAATCAAACTCTTGCTGACACTAAAGTGCTCTTATACCGCCATAGTATAAACAAAAATATAAAAGACGTGTGGTTCGGTTATATACGTGATTTACTGATTTTCTGATAATGCAGTCTCAAAGTCGTTCTTGAAATAAATATTTATCTCCCGGAAAATATTACATCTGACATGCACATACACTTGAAAATTCTAGCACCTACATCACTCAACTTTACGGACAGGTTAAGAACCCAAATTTAAAGACAGGTTAAGAACATGAGAGTAAAATATGCAGTAAGTAAACAAACTTCATTTTTTCTGTTAAATTAAACGGATGGAAAAAAAAAGCTTTTTTGTTAGGTTAGCTTTTTAAGAACTGGATGCTAATCTAAAGGAAAAAAATTGATAAATAGGGAATTTCTATCTGAATTTGAAGGTCCATTCACTTCATATCTATATTTCAAAAAAATCTAGGGAAGACTAGGGAAAAATCAAAGTTAAATTTTTGAGAATCCAAAACATTAGGGCATTCAACTTCAAAATTAGATTTCTAAAAAGCTAGAGAAAAACTGGATGAATAAGATATTTTTTGGTGAAACTCAATTAAGCCGAATTTCAGAAAAACTAGAGAAATGGGTTAACAAGACATTTGATTCTGAAATCCAATGAAGTTAAATTTCGAAAAGGAATTATTCTAAAAAGCTAAGAATTTCTAAGTCGAAACGTTTCTGAATTTAAATGTACATTCATTTCAAAGTTTAATTCCAAAAAACTAGCGAAGGCTCAAATCTAAATTTTTGAGAACGTTAAACGTTAGGATATCAAACTTCAAAGTTACTTTTCTTAAAGGCTAGAGAAAAACTGGATGAACCAAGAAGTATTTATTGGAATTAAATGAAGTTGAATTTAAGAAAAACTAGAAAAGTGGACGAATAAGAAATTTCTTTTGTGGAATCAAATGAAGGTAAATTTCTGAAAAGGAATTATTCTGAAAAACTAAGAAATTCTAACCAAAACTTAAGTTAAATTTCTGTCGATTTTTTGGAAAACTAGAAACAACTGGATAAGTAAAAATTTCGGTACTTATTTAGTATCCAGTAAACACGCGAGACAGCCACTCGAGAAAGCAAGATCAAATAGGCACTACCCGATAATTATTTTGAGTCGCTGAACAAACAAAGGGTTTCTCACTCCGGGAACTATATCTAAATTTTATTTTTTTGGGGTTTAGGGGGAAAACGCACATAAACTAGGTTAAGTATTTAATATACGCTATACTTTACACCCCCCCCCCCTAATGTGCAAATATTTAGCCCAAATTTGTTTCTAAACTGTTATATTTTTTCATACTTTACTAGCATTAACCAAACTTCACTTCCCGCGTGTTTACTGGATACTAAATAAGTACCGAAATTTCTTTCTAAAATCAAATGAAGTTACATTTCTGAAAAAGAACTTCGCTGAAAGTTCAAGAATTTTCAGTCGAAACGTTTCTGAATTGGAAACATTCATTCACTTCAAAGTTAAATTTTCGAGAAAATAATAAGTTAGGGTATTCAGCTTAAAAGTTAAATTTCTGAAAAACTAGAGAAGAACGGGAATGATATGAAATTTCTTAAATGTTCATTCACTCCAAAATCAAATTCCTAAAAATCTAGTAAAAAGTCAAGTTGCATTTTCGAGAAACTTAGAAGTTAGAATAATCAACTTCAAAGCTAATTTTATGAAAAGCCAGAGAAGAACTGGATAACAAAGGAATTTCTTTCTGAAATCGAAAGAAGTTAAATTTTTGAAAAGCTACATAAGAAAACTGATAGGAGAACAAGAGCCTTGAATGACAAACTGCATAAGAAAACCTTTTTTCTGAGCCTAAAGTAAATTTTCTGAAACTGAATTTCTTTGGAAACTGAAGAATTTTAAATTTTTATTGTGACGTCTAGACTAAATAAATTGAAATAAAAAATAAACATATCTCGTGGTATTAGAACAGGTTAGTTGGCTAAGTTTATTTTTGCAGTATTCCTCTTTAAAATATCATTTAATAATATAATTCTTTGTAATAATATAATATTTATTCATAAAATCAAAAAAAAAACATAAAATAAAACAAAATATAAAAATTTAATAAAAATAATAATAATAATAAAAACTATATAAAATTTAAATATAAAATATTTAATAGTCTTTTCTAGCAAGACAAGCCAATTCTTAAGCAACATACAAAGAATATGAATTTATTATGGAGTCTATATGTATAAAAAGTTGTTGAGGTATATAAAAAACCCAAAGTTTGTCCAAGTTTACCCGATTTCCATGCCCTTTTGTGGGGGAAGGAATGGAGAGATACTTCAGAAGACTAACGTGGCAATTGAGAAGCCCTGTATGAAACGTTTATACGAGGGCAAATTGTAGAAAAAACTAAAAAAGAAACTTTGATTTTTCTCGGGGGGGGGGGGGGGGGGGGGGGGAAGGGGGACTATGTTGTTGCGGTGATTTTCAAATATTTGGCATCATAGAATTTTCACTCAATGATATTTTGGCCCTATTTGCCAAAAATTCTTGCTTTGTTGCCAAATATGGCACTTTTCTCGTGGTGCGGTCCCATTGGTAATTTTTTAAGCGAGTTTTCTAAAGAAAATCCATGACATCTGGGTTCGATATAATCAACCCTGGGAAAAAAAGAAGAGAAAACAAAGGACCCAACACAGCAGCTGCTCTGCCCATGCTAAATTGTGGGTTCCCACGGTTTTAAAAATGGGGACTGTAAACAACCAATTAAAGGTTTTGAAATGTGAGAAAGCGAATGGCTATTAGAATTTGCAACCACTGACTCTGTACGTACACTCCCGAGGGAAAAACCAGAGGGAGTGTGAAAATGAAATCTGATTAGTTAAGTCATAACCTAGACACCCATCAACAGGTTGAAAAATTAGGAAAAAAGGGGGAATTCAATTTTTAATGAAGCTGAATTTTAATGAATCGAAATTTCAGGGGGGGGGGGGTCAAAACCGGTACCCTCCCAGGTAAGGCATTGCTACTATGTTCCGGGGTTATCTCCTTACTAGGTTACAGCTATATTGTTTGATAACCATGATGGATTGATAGAATTTTCTTCTATAAATGCTTAGTGCTCGGCCAAGAATACCGGAAGACAATATTGGTGAGCTGGAAAAATTGATTTCCACATCTTCTGTTGCTCACAAGTACAAATTACTGTTTAGCTTAATCTGATAATCACGATTTTCAAAACATCCTTAGTTAGAAAACATTTTTCACCAGACGGTTTCCTTAAAACTTCGTTTTTTAAGTTTGGCTAATATACAAGGGCGTATCAGGGATCTTTGTTCGGGAGGGGGGTTTAATAAAAACAACTCAAAAACGCACCAAAAATGGTTTCTATGCCTATTTTTATAATATGTGAGCTTTACAAAATTTAAGGGGGGGGGGTCAAAACTGGTAAACCCCCCCCCCCCCCCGATATGGCGGTTACTATGTTCTGGGCTTATCTCCTTACTAGGTTGCAGCTACTGAGTCAACCATGATGGATAAGGCGAATTTTCTATGGGAACATTTTATCAGAAAAGGGTGACGACATTTTAACATTGTGGCAAACAAGTGGCTCAAAGATGGCTCAAGTGACTCAAAGACATAGCTGAAAAAGATTTTAAAAATGAAACAGCTGAATAAGTTTTTTAGAATTTAATTTTTTTAAAACAAAAAAGAAATCGTACTTACAATAACTCTAGGCTTTGTTTCATGTATTTTCAAGGCATCGACAAGAACAGTGTGACCTGATGCATCGCATATACGTTGAGCATTTTGTGGATGACGCAACGCCAAAGCCGCTAGAGCCAGACAGCCGGTTTCACAAACTGCAGGAATGGTCTAAAAATACATTACATTTAACCATGAGTTAAAAAAGGGTATTTATGACCTGGGGTTTTATGAATTTTGTTTCAAATAAATATAGTTTTCATTCTATAAAACTGAGGCCATTCTATAATGGCCTCATTCTATAATGGCCATTATAGAATGAGGCCATTCTATAATGGCCTCGTTTGCCAATCTGACTTTAAAGAGGAGAATTATCTGTTGTACACGTGACATATGTTTGTCGGTGATTAGTCAGACAATAAGTTTTTGCAGTTCTGGAAGTGTTTAAACGTGAGTTTTTTTTGTTTTTTTTTTCGTTGTTCTTTTTTTGGTGTGTTTTGTTGTCGTTTTCTATAGATGAGTTAATTCAAAAAATTGTTCCTTGTCCTTCAATTATTTTTTTCCATTAAAGACTCCTGGACGTGGAGCCGAAACATTCTGATTTTTTCTTATTATTAAAATTTGTTTTTTTTTTATCTTTTATTTTGACCCACTGCTTTAATTAAATTAAACCCGTTTTCTCTCTCTCAAGTTTTGTAAATCGAAAAACAGTGTGGTCTAAGAAATTATTTATTTATACACAAAAGGTCGTTTTATCTTTGGCAAAAAAGAATTCTGTCTACTTTTCTTTGATTGTAAGTTTTGAAAGTAAAATCGGGCCCATCTGATTGAAGTTCAGCCCCACCCAATCTTACCTAATATGCTTTTTGGTGGCTTGACATGACAAATTATCTTGTTTGAGCGTTCAAGCTTTACAATTTTAAAATGTGTGCCAAGACTTGGAAAGAGGTATCTTTTCTAAGGTACAGCTGGCTTATTGCGCGCACGAAAACGCTGAAACAATGGTGGTAGAAACCGCTGCGCCTGACCATTTCTTTTGACTCTTTGATTCTACATATAATATATATTGTATATATAATATATATTGTATGATATATAATATATTTTTTAAAATATAGTAATATAAATAATATAATATAATTAGTATATAAAATTAGTAGATCCCATGTATAGAACATCGATAATTGCTCAAACCTTTCGACTAGACAAGCTGGTAATGTCTTGCGTTAAATCAGGCCCGCCTCAAAGGGTGTTCAATACCCCTCCCCCCAAAATACCCTCGAGGTTTTTTTGAATTTTCATATAACTCACATATTGTAGGTCTTTTTTGCAAAGCTGTGCCCCCCCCCCCCACCCGAAATAAATTTATGTGGAAAGTATTCAGAATCAATTTTCTACCTTGTGTTTTCTATTTCTTAAGTTCAGAAGATGACAAAGTTAACAATATAGGAGGTAAAAAGAGCAATAACAAAAGAAAAGGAAAATGACCTGTCATTAAACCAGCTCCATGGAAACGTTTAATCAACTACCATTCATTATAAGATGTCTTTATATTCCACAGTGCGAACAGAAACAAAGAAGTTACAGTCATATTTATTATATTTTTTTTTATATACAATAAATGCAAAACTAGGCAGAGATCTCCTTTATTATTTAACGAACATGGTTTAGATTTGCAACAAGAGAATAAAATTCTGTTAAGTGAATTTATGAAAACAGGTTTTTGTGTGAGTATTTCCTTTGTCATATATGTAAAAAAAGAACAGAAAAAATAGATATTCTTGACAAAAAAATTACCTTTCTAAATATACTTATTTTTTTCTTGCAATAGGTCAACATAAACACATATAATAAAACTAGTCAAGACACGCACGATACATATAATCTTTCCTTTTTAATTTTCAGAATTGATCTGATCCGGCGGAGGAAAACAAACAGTAAAAAAAGGGTTAAAGTAGGTAGAAGTAGGAATTAGTCTTTAGTCTTAACTTCATTTGGACTAAAGCCTCGTCTTGATTGACGTCATTCACCCTGCCAGCACCAGGGCCGACTTGGACAAAATAGCCAGTCATAGCCTTCGAATTTTCGAAGGCTGTCGAATCATAGCCGGTCCGAAAATGATCCACCTACAAAAAACGGTGCTGGCAGGGCGAATGATGTCAGTCAAGATAAGGCTTAAGCCTGAATAACGGCGCTGTGGAGTGGTAGTTCTCTTAGATCTCTTAGAAATAATAATTATTATTATATTTTTATTGATAACTCTCTTGATGTTTTATCAATAACTTGCGGAAAAATATTAGGATTCAGCGCCATTTAAATTGGGGAACGATAGGTTGTGGAAACGATAGAGCAACTAGCCGCTCCATGGCTCAGGAATTCAACTGCAGTCATAAAGACCGAGAAAAACAAATGAATCACACAACCATTCGTTATTCAATCAAACAGTTCAATGAAACCGGCTTAGTTGCTGACCGCGATAAAATATTGGTCGACAGAAGGTTACAACTGATTGTCCGCCATGGTCATGGCAAATTTTACAAGAATCGTCGTAAAACCATTAAGGAAAATGAGCCAGGAGCTAATGATCAGGTGATAAAATATTGGTGATCAGCAGATCACCAGTGCATCACTTAAGAATGAGATTTCATCTGCGCAAAATGCGTCTTGTGCAAGCCCTACGTGGCTTGCAGAGCTTATTTATGGCTTATTCTGAATATCCTCATGGTCTTCTAGTCTACCTGGCCAGCCTCAAAAAAATTGTACCCTTTAATAATCAAATCGGCACAATTTCTGCCATTTTCCGGCAAAAATTTCCGAATAGTATTGTAGTGCCAATATCAAGGAAACATATGCCATTTGTCAAGTTACCATTTTCACTATAAATCGGCCGAAAAAGTTTTTTTATCAGCAGTTAGGCCATCACAACTTGACACTAATAGTTTAGAGACTGACACATGACTCGCATCGATTCTTCCAAAGTCTTCTGCTGTATCGCGACCAATAAAGATCCTCTCCAGATGTCTTACTGTGACACGGTTTGGTTTTTTCAGGCAAAATTGTATTCTTATCTGAAACTCTTTCCTACTTTCTGCATTTGCAATTATTCAAACTCATTCACATAGTAGCTACTGCCTATTTTTGTCAAGAGCATTTCCAAAAGTGGGGTCCAAAAGCTTCCAATAAAAAACAAGCAAACTTTAAAGTAAAAAAACAGATAAATAAAAAGAAGATAACAAAAATATAAAAAAGAAAAATATATAAAAAGAAAAAAGAAGAATTAAAATAAAAGAAGAAGAGAAGAAACTTTAAAACAAAAAGAGAAGTTTTTGACCACTGTGTCTTCGAACATCTTTCTACAGACGTCTGGTATTCCAACTGTGGAGTTTTCAGAATAGGAGGATCAAATCATTTTCACTGCCCAAGTGATTTCTGCTACTGTTGTTTCGCCCCAGACTGAATAAGCACCCAGGTGCTTTGACAGTTTAGCCGGTTGGCTACGCTCCTTGGGAGACGTTCTACATGGACGAAACTGCGTTGGCTTTAGTTCTATGTCAACATTCTTTATATTATCAGAGTTCTTCGCGCTATAGCAAGATACGAGATCTAACTTAAGGGTCCAAGGGACCCTAACCTAACCCTAAAAAGAGACACTAGGACCACAGACAAGGGATGAGTTGCAAATAATGCAATAGAAACATAATAGGTTGGCAGAAACGGCTTTACGCTGTTGTTTCATCTGGTATCACGTCGCATCTTTCTCTTCTAACCATGCCTAATTCAATTTACGTTTCCCTATTCTTATCCCAGCTGACACCATTTTCGAAACTATAAACCTTGTGTCTGCAAAAAATATTCACTCTTAGAAAAAATAGACTAGCCTATTACCACGCATGTATTCAAAAGTATAGAACAAATATTTATATTTCCTGGAGTCTCGGGCATCTTTACTGTGTAAATGATTACATTAACGAAAGAAAGAATATTTTACTCATATGTAGCCTATGTGTCAATAAAAACAAGCATATATCAATAAATCAAACAGTTCGTGGTAACGAACTGTAAGTAAAGAGCGACCCGGCTGAATAGTAACCGAAACTCTAAAAAAACGGAATTTTGATACCAATAGATGCATCAAAAGAATCACATTTTAATGTTGATTTAAAATATATATGTTTCATCAAGTTCAGTTTTACCCATTAAAAGTTACGCGCCTGAGAAAATTTGCCTTATTTTCGAAAAAAGGGAGAAACACCCCCTAAAAGTTATAGAACCTTAATGAAAATCACAACGTCACATTCAGCATATCAGAGAACCCTACAGTAGAGTTTTCAAGCTCCTATCTGCAAAAATGTGGAATTTTGAATTCCACATTACACAGAAGCAAGATCACGGATGCGTGTTTATGTTTTTTGTTTTTTTTCCCAGGGCGGATCGTATCCACCCAGTGGTCCTAGAATATCGCGGGAGGGCTCATTCAAACGGAAACTGAAAGTTCTAGTGCCCTTTTTAAATGACAAAAAAGTGGAGGGAAACTAGACCCTCTCCCACGCTCATTTTTTCACCAAAGTCACCCGATCAAAAATTTTCAGATAGTCATTTTGTTCAGCATGGTCGAAAAACATAATAACTGTCTTTGAGGATGATTAATCCCCCACAATCCTCGGAGAAGAGCTGCAAGTTATGAACTTTGCCCAATGTTTACATATAATATTAGTTATTGGGAAGTATACAAACGTTTTCAGGGGGGATTTTTCTGGTAGTGGGTGAGGGGATGTGTCAGGGGTTGCGTAGGAGGATCTTTCTATGGAGGAAGTTTTCGTAGGGGAATGGACATTCCAATGAAGGGGGCACCAGATTTCCCAGCATTATTTAAAAAAACGATCAGAAATTAAAAAAAGTTTTCCAACTGAAAGCAAGGAGCAACAACAAAACTTAAAACGAACAGAAATTATTAAGTATAGGATTCGGTTCGCCTCCTAGTTAATACCTCGCTCTTTACGCTAAAGTTTTTTTTAGTACTTTCATAAGAGCTATTTATTCTAATTAACGGTCTTTGTGATTAAGTGGTCATTTATAAAGAATTGGAACAAAATTTGACCTTTAGCGTAAAGAGCGAGGTATTGACTAGGGGGCAAACCCCCTAATATACGTAATAAAAACATACGAATATAGAAGATCGTTACGTAAGTAACGTTACGTATATTTATTACTAATAAAAACGTTCGTAAATAAAATTAAACAGCTTTCGAGAAAGCCATCTAACCAAAAAAAAAGTAAAATTAATATGCAATTATTCATTATTCATGTACAGTGAGCCAAGATCAAAACCTGCATTAATTCAAAAACGTTCAGAAACTAAAAAAAAACAAAACAATTTTCTTAACTGAAAGTAAGGAGCGACATTAAAACTTGAAACGAAAAGATATTATTCCGTATATAAAATGGGTTGTCCCCTCCTCAATGCCCCGCTCTTTACGCTAAAGTTTGACTCTTTCTCACAATTCTATTTTTTAAAACAATATAAAATTTTAGCGTAAAGAGCAAGGGATTGAGGAGGGGACAGCCCCTTTCATATACGGAATAGTTTTTGTTCTTTTTAAGTTTTAATGTCGCTCCTTACTTTCAGTTAAAAAAAAAACTTGTTTTTTTATTTAATATACAAAGAAACAGATGAGATAATGTCGGCTGGTCAAAGGAATATGTAAAAAATAAAATTAAAAGGAAAAAATATTTCTTTTAAAAGATAATTGGCTTTTGGCTTTTTTTTATTCATAATCATTATTCCTATGTGGAAATTGTTTTGGGAGATGTGTAAAAATCTTAAAATGAAAAACAGTGTTGATGTCCTAAACTTGCTATCTTGCAGAATGAAAATTAAAAGATAAATGGAATATATTACCAAATGATGCATGATTGCCAAAACAACTGGAGGTATTCCATCCATTTTTCCGATTAGGTGTTTTATGTCATCGTTTCCGGCCAAGGCCTTGATCAGAGCCAGGCCCCCTTTTGCACACGATCGATCAGTTGCATGCACAGCAAGTGTTTCAAAAACTAAGGACAGTCCTCCATGATCAGCAATCTCTTGACAGAATTCATTTCGGATGGCCAACTTTGAAAGTGTAGATAGCAATGAAGCAGCTGTTTCTGCTGATGATGAATGTTCTAAATACATAAAACACAAATAATAAAGATAAATCAAGGACTACAGAAAAAATTAATCGAATTTACAAACACAACTTATGCTCAGCCTCCTCCCTCCCATACACACAGAAGTTGTGCATCTTGACAGTTTAGAATAAAGTCATATTAGTAAATGGGCTGATGAAGAATCTGCAAAAATTAGCAACTCAGTGCAGCACAAACTCGATAGAGGCCAACAATGCTCCACACGCCCCTCCCCCACAATAATCTATTCGAAATTCCACGTTTTATACCCTCCCATGTAGTGCCAATTTCATTCAAACCCTTTCTTATAACCTCTTCTCACTGTATTCAGGGCTGAACTCCTTTCTATTTCACCCCAGATGGGTGGCCAAAAAAGCAAAATCTTTGGCAATAATCCTTCATTTGAAAAAAAAGAAAAGGCCCAGCCTTTCTATTATCACAGCTGCAGAAAGTTGGACCGAACCTCATATTTTGTAGAGCTTACTATTTGACATACTCTCAGTCTATTAAATACTTAAGACTATCCTTAGAAGCCTGCCGAATATATTTGACAAATCTTCCCCAGATTTTCGAAGGACCGACGCTTCAGAGTCATTTGACTACTGTCATGACTGTGGCTTCCAGTAATACGATCTTACTTCACACGCTTATCTTCCAGCGGTTTCAAATTTTTTTCGAATGCTAGAAAACACCCTGTGCCTCGGTTTTACACCTTTACTGCATCTGCCTTCTATACTAATAATACTACCACGTAAGTAAAAATACCGGTTTTCTCATTATAGAAATTTATGTTTAGTTATTCCGCTTATAAAAATTGCATCAAGGGGCCCCAGCTTCACTCAGAGAAACGAAAAACATTTTTTCTTTTATCCCCTTCGAAAAACAATTATAATTTAATTTCATGCTCAAAGAACATGGCTAAGAAACCTTCCCTCCAATATCTAATAATTTCCGGGTAATTCCTATTCGTTATGGCATCTAAATATCATCTCAGTGCCATGTCTTCCCAATATTTTGTGTTCAGGGTTTCTAATTTAAGTCAGCAGACTTATGCCGTTTTCAAGGCACAATACGTATAATATATATTTATATATAATTGTTGCTCATTTAATAGGATATTTTTAGAGATCTCAAATGTTGATACCGAATAGTTTTGTTGTATCTTGCATGTTTAAAAGAATTTTCTTCGAAAAAGCAGCTGCATCTTCATAGCAGTCAACAGACTCAAGATATATCCCAATTTTGGAACATAAATTGGACAAAATACAAAATATAGGACAAAAACATACACAAAATTACAGAAAGGACAAAAACATATCCCATATGTCTCAATTTTGCCATTCTCCTCTAAAACTTGTAGGTGCAACACAGACACGTACGCAAGAAGTTTTTGAGGGGAGAGGACAATAATAAAAAAAATAATTATTGCAAGAAAATAGAGGGTATTGGGGTATTAGGGGAGGGGGACTGCACACATCTTTCAAATTCATCATCAGGTTGTTTTACGATGATCCGCAAGAACTTTTTTCTTCATTTTTAAGCTAAGAATCACTTTTAATTAAAGACGCCATTGAATGTTTATATTCTACTGTAAAGTATTTAACATCAATTCGAGAAGCTTTTCCGGGTATCTTATTTCTTAGTTAGTTGGGCATTTATGTGTCAACGATAGCGGTCCAGGGGGGAGCTCTTGGGACTAAAGCTAGTCGTGGGAAAGGGGTCGTTCCCAGGCCTGGAACTTCCATTCCAGGAAAGTTATATTTTTGGTTCATTTCTAAAGGCAGTCCATCTTTCGCCTTCGTCGTAGCTAGTTGTTCTTGCGCTACCTTATTTTCTCTATGTGTATTCTCACGTTATTTAATAAATACCATGTACCAACATTTATCGTCTATCTTTGGAATTTATGTAAACCATTACATCTGCCAATATAAAAGGCATACAAATAAAGAACTAAATAGAGGTTTACAGAGTGGTGACAGCAGAGGTTTACACTACTATGATATATTTTCTTTTGCCAGGCATTTGGTCAGGGACAAGCTTTTAAAGAAAAGATAATTGGCAAAATCAGGCAAAGGAAAATGATACAATCTAAGAAAAAGAGACAGAGAAAAAGAGCTAAGATTGCTATAAGGAGGAGTCAACTAAAAATAAACTCCGTATAGATTTCTCCATTTATAAAACATAAACTCAGAAAAGCTAACTGATCATATTTGAAGAAACATCAGCACAAAGTCACCCACCCTATAGGACACTCATACTAAAAAAAAAAAAAAATACTTTTAAGATTATTATAAAATCTTCATTCCTGGAAAACCTCAATACCCCTATTTCTAAAATGTCAAATTTCAAAAAGGATTTTGATACTTTGAGATTACCCTGTTTTATAGGCTGTTTTCTATAGCTAGTATTTGCTTAAACTTTTTATCAACTGGGAAAGTACCCAAAAGAAAACACTGATCATTATTCTCTTAAAGGGTATGCTATCACTATTGCAGTTGTTATATTTTACTGCATTTGACGGTGGCCTACTTTGATGAATGACACTAAAGAAAATGAGCCTACTGTTCAAAAGCTGGACCTTTAATTCAAAACAAGGACATTTTCTAAAACGTGAAATGTCGAAAATCTACTAAACATACTTAATACTGATGCACAGATACTTCGAAATAAGGGCAATAAAAAACTTCCTCCAAAACTGAATTGAAAATTCTATAAAAGAAATTCAATAAAACACACAATTAAGTCAAAAAATAAATATTATATAAAAAGAAAAAAATCAAATTTATACAATAATAAAAATCAAATTAAAAAAACCTTGATGTAAACAAAAATTAAAAACCTTTTAGCAATGTTGTGGCTACACTGATGATTTTATGCTCCTCTACCAGAAGTTTTGCATATAACTGAACTTGATTAAACTCTTCACGTATGTCATCATCCGATAGAATGTTCCTTATCAATTCACAAGATTCTATAACAATCTGAAAAAAAAAGAATAACATTAATACTCAAAACAAACTGAGACTATCATCCATGGGAGGGAGGCTGTCGCCCGGTGGTGATTATGGCCTGGTCAGGATGGGTAAGTACCCGCCCTACCCAGTTTTTCTGACATCTGACATTAAAATCCTTTTTTTTACACTCCTATGGTATATCTTGCCTCCCTCCACACATTATGAGGTCTAAAACCGCTACTGCTGTCACCCGTACTTAAGCTCCACTCTTTATTCTAAAGATCAAGTGAAATTTAACTGAATACACCTATAGTCTGAAACCATAGCAAGTTTGTAATTCCAAGTATTTTGTTCGTCGATTGTATTTGAAAACACTTAAAAATAAAAAAATTACTATTTAAAGCATATGCAAACAAATAGGCTTTTTAATCCTTGAGGCGCGATGGAAAACTAAATGAACTTTTAAGGCACTGATCTTCTAATAGTGCATTCGTTCTTGAAGGATCTGTGGAAAAAACAAAATAATCAAACTTTAGTGTAAAGAGTGGGATTTGAGGGTACAACAGCCCCTTTACATAAGGAATAATAGATCTTTTTTTAGCTTTAATGTTTTCTACTTTCTTTAGAAACAATATCCCTTTTTCCTTTTTTGCTTTCTACCTGTTTTTATTGTCAAATTGATGGTATTCCAGAATCATAATTTGTAAATATTTTGTTCTTTCTCATACAATGGCACCATGGGCCAAAAGCCAAGTTAGGACCCTGTTACTCCCAATCACTACCAATTCAAAAACAGGTGCCAGAAATTGCAATTTGTGTTCAATGTAGAACTTTTCCAATATTCAACAACCACCAATTGTTGTAAGGTGATCTTTATGGTATTTAAGTGATGTAGTGGTAGATGCCTTTACTCTCTCTTTATAGGGGAGATAAACTATGGCCCTAAGGTAATTAAACGTTGGTAGTGTGCCTTAGGTTATGACTGGACTAATGAGGCGTACCAGCTGGGTATATTCGAGAGACTAAATGTAGATTGTAGAGAGGTTGGCTATAATACAATACTTTTATTTAGTTAACATATACTAGTACAAGGTTTAATAATAGATATATATTCTGCTGGGACTGGTTGTCCCAGTTAGACCATAAGTCTCAGAAAACTATAATAATATATAATAAGATACTTAGACACTTACAATAATCCAACAATATTCCAAGGTATTTCTAATAAGATAACAAACGGGCAGAGGTTCGCCCTGCAAGTCAAAGAGTCCGACCTCAGTCTCAAAAATCTGAGTATATATATGAAAAACCAACCGCGTCCATCCGGCTCATCGACGTACTTAGCCAGGAAATTGGTTATTGAGCAAGTTCCCTCCAAGCTTACACATTCCAGGATGTGTATCTTTATCTTAATAAAAAGTAGTATTTCGAAACTTTTGTATTTGCGTCTTAATATTTTTACTAAATTTCAAATTGACTTAATTAGAATGCTTCACCACACAATTCCGATTTGAGCAACCCTTGTGATTGCAGCTTTAGAGTGATACAGGGAAGAGGTGGGCCTAGAATCCGTCTATGTCCAGCTAATTTCCCTTCCTGAAAAATTCCCCCCCATGTGAAATTGAGCAGCCAAAGGGATAGCAGGATAAATACAAAGAATAAAAAAAATAAGGAATTTTGGAATATTCTACCGAAATTCCAAACTATAAGTAGAACGTATGGAGTATAATATCCTACAGTATTTATTTTTATACTTTTATTTCTTTTTCTTTGTATTTTTAGGAGTTGGGTTATCATAGCAGGGTGACATGAATGTTAAAGAAAATAAGTTGGAAATATGGAGTTTATGAGAATCATAGAATGATCCCCTGCACAAGAAGAAAAACAGGAGAGAAGACAAAAGAAGAAGAAAAGAACAAAAGAAGAGAAGAGAGCAGAGAAAAGCAGGCTGGGACTAAGAGGTAGAAGTAATTACTTCATGTGGACTTGGTCTGACACTGATATAAAATAAATTAAATTTTTTTCAAAAACGTATCAAAAATATTGTTTATATGCATTTTTGTTATGTTTTTTTTTGGTATGAGACAAAAATTTCAGGGATGGGGAGGTGGTTCAAACCTTTTTTCATGTAATGAGGAATGCTTTCATACTCTTCAACTACTCTGGGTGAACAACTTTGCACCCAACAGTTACATTTTCAAACCAAAAGAAATCATACATACTTCTAATTTTGAGGAATGCCTAGTTATCATCTCCACTATTAAATCAGCAATTTGAATATCCACCATGAGCAATTTCCTATTTCCTTCATGCATCTTACATAAATGCTTGAACAGTATTATTAAGTTATGAGCCATGTCTTGACACTCAAGGGTATTGCTTACAACACCATGAAGGGACTTTGCAGATGGCCCTGTAAGCAAATCAGGGTAGCCCTTACACAATGCTGATAAAGTTTTTATACACTGTATCATAACAATATTATCAACTTGACTGGTCATAACAGATATAAGAAGATCATACAATCCAGCTTTAGCTGCGAATAGTTGATAGTTTGCTCCTTTGGATATTTCATTTTCCATATCTTTAAGAATGCCTAATAGCTTTTGAGCATTCTCAGGCTTTTCAATGTTGGGTCTTTCAGCTTCCAACTCCTCTATCTTGTCCAAAAGAGGGTGGGACCCATCTTCCCTTTTATCAGTGATTATGAGAGACAGAGATAAACCCTAGAAAAATAAAAGAGATTTTAGTTATCCATACATGTAAACACATAAAATGCCTCCTCTCCTAACTAGCGGATGAGACCTGGGCATAACTATGCTGAAACCGATATCATTTCGGTATACTTATACATAAGACGGGGGAAACTCAAGACATGTCTGAAGGACCATTCCCCCTGCAACAACTTGGAAAATATGGACAAAAGAACCTACTTTTTGAATTTTAACCCATTCTCCAGGAAAATCTTACAACGTTCCATTAAGCTCAGACATACATGCGCAACACCATTAGGCAGTAGAAATAAATCCGACAATTCATAAATACTCCCTAACCTTTACCACTCCTAGGTATAAAGTTTGTAAGACTAGTGTTAAAACAAATAAAATTTCAAAAAGAAGTCCAAAGCCAAGGATTAGGCCTACATTTGGGAACTTTTACAACAGTCCAAGCTTTTAACATTTTAAGGCATTGTAGTTGCGATGCCTCATCAAATGAACAGTTGGAAAACAACTTACAAAGTACACAACTCAAGCCTTTTGAAAGCCACTTCAAGCCTCAAGTTCCTGAAATGGACAATTTCGTTAATGCTTCAAAAATTAAAGGTTTTACAACTGCAGAGGAACAGAAAGACAAATCTACTAAATTCTATTTTAAACTTTTTTTTAAGGTAAACTTTATTTGAAAGTAGATAGGCCTACATTATAAAATAAACAGCCAATAAGCTTAATTATCTGTGCGGCTTGAGGTTGCCAGACCTCCTCCTTTCAGAGGACATGTCCTCCTTTTCAATCTCTACCCTTCCTCATTTTAGAAGCAAATCTGGTTTGCCTAAATATTTGTGTTTAACCAGCACAAAACACTTATACAAATATGATTCCCCAGCACAACACTAAATAGTAGTAAAAATGTACATTTAGGATTAAGAATTTGCTCATTAGACCAGGGCTTTTTTGTTTTGGGATATTTAGAAATGGTACCTATCGAGAGCAGAGTTACACTGCAAACAAGTGATAATAATAATAAAAAAAAAAAAGATTTTGTTTTCAAACCTTTTACATGGTCATGCTGATCAGCGGCAGTTCTTGTCATAATAAGGTACTAAACTGCCTAAGGTACTAAACTGTAATGGTAGATGAATGCCTAAGTTTTATAGATCATATTGCCTTTATAAGTACTAAATTAGCCAAAAATGTTGGAACTATGCAGAGGCTGAAAATTTTCAAACCAAAAAGGTTATTAGAATGTTATATTTCTCTCTTATACATCCATATTTGCTGTAACGTGTTACAGTTTGGTCGTCGACGTTCACTAGCCATTTGTATCCGCTCCGTGTGTTACAAAATAAAGCTGTAAGAGCTTTGACCAATGACCTGTCCCAGAATTCGGTAAGCTCGAGGCATCACCTATTAAAAATTTTACCATTCCTTGGTTTGGTTAAATTTTATGTAAACTTGTTTATGCATAATTTTTTTCTAATTTGTTACCTGCATGTTTTTCAGAACTTTATGATGAAAGGGAACATAGTTATGAAACTAGAAATGTTGAACTAGTTAAAACGCCGGTTCCAGTTACTACCAGATCTAAATTTTCTATTAGGTATATTGGTCCTGAAGTATGGAACAGGCTTCCGGCAGAAGTAAAAGTTAAGAAGGTTCTTGAGGAATTTCGTGCTTCTTTGCGATGTATTTGTTTTAACCAGTATTGTAGACACGGATTAGGTGATTGATCAGGGAGTGAGTACATGCTTGTGAATGTTAAAACAGGAAAATTTTCTTGTGTGTTGTTTGAGGTGACAGTTAGTATATGAAAGGAAGCATGATGAATCAAAGAGTTTGAGTGTGGGATTCCTTTAAGCTCCCTGTAAAAAAAAAACAAAAAAACTATTATCCTTGAATGTTGATTAATTGTTTAGTAGGGGTGGGGGAGGGGAGGAGGAGTCAGAGCTTTATTTCCACAAGGAAGTGTATTAGTGCATAAGCAGTTGAAGTGTTCCTTTTTTTGGGTCATCCCAAACACGCTAATATGCGTCGGGACCTATTTTGATATTGTAGGTATTATATGCAGTTTTGTTTTGTTAGCATTATATGGAGATTTGTATGTTTTTTTTTGTGACCCATTTGTTAATAAAAAAAAAAAACATATGAAAAATATGAAAATCACAGTCATAGCCATTGTTATACAAAATTATATACTGATTTGAAATATCACAGATTCAAACTAAACAGAGTCAAACAAAGCCAGACAAATAAAAAGAATAATGAACTAAAGCAAATAAATATATACAATTATTGACGAGTTGTTGTAGAATTAAAAATCTTGATGAACGAGGGAAAAAAAACTATTTGCGTAGTTTCTCTCAATCTCGCTTTAGGCCGTGCTGGTACTGGCTGAATTTTTGGTACCGGTTGGCTACACGTCGCGGGAGCCTTTGGCGCGCAGGAAGATGCTCAGGGGGAAGGATTTCACAAAGCCGCGGATTTTCCAAAATACCGACACCAAATTTAAAACACAGTTCATTATGCCGTGTCGAAAAATTTGTAAATGAAAATTGTTTTCAAAGAGAGCAATAAGGGGCTTTTGGAGATTTAGACACTACCAGAAGAGCTCAGTATTGGACCCTTTCCAGGCGATCCTTCTGGTCCGAAGTCAGGCCGCAATGCCAAACAGGACAAGCATATTCTACCAGCGGTCTGACAAATGTAAGAAAAATACTCAAAACGAGGGGGGGGGGTAGGCCAACATGACGAGCAAAGAATTTTAAAGAAAGGATACCCAGGTTTGCCTGTTTGATTTCTCCTGTGTCTGGTTTTCCCACTTCAGGTCATGTGTGAGATATATTCCAAAGAGTTTGACATCCATGACGCCTGAAACATTCTATAAAGCAAGGGATGAACTGTCCCTCTGAAAAAGAAAAAGTTAATACAAGCGATTCTTCACGATTGACGATCATTTTGCCCTCCTCAGCTTGGCATGATAAACTTGCCATTATTCTGTCTGCCTCACTTAAAACACATTTCACCTAGCTCCAGTACGGATAGATCATCAACGAACTTGAAGAGATCTGACTCATTTGCCAACTCATTTACCATAACCAAAAAAATAGGGGGCCTAAAATTGTTCCCTGGGGAACCCCACTGTAGATTGGCTGGGGATCAGAATAGGCTGATTTATACTTAGTTTTTTTACTTTCACCTGAAAGAAAATTTGCAACTATTCTTACCAAATATGCATCAACATTAAAACTTGTCAATAGCTCGGAGAAAAGGGTTCTATGGCAGATCAAATCAAACGCTTTCTTTAGGTCAATCGCGATGAGGTTGACCCAGCGTTCCGGTTCATCTAGATGCTTTAAAACCTTATCAAGCAAACTAACTAAGTAATGGATTCTCAAACTCTTGGGAATATTGCCGAATTGTTGAGGGTCAATTTTACGCAGAATAAAAGTTTTGGGCCACCCAGCAATGAAACTTTCATAGATCTTGCTAAAAATCGATGTCATCGTAATAGGCCGCACACCAGTAAAATTACAGGGGGCTCCTTTTTTGGGGATAGGGGTTATGAATCCCTTTTTCCAATTTTGCAGATACTGGCCTGACATAATAATCTTGTTGAATATTAAAGTTAAAGGAGCACTCACAAATTCAGGAAAAGCCTTAATGAGGTAAATAGGAATACCAAGTGGCGTAATACTGGTCTTCTTCAGTTTCATCAATTTGAGGCGAACTCGGGACTTGTCATGATTGGGAAATCCATAAAAATCCGGAGATAGATGCATAAAATCCTCCAAGTTTGGTGGTGGAAGTGATTGAACAATCTCTGTCAGGTGAGTGTTTAGGCAATCTGCAGCTTCTTTGTCTGGCTCATCACAGCAAAAATCCAGTCCAGTCTGCGTTTTACCTGTCATTTGCTTTATCCTTTTGTAACACTGTCCAGGCTTAGAATACAACAAATGAGATATTTCTTTTTGGTAGTACAACACTACTGCCTGGCGGGTCATTCTTCTGATTTTAATCTTCAGGGAAGTAGCTTCTTTATGTTTTTTTTTTCCCAAAAAGTTGTCTCATTTTCCTGCTTAGTGCTTTGATTTTTTTCGCAATGTATGGATGAGCTACTGAAAAAAGTTTGTTAACTTTTTCAGGAAAATAGAAATGGTATTTGCTGAGAAATTTTTCTTGAAAAGTAGTAGCCGTTTCATCAGCATTAGCAATAGAAATTATGCCGTCTCATTTTTCAGTCGTGAGCCAATTGCTGAAACCGAACAATCCGCTGTTTGTGATTGGCCAACTTGCAGTCATAAAGTGGTTATTTCGAGTAAGGACCATGATTTAATGTTCACTATCAAAGTCTTTTAAATTGCAGAATAACCCACATAAATCAAAACATGCTAATAATGTTTAAGAAATGATGTTTGATTTCCACCAAAAATTGGCCCAAGAGAACTTCTGAACCTTCTGATGCAAGTTGAAGGTTAATTCACTGATCTACAAAAAATAACTTTTTTATTGCCCTTTGACCTCCAACTTGGAGATTGAGTCCTGACCAATGTTGACTTTGCAGATGACCTTGTGCTCATTGCTGACTACAAACAACAGCTGAGAGGTACTCTCAATGTCCTGCAGAAAAAAGTTGCAAGTCAGGTTTAGAGAAAACTGGCAAAAAAACAAAAATAATGGCAGTTAAACCACCTGGCCAGTTAGGCCCCTGGAATTCCTTACAGTTTGTGGATTCATGTTGAAGTGACTCCACAAACTGTAACTCCATGATTCACCTACCCCCACCAATCCAACCGTGATTGTCACCTATCTTGACTCCATGATTCTGAACAAAGGTTCCATGGACATGGAACTGAATTGCTGAACTGCAAAAGCTTCCTCTGCTGTCAGAAAACTCAATGCCATTTGGAAATTACCCCATATTCCTATGTGTATCAAGATATGCATATATAACACATCCATGAGCTCAGTCTTGTTCTACACGGCTGTGCCATGACCCTGCAAATCCACCATCTCGAGCATTACTGACACCTGCCAAACAAAGCAACTCCATCAAATCGAGAGGCTCTGATGGGGCAATTTTGTGAGTAACGAAAGGCCCAGCAAACCCTCAGATGGTCTGGGTATCTTCTTTGAATACCACCAGTAGCCCCTGCTAGACTTATATACAACTTCAACCCTACATCCCATGGTTGGTTACACTCAAGGGATGGATCTTGAACCAGGTGGAAGGATAGCCTATACAAGTTACAAAACATGGCCAACATTACTACTGACAAGGCCCCTCTCATAGCAGCAGATTGGTCCACCAGGAGGAGAAAAGTTGCTATGCTCTCAATGCCACATATCATGCACCAGAAGCCTTAAGTCAAGTACCTCAAGTATTTTCTGAAATATTAATTTGATTTTTTTATAGTATTCTAAAATGCCCATATCTGGTTATCTAACTCAAAACTATAACTTCTCATTCTGACCTACCTAGAAAGTGGTAATAGTAATTTTCTAGCATATTTCGAATTTGGAAAGTATCAGACAACTCTTCATTGGGCAAAGTCAAGATAGGTATCATTACAGATTTCAAATTTTGAAATACATAATGCATTTTCAGGAAAATGGCCATGGTATTTGTGAAAAGCATTAAATAAGGGGTCTATAAATAAAAGTTCAAATAGAAATAAAATCCTTTTAATAGACAGTGTTTCACAAACAGTGATAGAAATTCACAAAAAAATACCAAATATTTTGGTCACATATGCAGTGACTGTCATCAGTAGTAAAACTAAACTAAAACAATTTAAAGCATTAGTTTATATACGAAATCAAATAAAACTACATACTGTTTAATTCTCTAATTCTTTTCAAAGCAAAGGTGGAAGCTAGCCTCTTTGACCTTCTTGGATTCGGTTCATTAGCGTTCAATGATATAACAGTTTGACAGAGGTCAACTACACTGGGTGAATTGAACTTTACTCTGTCAGATTTCAATAAATTATTGTAGATTGAGTTCAGCCCAAATTCACCTGCACCATAATTCAAAGCTATATCCTTGAATAACATTTTATTTAGTTCAATAGTTTCACAAAAATTTTGCTTTAAACCCCAGTCCCTAGAAATCAAAGAGACATTATTGAACAAAATAAAATGTTCTGGAAAATTGAAAATATGTTCTGAAAGGGCTGAAGTAAAATCTTCAGACTTAGAATCTTGCTTTAAAGCTGAAAAAATAGAATTTGTATGCTGTAATAATCTCATTTCTAAATTTTGGTTAGTACATCCCACATATGAGCTTCCACAAAGTACATGGAATCTGACAGACCCCACTTTGTTGCCCCTATGAAGTTAGATCCTTCCCAGAATTTAGAAAACTACCCAAAGTATTATTACTATTTAAAGCTACCTTTAGACCATTACTCTGTAAAATTATTTTATGTTTTTCACTTAGCCCAGGTACATATGGTAAGGAACAAAAAACATCCTTCTCTCGAATTGTCTCCAAGACTTGCTTAGAAATCTCTAGAAACATTTTTCTTCTTTTTGAAAAAGTCTGGTTAATTAACCACTCCGGATACATGTTACTTATTAGTATTTTTCTTAGAAAAGACAGTTCCTCCTCAAAAAATTTTGGAGAGCAAATACTAAAGATCCGGTCAGTTAAAGAAATGATCAAACCAATTTTTACTTGGCAAGCATGACAGGAACTAAAGACAAAAATCTATTATTATTTGTTGGTTTTCTGTAAATTTTAAAATCCAGACTATTTTCATGTTTTAAAAGAAGAACATCAAGAAAAGAAAGTTTCCCATTCTCTTTAAATTTGACAGTAAATTTTAAATCACCCCCCCCCCCAACAATTAATATGTTCCAAAAATCCTTTTAATTCCTCCTTCCCATAATCCCATACTGGAATTATGTCATCCATATACCAGCTCCAAACAATATGTTTTGAAATATATGAGTCTAACGCAACTGTTTCAATATTTTCCACTAAATTATCAGCTAATAATGGGGATAAAGGGGCCCCCGTAGGTAAAACATTTATGTGTTCAAAAAACTCCCCTCTGAATTGAAAAAAATAAGAGAACTTATTGCACAACCTTACTGCAACCTTACTGCAGAGAGCTTATAGAGAACTTGTTGCACAACCTTACTAAATACATAATTACAGAAACTTACAAATCTGTTTTGCCACTAATCAAGTCCCAATTTCTTAACAGCTTTCTTTCTAGAAGTTTTGGCTGCTTCTTCTTCTTCTTCTAATTCACAGCAGGCGGGCTATTCAGTTGGTACTGTTTAGCCCTCTTCTTTTTGCTTCACTCTGTGGGCTACAGAGCTACTGTCTTGGTTGTCTCTTATTTATTAGATATTCTCAGATGTCTTTCAGTAGATCTTTTGACTCAAGGAGTTCAAATATAAGATGATAGATATCGATTTCTGTGCTCTGTGTGCAGGTATAGTTGGCTAGGCTCTTGGCTGATAGTGAGATTTTGTGGTGTTTGAAGTATTTTAACAGTTTACAAAGCAAGGTATGTTGTGCCGACGTCAGCATATTACATTCAAATAGGCAATGGTCAATTGTTTCATTATTCATATTACAATGCCTGCAAAGAGGGGACAGGGGAATTGAACCACTTGAATTAGAAAGCTTATATGAGAATGCAAGGAAATTTAGTCCATTTGTTCCAGAACGAATTCTATGATAAATTTTAGAAAGATACTTATTGGGAAAGGGGGAAAGGATAGGATTAATCTTATTAAAATTAATATCTGATAGCCTCCATCGGTAAATATCTCTAATTGGGATTGGTCTCCCACTTGGCTGGTCAATATTTATAGCATTTTTTGCTATTTCATCAACCTGATGATTACCACTTATGCCAGAGTGGCTAGGAATGTACTGAAAATAAGTTTTTATGCCACTTGAAGCAAGATTATCAATAATACTGAGACAATGATAAGTGTCAATGTCCAACTTATATTGAGGAGCTGAGGCCAGCAACTCAAGGCTTGATAAAGAGTCGGAATAGATGATAATATTATTCGAATTTGCAATCAAAGGTTGGTTTTGCTTAAGGTGTTCTAATGCCATGATTATGGCATTTAACTCAGCAGACATTATAGATAAATTATTAAATAATCTCTCGCCCATTGCAATTTTCAGGTGAGGAAGGGAAACACCACTTGCAACCTTCTCATTCATTTTTGACCCATCAACAAATATTTGGAAGTGATTTTTATAGGTAATTGTATTAAGTTCTGCAAATTTTTTCTGGACAAAAGCAGTGGGGGTTAAATCTTTATTCCATTTTGAAAATTCAGTATTTATTATGGGAAATGACCAATTCCATGGAGGGGATTGGGGGAAAGTAGGTGCAATAGACTTTGCTGGTACAGGGAACTTCTTTTGAATATTGGCATACTCATCTACAATACCTCTATACATGGCTGGATTTCTTAACCAATTATGTAATGTGTGTGAGCTATTTGATTCAATTTTTGTAAGATGTTTTGTCAAGAGAAAGCTACGTCTCTCCCTTACTGTTGTTAATCCACTCTCCATAAGCAGAAACTTGGTGCTTGTGGGTTTCCTAAGACCAAATATGAGACGTATTATATCATTTTGTGTTGTTTCAATTTTTTGCATCTGGGTCTTTGCACATGCACCATAGACGATGAGCCCATAGTCAATATGGGGTCTTATATGTGATTTATAAAACTGGAGTAAGGTTTTCTCCTTACAACCCCAGGGTGTGGAAAGAAGTCTTTTTAGTATATTTGCTTTTCTATAGCATTTTTTTATTGTGTTTGAAATATGGAGGTGGAACTTAAGTTTTTGGTCAAGCATGAGACCTAGGTAATTAATATGATTATCTTCTGGAATAGTTGTTTTATTTAGAGTTAGTTTTGCTTCTACATCAATATTTGTGTACATTGATACAATGTTGAAGCTTGAAAGCAAAGTACGTGAATAAATTTCTACTTTTTTCAGTTTTTCAACCAAATTCAAAGAATTCTTAATGTATACAATTTGTGTAGACAAAAGGGGTTTACAGATTGACACTAACCACTTGCTTGAAACACTTGTTGGTGACCTTGTATTTGACACAATTGGTTGTAATGGAGGTTATGCTTGTGAATTTTGGGAACTCCATATAGTCTAGGGCACGAGGAACTGCATGGCAGGCATTTGTAATATAATATGGGTGTAATTTTTCCTTCATCCTTTAAACAATTGAATTTATTCTTTAACTTATTTGTAAAAGAGTCTGTTGGATTATACAATAGCTTCTTGTATGTTTTTCATCACTTAGCAAACTTCTTAATTTTGATTTGTAGTCCTCAGTATTCATTACAACTAAAGTGTTACTTTTATCTGCTTCTGTTATGGTAATTGAACCATCCTTTTTCAAGTTTTTTATATGTCTTTGATGGTCATACTAGGAAATTCAGGTTTCAATACAAAATTAGAAAGGGTTTTCATGGTAGAAGCTCTTACTAAGCCATCATCTTTTATTAGGTTTGCATTTTTATGCAAATGTGTTTCTATTGAAGAGATAATATCTTCATCTGATGTAAAACAAAATTTCGGACCCTTTTCAAGCACTGATTGTTCTTGTATTGTTAAAATTCTTGATGAAAAATTAACCACACCTGGTCCAAGAATTGACAAAGGTATTACCACATTATTTGTTGATAATTTCGAAATAAATCTTTCTCTGGAAAGGCGAAAGTCATGATTGAAGTGATCTTTTCCTGTTTGTTGAATAAAAAAAAAGTCACTTACACTAACCCTTTTTTTATATGGAGCTTTAACCTTTTTTGAAAAGAGCATTAATAGTGAGGGATCAACTTTCCCTGGAAAATTTTTTATCAAAAGGTTGTACAACCATCAAAGACATAAGAAATCTAAAAAACTTGAAAAAGGATGGTTCAATTACCATTACAAAAGCAGATAAGAGTAACACTTTAGTTGTCATGAATACTGAAGACTACAAATCAAAATTAAGAAGTTTACTAAATGATGAAAAAAAATACAAGAAGCTATTGTATAATCTAACAGACTCTTTTAAAAATAAGTTTAAGAACAAATTGAAGTGTATAAAGGATGAAGGAAAAAATACACCTCAAGTTTATTACAAATGCCTGTCATGCAGTTCCTTGTGCCCTAAATTATATGATCTTCCCAAAATTCATAAGCCTAACCTACCATTACAACCAATCGTGTTGTAAAATACAAGGTCACCAACAAGTGTTTTGAGCAAGTGATTAGTGTCAATCTGTAAACAACTTTTGTCAACAGAAATTTTGTACACTAAGAATTTTTCAAATTTGGTTGAAAAACTGAAAAAAGTAGAAATTTCTTCAAGTTCTTTGCTTTCAAGCTTTGACATTGTATCAATGTACACAAATATTGATGTAGAAGCAGCCAAAACTCTTCTAGAAAGGAAGCTGTTAATAAATTTGGACTTAATTAGTGGCAAAACAGATTTGGAAGTTTCTGTAATTATGTATTTAGTAAGGTTGTTCAATATGTTCTCTTATAAAAAAAAAAAAAAATGCATTAAAAATTGCAATTGCATTAAATTCACATTTTTTACAACATATTTTTTGGGGCTGGTATATGAATGACATAATTTCAGTATGGGATTATGGGGAGGACGAATTAAAAGTATTTTTGGAACATCTTAATTGTTGGGGGGGGGGGATTTAAAGTTTACTGCTCAATTAGAAGAAAATGGGAAACTTCTTTTTTTATGTTCTTTTAAAAAACGAAAATAGTCTGGATTTTAAAATTTGCAGAAAACTGACAAACAACAAGATTTTTGTCTTATAGTTCCAGTCATGCTTGCCAAGTAAAAATTGGTTTGATCATTTCTTTAACTGAGCAGATCTTAGTATTTGCCCTCCAAAATTTTTGAGGAGTTGTCTTTTCTAAGAAAATACTAATAAGTAACATGCATTCAGAGTGGTTAATTAACCAGAATTTTTCAAAAAAAAAGGAAAAGGGTTCTAGAGATTTCTAAGCAAGTCTTGGAGACAACTTGGGAGAAGGATGTTTTTTGTTCCTTACCATATGTACCCAGTCTAAGTGAAAAACTTAAAAGAATTTTACAGAGTAATGGTCCAAAGGTAGCTTTAAAGAGTAATAAACTTTGGGTAGTTCTAAATTCTGGGAAGGATCTAACTTGATTGGGGCAACAAAGTGGGGTCTATAGATCCCATGTACTTTGTGGAAGCTCATATGTGGGATGTACTAACCAAAATTTAGAAATGAGATTATTACAGCATAAAGATTCTATTTCTTGAGCTTTAAAGCAAGATTCTAAGTCTGAAGATTTTACTTCAGCCCTTTAAGAACATATTTTCAATTTTCCAGAACATTTTATTTTGTTCAATAATGTCTCTTTGATTTTTAGGGACTGGGGTTTAAAGCAAAATTTTTGTGAATCTCTTGAACTAAATAAAATCTTATTGAAGAATATAGCTTTGAATCATGACACAGGTGAATTTGGACTGAACTCTATCTATGATAATTTGTTAAAATTTGACAGAGTAAAGTTCAATTCACCCAATGTAGTTGACCTCTGTCCAAGTGTTACATCACTGAATGCAAATGAACCAAATTCAAGAAAGTCAAAGAGGGTAGCTTCTGTCTTTGCTTTGAAAAGAATTAGAGAATTAAACAATATGCAGTTTTATTTGATTTTGTACATAAACTATTGTTTTAAATTGCCTTAGTTTAGTTTTTCTACTGATGATGGTCACTGCATATGTGACCAAAATATCTGGTATTTTTTGTGAATTTCTATCACTGTCTATTAAAAGGATTTTATCCCTGTTCAAACTTTTATTTATTGTCATGGAAAGGCAGTGTGGTCTCTGAAATTATCTATGTCATAAGGGGTGTAATTGTAAAATTTTTGTTTTATTGCCATTTTTTCTTTAGGTGAAATCAACCTTGGTATATTGAACCACAACACACCATCTTGCTTGAGTGATGTGTTGACATTCTATAAAGCAAACTGTAAAAATAGAATTTTTTTTTCCATTAGCCTACTTAGGATGATAGAAGATGAACTCATCCTTTGGGGCATCTGTTCATGCACTTTCTGAATTTAAAATTTTATGTCAAGCCTCTAAAAGGACCCAATGTGACATTTGTTCTTTGTTAGACCATAGTTGCCAGAAATTATGAAAACTAAATTAAAAAGCATTAATGCTTAGTATCTAATTCCTAAAAGTCTATTGTTTCATTTTATCCTCTCCTCAACCATATAGAAAAATATACAGCCCACTTTGTACAGTCTATTTAGACTATATTTTTATTTGGCACAACTCTTTTCTTCTTTTTTATTGGTATAAATTAGCGGTTGGCCACATCTAAAGAAAACATACTAACAAAATAAAAGTAGTACCATTACATTCCTTATTTTAGACAATTTTCTTTTGCACTGCCTCCCTGACAGTCCCATATATTACCTTAAATCACAATTGCTAGCAATATGGACACACCCAGTGTACACCAGTCAGTAATAATAATGATGCAGGACATCTGTTGTATCCCATTGCATGAGTTAATACTTACATCACCCACTCCTACTCAAGATTGGCTTTGAAGCTGTCAATGATTGGTGAATTTATGGTTGTCTTGCTTAGACAATTCTAGAGGCCTATAATGCAGTTGGAGAGGAAATGGTTCTTTTCCTTGTGTTTGAATGCTTTTCAAACAACTTAAATGAATGAACTCTGGTTTTTGATGACTGAGCAAGCTGGAGAGTCTTTGTCATTAGAATTGAGGAACTTGTAGGTCATTATCATGTCACCTCTTTTTCATTGATATGTCAGAGTTGGCAGCTTGAGGCTCTGCAGTCAACATGTATAATTTTTGTATTCTAGTCCATTTATGTATTTCATTGATAATCTTTGGACAGATTCAAGGTCTATCTGGTCTATTTTGTTAATCAGCACAGCAATCCACATTTTGAATGCTAATCTTGGTCTCTCTAGGTTTTGCAGAGTTTGGTTATTATAAAATAGGATATGCTTGTGATTGTGCATTTGTTAATACCAAGCCCTTCTACCTATCTATATTGAATTAGTATAAATTTTCTTCATGAGACTGTGATTAGATTGAATATTTTAGCTATAAAAGGCCTGTTTTTTCACTCATCAATGTGCTAAGACCTTACATCTTTTGTCATTTTTATGCAAAAGTCTTTCATCATTCTGCTCTGATCAGTGGTCTGAGAACAATGATGAGTATATCATCAAAGTTCTCTCATCATTGTTCTATAAGGAAAAAAGATGGTGTCTTTTATGCCTTTTACTAACATCAGTGAGTTGTAAGATCTTAGAACAAAGATGAGTTGAAAAAACAATAAATGTTTGCAGAAAGATGAAGATCTTAAGGGCTAGGCACATGTAGCTGATTTCAGCAAGGGTGTATTCCATGTCAAGTGATTATAATTAATGATGCTAAAAGGCTGGCTTAGTGATGTTTTTTGGTCATTAATCATCATTAATTATGATTAGTTTACAATAATCATTAAATATGATTAATTACATGACTAAAGCTCTAAAGCTCTAGTACATTCCTTGTCTAGAACATAATTAATTATGATTAATCACTGGAAAACGTCACTAAGCCCTGCCTCCTAGCATCATTAATTATAACCACTGGACATGGAATACAACCTGGCAAAAATTGGTTCCTGAAATCAGGTATGTGTGCCTAGCCCTTTAGGCCTAGTGCTAATAAACAGCCCTAAACAATGGTGAATATCTTGAATGTACTGACAATGAATAATAAAACCTAATCTTGGAAACATTTTAAGAGTCTGAGTCTAATGCTGCTAGGATTGATATAGGCCGGTAAAGTTCTACAAAATCATATTAGGCTATTGAGTTAGGACTAAAGTGAATACACCATTTGATGCCTTTTTTTATGCTGATTACAAATATAATAGGCATTCCCCCCCTATATAGGCTATACCTAACCTAACCCAACGCTGAATTGGCATATATAGAGGGGGGGGGGGGGGCTGAAATTCATTTCGGATAGAAATGCTTATTATATTCGTAATCAGCATAAAAAAAAGGCATTGAATGGTGTATTCACTTTAGTCCTAACTCAATAATATGATTTTGTAGAACTTTACCTATAGGCCTAGGTTAGGCTAAGTACTTAGACTAGACGTATTTTATAATTTTTAAAGTGGTTTTCAGAATTTTATAGTGTTTCCTTCTCAATGATTGCAAGAATATTCTGATACTGGACCTATTACTCATGTTAAGGTAAGATAAATTTTAGTCAAGATACCTGTTCAAGATTAGGAGCTGTCCAATTACTGAGGGTCTTACCCTATACCTGTTTACATTGGGCTTATAATTATCTATAACAGGAGAAGGTGAGGCAACGCACTTCCACGGTTGAGGTTGGTAAGTATTTACAATTTTCTAAAAAGCAGTTTTCACAAATTTTGGTAACCATTTCTTACTGCCCAGTCAGTAAAATCACATTATGCTAAACGAATTAAGAGTCAGTACCTGTGAAGAAAACTGTATGATAGCATCCTGTACTGCAGCATCATATGTTAGATCAAACTCTTCAATGTTTTCCCTGACAACTGCGTCAAAACTTTCCTGTGATAAACTCATCCTGCAATGCTTTGATTTTTTAAATGAACTGTCTTTTGCAGGCCAGCAGGTTGCGACCCTGACCTGAAAGAATTTACTAAATCGGAGAGGAAAAATTTACTAGATTGCATCTGTTTTTACTAAATGCTCAAAAATTTTTTTTGCGCGTGCGGCTACGCCGCACGCGCACCGACAAGCATCGATTTCTACTATAGGAGGATAATCAATATAATTTTCACAATCTTTTTTCCTTTTTTCTTCTTTTTTTCTCTTTTCCTTTTCTCTTTTTTTCTCTTTTCGAATCTCAAGCAATTTTATTGGGGGGAGGGGGGGGGGGCAGAGGGGTCCGTATCTGGATAGTCAAAACGCATGTGTGTAATATATTTTCTCCACATTATTGGGGGGGGGGCAACCGCCCCCCCCCCCCCCCTTGCCAACCCTAAACAACGCCATATAAACATATGGCGCCATATAAACATATAAACATATATATATATATATATATATATATATATATATATATATATATTAATATATATATATATATATATATATATAATATATATATATATATATATATATATAATATATATATATATATATATATATATATATATATATATATATATATATATATATATATATAATATATATATATATATATATATATATATATATATATATATATATATATATATATATATATATATATATATATATATATATAATGTTACATTTCTCCTTACTTTTAATTTCTCTCAGCTGGCTCCTTTTTCCTCAATAAAAATTTTCAGACTGAGGAGATTCACCTAATCACCTTGGGTGGTTGGCTTTTGTTTTGATTCCAATAGATTCCCAATCATCACAAATCCAAGCGTCATTATAGCTTCATTTTTAGTTGGTAAGATTTGATTCACAGATAGCTGATTTTGTCGACCTTTAGACGCCGGAAGTGAAGTGTCTGTTTATGAAAATAGGTGATTGCTTGTCTGTCTCTGAGACAGATAAGGAAAATTGTAAATTGTAAAACAGACAAGCAAAAATTGTAAATTGTCATATGTTTACGATAATTTTTTCCCCTGAATTCGTGGAAAATAAAAAAAAGTTTTGTTTACTATAAATCATGACTTTTTACTAGATTTCGGGAAATTTACTAGATCCTCTAAATTCACTAGATTTTTTTTTACTAGATCTAGTAAAATCGTACTGACAGTGGCAACCCTGCAGGCCTGGCAAAGTTGTCATCGTGCGAGAAACGAAGCCAAAATAGTGCTTTTCCTACCTAAATAGTTTGCCAATTCAGGCTTTCGTCGCACAAAAAGTGCAAGCCTGTTCATGGATTTCTGTTACCAGATTTCTTGGAACCCAGTGATCGAAATCAATTCTTTATATATTTAAAAGACAGTATATTAGACAGATAAGAACAATCACTAGTTTAAACAAAAAGAAGGAAAATTCAACTTTTCGTCTTCTCTTACAAGATCATCTACTCCTGGTTTCAAAACAGTTTTTTTTTTTTATTTGAAGAAATAACAGATTAGTGAATATGAGCACAAAATGGACTTTTATGTAGTTTCTTAGGTTTCTTAGAATTTGGTGAAGGGGGCATGGCAGAAGAGGTCTCCACTTCAAAAAGTTCTCTTACTCCTAAACTATTTGTAATCTTATGAATTGAATTTAGTATTTACTTCTTGGTATTAATCTTAATTAGGAGAAAACACTGTTCTCACTTTTGCATAAATATTCCAAAACACTTTGTACAATTTGGTTACATTGTACTGATCAGAAACATTGGCTAAACTTGATTGATGGCTATTCCATTTAAGCATAGATGTGGCGAAGGGCCAGGACTTGGTTCAGCTAAATCCAATTTTATGAAAACATTTAATTAACGATTTTTCATCTTCGAACTTGCGTATAAAATTAGTCTCTGAAAAAAGTGACCTTGGTTACTCAAAAAATATAATCTCTTCTTATGTAGAGTCACAACAGTCTTCTTTTTTCTTGGAAATTTCATGTCACTTTTGATAATGACAACGCAATATTGAACACACGCCCTCTCTCTTTCCATTCTTCTTCTCGAGAATCTCTTTGCTTTTAGAGATTCTAAGATATAGAATGGAGAGGCTGAACAGGAAACATATGGTGAGAGCTGGCCTAGCCCATTATATTACCGATCGTCTGGCATACAATGACCGAAATTATTGGAGCAGAAATGTGGAAGGAATCTTTGAACTCCTTTTTATTGGTATTAAGTCAGGATGCAAGGACTTGGCTTTGGGTTCGGTTTACAAGTTCCTATTCGACCTGTTCCTTTGTTTATGGAAATTCTGGAACAGATTTTGGACTCAGTCCAAAAGCATACTTGTGGAAATAATCTTTATGGGGGACTTCAACCTCAACCTGCTGGATCAAAATTCTGCTTCAGCTGTAATTTTTTTTATCGGTGATGCTCTCTTCGGGAACTCTACCCTCAGCTTGTATACCAAACCAAGTTACTGAGACACATGCGTCTCTTATTGACAATATTTTTTCGTCTACATGTCTTAGATAATTCGGTGTTGGTTAGTAATATTTCTGATCATTTTCCCGCTATTTCCCGTTATAAGAGCGTCGAAGCAAAGCATATAGCGTTACCATCTAATCTCTCATTTTTCGTTTTGGTGATACTTGGCTGAGTCTACTTAATTCTCGTTTGACTGATCAGCCATGGGATAGTTTGGTTTGTGAATTTGATTTTAACCACTCCATTGATTTCTTTTATGATCATAGGCAGCGCAATAGCGCTGCCTAAGTAAAAGCCATGTGGGCACAATGTATTTTTTTTTTTTTTAGACCAGAGCACTTCGTATCGAAGGAATTGTCGTAGTAACTTCGAAAAGGGCTCATTCATTTGGGAATTGAAAGAACTAGAGCTCTTTTAATAGTTGAAAGTGATTGGAGGGCAACTAACCCCCCTCCCATGCCCACCATTTCCCCAAACACATTCAATCACAATTTTGAGATAGGCATTTTGTTCAATACAGTTGAAACAGATTTTGGACTCAGTCCAAAAGCATACTTGTGGAAATAATCTTTATGGGGGACTTCAACCTCAACCTGCTGGATCAAAATTCTGCTTCAGCTGTAAATTTTTTTATCGGTGATGCTCTCTTCGGGAACTCTACCCTCGGGAACTCTACAAAAGGGCTTATTAGATGGAAAATCGAAGCGGCGTGTGTCCCTTTTTATAGTCGAAAGTGATTAGAGGGCAACTAATCCCCCTCTTACGCCCACCATTTGCCCAAACATATCTAGTAAAAATTTGAGATAGCCATTTTGTTCAGCATAGATGAAAGGTCCAAAAATTATAACTTTATGGATGACAGGCCCACCACAGCCCACAGGGCAAGGGTTTTAAGTTAGACCCTGGGGGTATATAAAGTTTATATAGAAAGGGTGGTCATAGAAACTTCGGAATGGGCTCATTGGATTGGAAATCAGATGTTCTAGTGTTTTGCTTAAGATTCAGAGTGATCGGAGGGTGGATACCCCCCCCCCCCTAAGGGCATGTATATACCTTATATGCCCTGGGGGCATATAAGGAATATACAGAAAGAATGGTCGTATAAACTTTGGAGGGGGATCATTGGACTGGTAGTCAAAAGTTCTGGTGCGCTTTTTAAGATTCAAATTGATCAGAGGGTGGATACCCCACCCACCCCCCCCCCCCCCCCCAAGCACACACACCTCGTATTTTCCAGAAATGTATCTGATAAAAAAATTTATATGGCCATTTTTTGTCGAGGAAACTTCAAAACAGCTCATTCGATTGGAAATTTAAAGAGTCAGAGCCCTTTTTAATAGTCGAAAGTCATTGAAGGGCAACTAACACCCCTCCCACACCCACCATTTCCCCAAAAATATCCAATAAAAAGTTTGAGATAACCATTTTGTTCAACATAATTGAAAGGTTTGGAAATTATGTCTTTGAGGATGAAAACTCCCCACAGCCGTCAGGGCAAGGGTTGTAAGTTATACCCTGGGGTCATATAAGGTATATATAGAAAGGGTGATCGTATAACTTTTGGAGGGGGCTGATCGTGTTCGTAATCAGAAGTTCTAGTGCTTTTTTTAAGATTCAGAGTTATCGGAGGGTGGTTACCCCCCCCCCCCCCGCACACACACCTCGTATTTTACCAAAATGCAGCTGATTTTAATTTTCAGTTGGTCATTTGTTGTCGTAGAAACTTCGAAAACAGCTCATTCGATTGGAGATTGAAAGGGCCAGTGCCTTTTTTAATAGTCGAAAGTCATTGGAGGGCAATTAATCTCCCTCCTACGCCCAGCATTTCCCCAAACACATCTAATAAAAATTTCAAGATAGCCATTTTGTTCAACGTAATTGAAATGTCCAGAAACTATGTCTTTGAGGATGGCAAACCTCCCACAGCCCTCAGGGGAAGAGTTGCACGTTATGCCCTTGGGCATATAAGTTTTATATATAGAGAGGGGGATCGTATAATTTTGGAGTGTCAACAATTCAACTACAGTAAATCAATAAAAGAGTTAAAAACAATAAAAACTGGTCAAGAAAGGGGGGGGGGGCAAGCAAAAGAATGCAAGAACCTGGGCAGTACCATCAGCTAATAAACAAAAAAGAGGGGGAAAAAAAAGGCGCTATTGAGACATTTTATTCATTTTTTCCGTAATGAAGGGGATAAAAGTTCTTTCGTATCTGGAAGTAACGCAGCGAATGGGGGACAAAGCAGGGATGGGCTCAGAAACAGCTCGAGGCGGCCGTAATCTGGATGGGGAGGGACGTTTGGGGAAAATACTTGCCGTCCGAGGGTTTTTTATGGCATTTTTTTTTGCAAAACGGGGGCACAAAGAAACCATCCTTTGCTCCAGGGTTTTCAGACTAACTTCTTTTAGGAGCAGAGAGTATGGCACCTTGCCTTCTTCGAAAATTATTCGCAAGGCCCTGTTTTGAATTGATTCGATTTTTTCCGATTCTTCGCGAGAGATACCAGGGTGCCAAACTGGACAAGCATATTCTAGATGCAGGAGGACAAAAGACGTGTAAATTCTTAAGGATTGGGAAGGGAGGACGCTGAATTTATTTAGGAGCTTAAGGAAGGCGATAGACACATTAGCTCTATGGATGATGTCTTTAACGTGGATATTCCACTTTAAATTTGAAGAAACTGTGACGCCAAGTAGTTTAAATGAGGACACAGAAATTTCAGGAGGGATAGGATTAAGAAAATAGGGCGAGGATTTGAGGAAACAAATGGCCATTATCATGGACTTAGAGGGGTTTACTGTCATGTCTAAGTCTAAGGCCTCGTCTCGAATTTCATTGAGGATACTCATAGGGTCACTTATTAAATTTCTGAAGCAAGTTTCAACAACCGTTAGGTCATCAACAAATTTCGATCGGTCAGGAAATTCCTTTGCGAGGCTGTGGATCATTACTGAAAAAAGGAGGGGACCTAGGAGAGTACCTTGGGTTATGCCGATGTGGACAGGGAGAGGATTTGAATAATGATTTTGGTATTTGACAACTTGCGATCTATTTGTTAAGAAGGAGGCAACTAATTTCACCAGTATCAATATTGAACTCGTTGACAAGTTTCTCAATTAAAATATTGTGGTTAACAAGGTCGAATGTTTTCTGAAGGTCGATGGAAATTAAATTTAGCCAGGAATTAGGCTTTTCAAGGGTTTTCCCGATGTGATCAATAAGAGAAACGAGGTAATGGGAAGTAGAGATGGTTTCAAGTCAGTAAGAGGTAGAATTTTCTCCTTTAGCCAATCTGCAACTAATCCTTCATAAAGTTTCGAGAAAATAAGAGTAAGAGTAATAGGCCGGACGCCTTCAAAACCAGGCTTCCCGTTTTTCTTTTTCAAAGGGGTTATGAAACCCTGTTTCCAAATTGTAGGAATTTGCCCAGACTCGGTAATCTTGTTAAACAGGAAAGAAAAGGGCTTAGACAAGAAATCACCGAAGGCACTAATAAGAGGAAAGGGGATATCCAAAGGACAAATACTTGTCTTTCTTAGTTTTTGAATTCTTCTTTCTATCTCAGACGGAGAAACAGTGGGTAAAGAAGGGGAAAGGGCTCCTGATGGTAATTGGTCTGACAGTGATGGAAGACTCTGGACAATGTAAGCAAGGAATTTATTGAGATTATTGGCAGTAATGTCAGGGGACTCGGGTAGATTGAAGTTAAGCTGTTCAAACCTCCTGCCACACAGCTTTTTAACCTAAGAATACCAGTTTTTTGGTTTATTAGTAAACAATACTTCGACCTCATTTTTGTAGTACGATCGTGCCAATTTGCGAATTTCTCTTTTAATTGATTTTCTTAGTTTATTGGCTTCAACTGGTTTACCATTTTTGAAAAGCTTCAATTTGGTTCTAATTAGTATTTTTATAGTTTGGTTAATAAAGGGTTTGTCACTGGAGCAATTTTTAATTTTTTTTTCCGGGAAGCAAATTTGATATTTGTCAATTAGCTCTTTGTGGAACAAAGCCATTTTCTCATCAATATTTTTTAAACTATAAACATCGGACCAATCTTCAGTATTCAGCCACATACCAAAAGAAAGAAGACCAGAATTTTGAAGAGGGCGACAACTGCCATAAGTTATTGAGAAAGAATGATTAAAATTTGAGAAGGGGGATAAAAGAATCGAAAGATGATAACTCCCACCTAATGGAGGCAGAGCTGAGGGAGGGTTGTAAAAATTATACATATTAGTTAAAATAACATCAAGAGAGGTATTTCCCCGAGTCGTTGGTATTTTAACAATCTGCTTAACTTTAAGTGAGGAGCAAAATGAATCCATTTTAAGGTCGTTTGCATCGCCAACTAAAAAAAGACCAGCATTGGGGTATTTAGAAATAGACAAAATCAGCACTTGTCTGCAATTGCTAGATGAATTTACGTTTTGACTCGATATTTTGATTTGGGGAGTAATAGAAAACGGCTATTGCATTAATATTAAATGGACGAGGGAGAAATTTTGGTCTAATACTTAGCCAGAGGATTTCATCGTACTCGGATAAACTAGGGACTCGAACAACCTTTGGGTAAAGGTTGCTGTTAGTAAAGAACAAAACACCGCCACCTTTTTTTCCAAGTGGGTGGTCTAAAGGACGGAGTTTAATAAACTCTTAATAATTTGTCAGGCGCAGAGACCCTGGGTCGTGGGACTGTACTTCCGTAATAGCTATTATATCGATTAGATTTGATTCTGAAAGCACCTCGAGTTCAGTAAGCTTTTCAAAATTAAGACTTTTCTGCATTAGTAACTAAAAGTTTGGGAAAAACAAACCGATTGGGGAATTTCGACAGGGATACTTGGTGTGTTTGAGAATTTCCTGGGTGGGGTTTCAATTTAATATTATGATGCTGCGGTGAAGTAGGGTAAGAGAAGGATTTACCTTGGGGATTTGGAGGTGGAGGGAAGGGCGAGGATACAGCCGAAGCATGTTGAGGAAGGTGCGACTTGTTTTCAGTTGTCGGGAAGTGCGAACAATTAGGATTTAATACAAGACAATTATTAAATGCAAGAGGTCTCAAACCTGAGTCACCCTGGTAGGGTGGGCACGAGGGATTAGACGCATGGGTCGGAGGCGGGAAAATATGGGAGGGAAATAAGACAGTGGTATTTTCAGGGGGTCAACTTGGGAGGGGTTAACTGGAGTGTTAAGAGGGAAGGGATTTTGCTGGGAATATGGAGTTTTTTTTCTGGGTGGTAAAGGTGGAAGTTTTTTGAGTGAGCAGGGTGGATTTGGGATGAAAAAGGAAGAGTTTGCGCTGGTGAGCTAATTTTACTAATTGAATGAAGGGGGCTCCGCTTTTGGGTTGATTGAGAACTTGTAACTATTTTACTATTAAAAATTTTACTGCGCTTGGCTATAGCACGGTAATCCCTGTTTTCCAAATGTAATAACATGCACTTAGTTTCAAAACAAAGGCCACTTTGAAATTTATGGCAGGGTTTGGAATGGGAAAGGGAGCAATAATTGTCGTTACAGTAACCAGTAGTTAAAAAAGACATACAAGGGTGAACAAAGGTACAATCACTCTTTTTTATACACTTGTTGGCCAAGTGAAAACGACAGGCAATAGAATTCTTCCCTGATTTGGCTTCAGGAACCGATTTACTAATAATACTGAAGTTGTCACTAACCCCTGGAACTGGAATATTGGCTGAGTTCACACTTAAATTGTCACTGACCTCTGGATCTGGAATATTGATTGAGTTCTCATTTAAGTTGTCACTGACCTCTGGAACTAGGTGACCGATTAAATTCATATTTGAGTTGACACTTGCTTCATTAATATTCATGTGTTGGGAGTTGTTGCTTGTGGATTGAATTGCAGTTGGTTTCAAATTGGCGTTTTTTTGGTTTGTATTCACAGACTTAAGTGTGTTCTTAATTATATTCCCCCTAAGATCAATGAAAGTAGAAATTTCGTTGGTAATGAACTTGAGTTTTTTTTCAGCACTAAAAGGGAGGGGAGGGAAGGGTCACATAGGGGGCTGGAATCACAATTGCCACAAGGAAAATTTTCAGTCTTGCAGGAGGCATCATTGGAAGGCTCACGATTAGATTCAAAATTCGTCTGGGTACTGGCATATTTAGTTTCTAGCAGAAAATCAGTCTGGCAACTGGCAACACTGGTTAATACTGGTAGGGGAGTAGTCTGACACTCGCTTTGGGCTGCAATGAAAGCTTTACCATCCCTTTGACAAGTCGGGGCAAGGGGGGACGACCTGATATCATCTAAAATTTCTTTTAAGGAAGAATTTATTTCTGACCATTGGGGTCGTGGGGTATCGCTAGCTTTTGAAGAATTTATTCCTGACAATCGGCGTCGTGGGGTATCATTAGCTTTCGAAGAATTAGAGGTGGTATATTCTTGATTTTTGGTGATGTTTTGTTTCGAGGAACAATCCAAACATAACCAGTTCTTATTCCACTGGGATCGTTCTATCCCCGCACATTGCTCATGAATGGAAGAGTTGCATGTACTATATACCAGGAAATTGATTGTTGCCCTTAATCAACACTCAGGACACACTCTCTTAAAGTCCTTTGGCTGTCCTTTAGTCATTTGGTTGATTAATATAAATGGTTAAAAAATTCAATTCACCTGATGGCTAGTGACAAAATCCAGAAGTTAGGTCACAGTTTATCAACTTTGTCACTGATTTGGTTGTCCTCTAGTCATTTGGTTGGTTAATATAAAGGGTTAAAAAGTTCAATTCACCTGATGGCTGGTGGCAAAATCCGGAAGTAAGGTTACAGTTAATCAACTATGTCACTGAATTAACTGAGCTTAATGCAGAAAAGCATAAACCAGATAGGTGTTAACAGGTTGAACTCTGGTTGAACCCTCCTCCTCAAAAATATATTTTCAATCTGGAAATCAACTACGCTGAACAAAAATGGCTATCTCAAAATTTTGATTGGATGTGTTTAGGGGAATGATGGACGTAGAAGGGGGCTAGTTGCCCTCCAATCACTTTAGACTATTAAAAAGGGCACTATTCCTTTGAATTTCCAATCGAATGAGCCTTTTTTGAAGTTTCTATGACAATGCCTTCAATAAAAACCTTATATGCCCCAGGGCATAACTTAAAACCCTTGCCCTGAGGGTTGTGGGGGATTGTCCTCCTCAAAAATATATTTTCTATCTGGAAATCAACTACGCTGAACAAAATGGCTATCTCAAAATTTTGATTGGATGTGTTTGGGGGAATGATGGGCGTGGGGGGGGGCTAGTTGCCCTCCGATCACTTTCAACTATTAAAAAGGGCACTATCCCTATGAATTTCTATTCGAATGAGCCTTTTTTGAAGTTTCTACGACAACACCTTCTATAAAAGCCTTATATGCACCCAGGGCATATCTTAAAATCCTTGCCCTGAAGGTTCTGGGGGAGTGTCCTCCTCAAAAACATATTTTCTATATGGAAATCAACTACGCTGAAGAAAATGGCTATCTCAAAATGTTGATTGGATGTGTTTGGGGAAATGATGGGCGTGGGGGGGCTAGTTGCCGTCGAATCACTTTCGACTATTAAAAAGGGCACTAGCCTTTTAATTTCCAATCGAATGAGCCTGTTTTAAAGTTTCAACGACAACGCCTTCTATAAAAACCTTACATTCCCCCAGGGCATAACTTAAAACCCTTGCCCTGAGGGTTGTGGGGGAGTCTCCTCCTCAAAAATATATTTTCTATCTGGAAATCAACTACGCTGAACAAAATGGCTATCTAAAAATTTTGATTGAATGTGTTTGGGGAAATGATGGGCATGGGAGGGGGGGAGGGAGGAAGGGGCTAGTTACACTCCAATCTGACTATTAAAAAGAGCACTAGCCCTTTAATTTCCAACCGAATGAGCATGTTTTGAAGTTTCTACGACAACACCTTCTATAAAAACCTTATAGGGTTTTTAGGTTTAGGGTTTAAGGGTTTAAGTTATGCCCAGGGCATAACTTAAAACCCATGCCCTGAGGGTTGTGGGGGAGTATCCTCCTCAAAAATATATTTTCTATGTGGAAATCAACTACGTTGAACAAAATGGTTATCTCAAAATTTTGATTGGATGTGTTTGGGGAAATAATGGGCATGGGGGAGGGGGTTAGTTGCCCTCCAATGACTTTCGACTATTAAAAAGGGCACTAGCTTTTTGAATTTCCAATCGAATGAGCCTTTTTTGAAGTTTCTACGACAACGCCTTCTATAAAAACCTTATATGCCCCCAGGGTATAACTTAAAACCCTTGCCCTGAGGGTTTTGGGGGATTGTCCTCCTCAAAAATATATTTTCTATCTGGATATCAACTACGCTGAACAAAATGGCTATCTCAAAATTTCAATTGGATGTGTTTGAGGGAATTATGGGCGTGGGGGGGCTAGTTCCCCTCCAATCACTTCCGACTATTAAAAAGGGCACTATCCCTTTGAATTTTCAATCGAATGAGCCTTTTTGAAGTTTCTACGACAACGCCTTCTATAAAAACCTTATATGCCCCCACGGAACATCTTAAAACCCTTGCCCTGAAGGTTCTTATGGAGTGTCCTCCTCAAAACGTATTTTCTATTTGGAAATCAACTACGCTGAAGAAAATGGCTATCTCAAAATTTTGATTGGATGTGTTTGGGGAAATGATGGGCATGGGGGGGGGGGCTAGTTGCACTCCAATCACTTTCGACTATTAAAAAGGGCACTACCCTTTAATTTTCAATCGAATGATCTGGTTTTGAAGTATCTACGACAGCGCCTTCTATAAGAACCTTATATGCCCCCAGGGTATAACTTAGAACCCTTGCCCTGAGGGTTGTGGGGGAGTGTCCTCCTCAAAAATATATTTTCTATCTGGAAATCAACTAGGCTGAACAAAATGGTTATCTCAAAATTTTGATTGGATGTGTTTGGGGAAATGATGGGCGTGGGGGGGGCTAGTTGCACTTCAATCACTTTCGATTTTTAAAAAGGGCACTAGCCCTTTAATTACCAATCGAATGAGCCTGTTTTGAAGTTTCTACGACAACGCCTTCTATAAAAACCTTATATGCCCCCAGGGCATAACTTAAAACCCTTGCCCTGAGGGTTGTGGGGGAGTTTCCTCCTCAAAAATATATTTTCTATCTGGAAATCAACTAGGCTGAACAAAATGGCAATCTCAAAATTTTGATTGGATGTGTTTGGGGAAATGATGGGCGTGATTGGAGGGCAACTAGCCCCCCCCCTCCCACGCCCATTATTCCCCCAAAAACATCCAATCAAAATTTTGAGACAGCCATTTTGTTCAGCGTAGTTGATTTCAAGATAGAAAATATATTTTTGAGGATGACATCCCCCACAACCCTCAGGGCAAGGGTTTTTAAGTTATGCCCTGGGGGCATATAAGGTTTTTATAGAAGGCGTTGTCGTAGAAACTTCACAACAGGCTCAATCGATTGGAAATTCAAAGGGATAGTGCCCTTTTTAATAGTCGAAAGTGATTGGAGTGCAAATAGCCCCCCCTACGCCCATCATTTCCCCAAACACATCCAATAAAAATTTTGAGATTGCCATTTTGTTCAGCTTAGTAGATTTTCATATAGAAAACATGTTTATTCGGAGGACAATCCCCCACAATCCTCAGGGCAAGGGTTTTAAGTTATGCCCTGGGGGCATATAGGGTTTTTATAGAAGGCGTTGTCATAGAAACTTCAAAAAAGGCTCGTTTGATTGGAAATTCAAAGGGATAGTGCCCTTTTTAATAGTCGAAAGTGATTGGAGGGCAACTAGCCCCCCCACGCCCATCATTCCCCCAATCACATTCAATCAAAATTTTGAGATAGCCATTTTGTTCAGCGTAGTTGATTTTCACATAGAAAACATGTTTTTTAGGAGAATAAGCCTCCAAAACCCTCAGGACAAGGGTTTTAAGTCATGCCCTGGGGGCATATAAGGTTTTTATAGAAGACGTTGTGATAGAAACTTCAAAAAAGGCTCATTCAATTGGAAATTCAAAGGGATAGTGCCCTTTTTAATAGTCGAAAGTGATTGGAGGGCAACTAGCCCCCCCACGCCAATCATTCCCCCAAACACATCAAATCAAAATTTTGAGATAGCCATTTTGTTCAGCGTAGTTGATTTTCACATAGAAAACATGTTTTTTAGGAGAATAAGCCTCCAAAACCCTCAGGGCAAGGGTTTTAAGTTATGCCCTGGGGGCATATAAGGTTTTTATAGAAGACATTGTGATAGAAACTTCAAAAAAGGCTCATTCAATTGGAAATTCAAAGGGATAGTGCCCTTTTTAATAGTCGAAAGTGATTGGAGGGCAACTAGCTCCCCCCCCCCACGCCAATCATTCCCCCAAACACATCAAATCAAAATTTTGAGGTAGCCATTTTGTTCAGCGTAGTTGATTACCACATAGAAAATATGTTTTTGAAGAGGACACTCCCCCAAAACCCTCAGGGCAAGGGTTTTAAGTTATGCCCTGGGGGCATATAAGGTTTTTATAGAAGACGTTGTGATAGAAACTTCAAAAAAGGCTCATTCAATTGGAAATTCAAAGGGATACTGCCCTTTTTAAAAGTCAAAAGTGATTGGAGGGCAACTAGCCCCCCCCCCACGCTCATCATTCCCCCAAAAACATCCAATCAAAATTTTGAGATAGCCATTTCGTTCAGCATAGTTGATTTCAAGGTTCATTCGATTACAAATTCAAAGGGCTAGTGCCCTTTTTAATAGTCGAAAGTGATGTTATTTGGGCCATTTTGTTCAGCGTAGCTTATTTCCAGATAGAAAATATATTTTTGTGGAGGAAACTCCCCTACATCCCTCAGGGCAAGAGTTTTAAGTTATGCCCTGGGGGTATATAAGGTTTTTATAGAAAGCGTTGTCGTAGAAACTTCAAAACAGGCTCATTCAATTGGAAATTCAAAGGGCTAGTGCCCTTTTTAATAATCGAAAGTGATTGGAGGGCAACTAGCCCCCCCCCCCTCACGCCCATCATTCCCCAAACACATGAAATACAAATTTGAGATAGCCGTTTTGTTCAGCGTAGTTGATTTCCACATAGAAAATATGTTTTTGAGGAGGACAATCCCCCACAACCCTCAGGGCATGGGTTTTAAGTTATGCCCTGGGGGCATATAAGGTTTTTTATAGAAGGCGTTGTCGTAGAAACTTCAAAAAAGGTTCATTCGATTGGAAATTCAAAGGAGTAGTTCCCTTTTTAATAGTCGAAAGTGATTGGAGGGCAACTAGCCCCCCTCCCCACGCTCATCGTTCCCCCAAACACATTCAATCAAAATTTTGAGATAGCCATTTTATTAAGCATAGTTGATTTCCAGTTAGAAAATATGTTTTTGAGGAGGACAATCCCCCACAACCCTCAGGGCAAGGGTTTTAAGTTTTGCCCTGGGGGCATATAAGGTTTCTATAGAAGGCGTTGTCGTAGAAACTTCAAAAAAGGCTCATTCGATTAGAAATTAAAAGGTCTAGCGCCCTTTTTAATAGTCAAAAGTGATTGGAGGGCAACTAGCCCCCCCCACGCCCATCATTCCCCCAAATACATTCAATCAAAATTTTCAGATAGCCGTTTTGTTCAGCGTAGTTGATTTCCAGATAGAAAATAGGTTTTTGAGGAGGACAATCCCCCACAAACCTTTGGACAAGGGTTTTAAGTAATGCCCTGGGGGCATATAAGGTTTTTATAGAAGGCATTGTCGTAAAAACTTCAAAAAAGGCTCATTCGATTGGAAATTCAATTGGCTAGTGCCCTTTTTAATAGTCGAAAGTGATTGGAGGGCAACTAGCCCCCCCCCCCTTCGCCCATCATTCCCCCAAACACATCCAATCAAAATTTTGATATAGCCATTTTGTTCAGCGTAGTTGATTTTCAAATAGAAAATATGTATTTGAGGAGGACACTCCCTCACAAACCTCAAGGCAAGGGTTTTAAGTTATACCCTGGGGACATAAAATGTTTTTATAGAAGGCGGTGTCGTTGAAACTTCGAAAAAGGCTCATTCGATTGGAAATTCCGAGGGCTGGTACCCTTCGTAATAGTCGACAGTGATTTAAGGGCAACTAACCCACCTCTCACGCCCACCTTTTCCCCAAACACATACATTAAAAATTTTAATACAGCCATTTTATTAAACGTAGTTTTAAGTTCCGGAAATTAGGTCTTTGAGGATTACAACTCCCCCAAAGCCCTCAGGGTAAGGGTTGTAATTTAACGATACTCCAAATCCTTCATATTATTTCTTATGGAAGGGATGCTCGTATAAACTTTAGAGAGGGATCATTTGATTGAAAATTGAAAGTTCTTGTTCACTTTTTAAGAGTCAAAAAGATTGAAGGGCAACTAGCCCCTCTCCCTCCTTCTCGCCCTAAACGGACCAGACACAAATTTTGATATAGACATTTTGTTAAAATAGTTCAGAGTTCTGATAACAAAAAACTACGGTGTCGACACAGCCCACCAGGGCCCGGGGTTAGGAGTTGTAAGTTATGCCCTGGGGGCATATAAACAATCAAACAATCATTAAATAAACAATCAATGCAAACAAACATACCATAGATATTAATGTAAATTAATAAATAAATTCAGTTTTTTAAATTAATTTTCTTATGTTACTAAGTTTTAGACAATAGAAAACTAAAGGTCATAAAGGCAATAAGGTTTCGATGTTTTATTGTTTTTTAGTTGTGCACTAAGATTAGTGAAAACAGGGCCACCAACAGGAAGGTGGTGCACAGCCAGCCCCGTCCGCCCACCCTTTAGGATTAAACCCGACCCCCTAATATCCTTCCATTTGTAGCGCAAATGTGATGATAGCCTTATATATTGCTTATTAATTGTTATCTCTTTTGTAAAGTTATTTTAGTTTTTTTAATTAATTGTTTTCTGTTACTAAGTTTTAGACAATAGAAAACAAAAGGTCAAAAAGACCATAAGGCTGTAATGTTTTATTGGGTCTTTTTCTAAAAACTCCTCATTTTGTTGTGTACAGCCAGCCCTGCCCGCCCACCCCTTAGCATTAAACCAGACATACTGATATCCTTTCAATTCCAGTGCAAATGGGAGGATATGTCGGTCCAACCCCGTAATATCCTCGCATTTGCAGCGCAAATAGCAGGATAGCTCTATATACTGCTTTTGAATGGTTATCTCTTGTGTAAAGTTATTTTAGTTTTTTAGATTAATTTTCTTATATTACTAAGTTTTAGACAATAGAAAACTAAGGTCATAAGGGCAATAAGGTTTCGATGTTTTATTGTTTTTTAGTTGTGCACTAAGATTAGTGAAAACAGGGCCACCAACGGGAAGGTTGTGCACAACCAGCCCCGTCCGCCCACCCTTTAGGATTAAACCCGACCACCTAATATCCTCCCATTTATAGCGCAAATGTGAGGATAGCCTTATATAGTGCTTGTTACTTATTATCTCTTTTGTAAAGTTATTTTAGTTTTTTAATTATTTTTTTTCTGTTACTAAGTTTTAGACAATAGAAAACAAAAGGTCAAAAAGACCATAAGGCTTTAATGTCTTATTGGGTCTTTTTCTAAAAACTCCTGATTTTGTTGTGTACAGCCAGCCCTGCCCGCCCACCCCTTAGCATTAAACCCGACGCCCTGATATCCTCTCATTTCCAGTGCAAATGGGAGGATATGCCTGTCCAACCCCGTAATATCCTCGCATTTGCATCGCAAATGGCAGGATAGCTCTATATACTGATTGTGAATGGTTATCTCTTGTGTAAAGTTATTTTAGTTTTTTAGATTAATTTTCTTATGGCACTAAATTTTAGACAATAGAAAACTAAAGGTCATAAGGGCAATAAGGTTTCGATGTTTTATTGTTTTTTAGTTGTGCACTAAGATTAGTGAAAACAGGGCCACCAACGGGAAGGTTGTGCATAGCCAGCCCCGTCCGCCCATCCCTTAGGATTAAACCTGACCTCCTAATATCCTCCCTTTTGTAGCGCAAATGTGAGGATAGCCTTATATAGTGCTTGTTAATTGTTATATATTTTGTACAGTTATTTTAGTTTTTTTTAATTATTTTTTTTCTGTTACTAAGTTTTAGACAATAGAAAACAAAAGGTCAAAAAGACCATAAGACTTTAATGTTTTATTGGGTCTTTTTCTAAAAACTCCTGATTTTGTTGTGTACAGCCAGCCCTGGCCGCCCACTCCTTAGCATTAAACCCGACGCCCTGATATCCTCTCATTTCCAATGCAAATGGGAGGATAGGTCTGTCCAACCCCGTAATATCCTCGCATTTGCAGCGCAAATGGCAGGATAGCTCTATATACTGCTTGTGAATGGTTATCTCTTGTGTAAAGTTATTTTAGTTTTTTAGATTAAATTTCTTATGTTACTAGTTTTAGAAAATAGAAAACTAAAGGTCATAAGGGCAATAAGGTTTTGATGTTTTATTGTTTTTTAGTTGTGCACTAAGATTAGTGAAAACAGGAAACCAGCGAAAATTTTGTGTACAGCCAGCCCTGTCCGCCCACCTCTTAGCATTAAATCCGACCCCCTCCTCCCATTTGCAGTGCAAATAGGAGGATAGGTTTATGTACTGCAACGATTATATAATTCTTTCTAGATACTAAAAGAATTTTTTCTGTTTGTAGATTTTGCTTTCATATAAAAGGATTTCCTCATTGCCATAAAGGCAATAAGGTTTCGATGTTTTATTGTTTTTTTTAGTTGTGCAATAAGATCAGTGAAAACAGGACCACCAGCTAGAATGGTTTTGCACAGCCAGTCCCGTCTGCCCACCCCTTTGCACTAAACCCGACCCCCTCCTCCCATTTGTTGCGCAAATGGGAGGATAGCTCTACATACTGCTTGTTAATGGTTACCTCTTTTATAAAGCTATTTTAGTATTTTTTTAATTAATGTTTTCTGTTACTAAGTCTTTGACAATAGAAAACCAAAGGTCATAAAGACCATAAGACTTTAATGTTTTATTGGACCTTCTTCTAAAAACTCCTCATTTTGTTTTGCAAAGCCAGCCCCGCCCGTCAACCTCTTAGCATTAAACCTGACCCCCTAATATCTTCCCATTTGCAGTGCAAATTGGAGGATAGGTTTATATACTGCAACGATTATATAATTCTTTCTAGATACTAACAGAATTTTTTTTCTGTTTGTAGATTTTGCCTCCATATAAAAGGATTTCCTTATTGCCATAAAGACAATAAGGTTTCGATGTTGTATTGTTTTTAGTTTCGCAATAAGATCAGTAAAAACAGGGCCACCAACTGGAAGGTTTTGCACAGCCAAAACTATTGGGCCTTCTTCTAAGAACTCCTCATTTTCAAAAAACAGCTCATTTGACTAGTTATCACGCACCCTTATAATAGTCAAAAGTTTTGAGAGGGCACCCCCCCCCCCCCCCCCCCCCCTTACACCTTTTTTTTCCAATGGACGAGATCAAATTTGGAATAGCTATTTCAGTTTAAAATATTCCTAAGGCAAAAAAAATATAGTGACATATAAGGTTTTATTATGAAGAAAATAGGGCATGCTTCCAACCCCATAATATTCTCGCATTTGCAGCGCAAATGGGAGGATAACTGTATATACTGCTTGTGAATGGTTATCTCTTGTGTAAAGATATTTTAGTTTATTTCTACAGAAAAATAGGGCATGTTTGATCCTGGATCTTCTTGATGCGCTGCTAGTTGTGTGTAAATGCACAACATGAGATTCGTGAAAACAGTGCTCTAATGTAAAGGTTTTACATAGCCAACCCTTTCCGCCCCCTAGCATCAAACCCGACCCCGTAATATCCTCCCACTTACAGCACATATAAATATGTGTCTGTGAGTCCCACAGCTCTATAGACTTCTTGTCCATGGTTATCACCTATATAAGTTTGTTGTATTAATTGTTATTTATCCTTTCAGGTCATATAATGGAGGCAGCTAGGTTGTAATATTTATGTAGAAATTAATTATGATTTATTTGAATATGAAGTAGAAATAGGATTCATTTAAATCAAAATATAGCTTATGATAAAACTTCATAGAGTTGACATTTTTCATATTTTTAATAGAAAACTAAAGTCGAATCAATTTTACAGCCATATTTGAAAGAACCAAAGACAGAGTATTTGAAAGAATAGGACTAAATTTACACATAAAAGAAGTTTTCACTTGTCACTCTGCTGTTAAAAGGATGTCCTCTCCTCACAGGAAATCCTTTTATACGGAGGCAAAATCTACAAACAAAAAAGTTCTTTCAGTATTTACTCTAACTCCAATTTTTCAAATTGTAATTACAAGTTTTGAATAACAAAACAGGGAGACTGAGATCTTTCATCTCTTTTTATTTCACAAAAGAATATATAACAGCAATAATAGATGAAAGATCAAAACAGAAAGTTAAAGACATTTCACAAAATTGTGTAAAAAATATTGTAAATAAAAAATTGCTGTAACTCCAAACTTTACCGAAATAAAATGTACAAACATTAGATTTGAGAATAAATGACAAAAAAATAAACTTGACAGAAATTTGTAAGTGGTAATTCTTTCAAAATGTTAATGTTTTCCAAAAAGGACATTAGCTAGGCTAAAGGCTATAAGTGGTATGCTTCCTTAAAAATGTTACTCCTTTCCAAGAATAACATTAAGTATGCTACAGGCAGCAAGGCTATAAAAATATATATGAAAAAAAAATCTAAAATTTATGTCATATAATTCCTTCACAATGTTATTCCTTCCAAGACTGCATGTAAATAAGATTCATGTTTCTAGCTATCTGAAGTTCCCTTTTGTATCGCGTTATTTTTAAACCCTAAATAAACTATTCTCATATCACCTGCTTCTTGTCTTGCTATGATTGATTAGAATGACAAAATAATGAAATTAGTATAATTGGCTAGCATTCAACTATGCAGTATATTACAAACTGGAAAGTATAAAAATAAACATATTCCTGTCCCGTCACGTTGTCCTCTTGTCAAAAAGAATCCTTAGTATGGAGTCTTTAAAAATTAAGAGTAAGTTTTCTAAAGTATAGATATTCAGTATAAATATTGAGTATATACAAAGGCTATCAAGAATAAGATAAATGGTCGGTGAAATAACATTTACTACAATTGTAAGATTTTGTTATTTGAAACCTCTCGCTTGTGGTTTGCTTCGAAATAATGTATTTTTAAAGTGAATGATAAAAGTAGCTTTATAATATTTACGATCGTTCTTAGAATTACACTCTCTGGATAGCCTGAGATAAGAGGGTCTGAGTTTTAAATGCTGTATTGACAGCAATTAAAAATGTGAAAGTGCTTTCTATCTTACCTTAATCATAAAAATGGGTATAACTACTGTAATCTTAAACCATGTGGTAGTCAAATTCATGAGTATGTATCTTAAACTACGTGGTAATCTATCTAATCCAATCTGTATGGTAATGGTAATCCAATACTTGAAGCATTCATATCGTTTTGACTTCACACAACGTAAGCATTACAGCTATGCCAGCGTCCCTGGAATCCTTTTCAGTAAACGAAGAAATAGCCACTCTCGACCTCAAGAGTGGTTGAACCGCTTCTTGGCAATCATGAAATATTTACAACACTTTTTCTTTACCTTACTTTCGAACATTATGTAGTTCTTGTATTCCTAAGATCTCTAGTAAATTATTTTTGCCCTAGTCTAGTCTAATATGTAGTAACTAATCTAATATATAATATCGATTTTTAGGAATACTTTTCAAGAATAAGAAAAGTCGTATCTGATAGGTCAGCAGCATCCGTATGGTTTTGATTTCTTACAATCGAATCATTGCAGATGCACCAGCATCCCTCAAGTGTTCGTCTGTACACAAAGTAATGGCCACAATCAAAAGTTGTACCAATGTGAATTGCGGCAGCAATAATCTTGTACATTTGTGGTGACTTAGAAAATTCGTTGTAAATTTTGCCTGTAATATTACACTCATCCGTGGTTTCAATACAAATTGAGTCCACACGATCTCTATGATCTTTCTACAGTTTTTGTGCATCATTGTTCTTCGATCCAAATTTATTGCAAGGAACTGGCTTGTTTTGGTAAATAATGTTTTCAGTGTCAGATTGTGTTGATACGGACATTTTTTGCCCACTAGGTGTGGGTTTAATACTCTAGGAAACGGAATGTCCGTGTTATCAATTTCTTCTTCCCATGCAGGTACATCTGGGTTAAGAACCCCTGGAACTGGAAAGTAGCAAACTTTTACATCTGGGAATGTGTCCCCAATTTGAGTCCAATGACAGGTCTCACACACCCAAAACTTTTGATTCTTGAAATAAAATTTCTCACTTAGTGCACTTTCATTGATTTATGGATTTGTGATTGTGTTCTCATAGTCAATTCTTTCAAATAGAGCCTCCCAGAATTCGCATAATGACTGCTGCCTCTGCTCTGAAAAACCATATTGACTTGGAAGTAAGCTCCTAAGCATCTTGGTTGATTCCTTCTTTTGAAGAGATGACAATGCAAGACGTTCAACTTCTTTTGAAACTAGGCCTTTCAAATGGGCAAGCGTGTCAAAGAGTACTTCGTGCATGCTAAAGAGACACTGAACAGCCGAGTTTGCATAACACGAAACGTTGTCAAGATTATGTAGCCCTTTCCTGCCTCCTCCAATTGCTGACTTTTAAAGACCATGTAAAGTGTCTTGATTTTTAGCACGTTTTGGAGCTAACACTTCCTTAACGCTTATTCTTCTTTTAATGTTAGTATACTCTTGGATTGTTACACTTGTTTTTCCGTGTTTCTGGGGTCTTTCAGGTGTGTTCTCTTTGCAAACCCTTGGCTGCTTAGGTTTGTCAAAAAGACAGAGATCTGGTCTGTATTTACTTCTTAGATGGTCATATTCTGTGATTGCCTCACTGTCGGCAAAATATTTTTTAACCAGTTCTATGAGATATAATCCAGCACTACTTGTTACTCTTGACAAGGCAACATAAATCATTCCTGGTCCAAAACATCTGTTTCCAGCATCAACTATAGCACACTCTAAGCTAAGGCCTTGTGACTTATGGATCGTAATAGCAAAAGCTAGCTGTAGTGGAAATTGTCTTCTAGTGTAATAGATTTGTTTTACCGCTTCAAATCTCACAGGTTCACGGGATATTTCAACTATGTTTCTTTCACCGGTAAATTGTACAGTGATGCTACCAATTTCACCATTTGGTAGACTTTTAAAACCTTTGACATATCCCATTGACCCATTAACTAATCCCTTGTCAACAGCAATATTTCTTTGGAGCATCAATTTTGCCCCAGTGCACAACACCAGATTCTTTGATGCGCCACCAGTAAGTTTAATGTCATCTTTAAAACGAATGACATTCTTCTCTGCTTCTTCCTCAATTCGCTTATCTTTAACGACCGAGGAAAGTTGATCAATTACGGTTAGAGTCATTAAGCCTACAAAATTGCAAAAGTCTGTATCCATTACTGTTTTCTTTTCATACACCAAATTTACCTAGGCTGGGATACCATCTATCCCTATTTCTACCAACCTGGGCGTTAAAATCTCCCAGTAATAACATCATATTTCTACCTGGGACCTTGTCTATTTGCTCCTGTAACTGTAAGTAAAATTCTTCTGAGTCACTAGTATCTCCGTCAGTCGGTTTTACAGGGGCGTATACTACTATAACTGATACCCTGAACTTTCTAGTCATAAAATGAGCAATTAGTATTCTATTATTAATACCTTCCCAGCCTAAACAAGACTTAGCAGCTTCCTTATTCATCAAGAGCCCTACTCCTTGTCTATGTACCCCATCCTTCCTGCCTGAGTAAACAAATTCTATATCACCTAATTTCATGCTTCCTACCCCTGAGATATGAGTTTCTGAAACTCCTAATAAATCCAGTTCGAATCGTCTGAATTTGTCAGTCAAAATGTCGATACGATAGTCATTTTTTAATGTCGTAACATTCCAAGTTCCAATTTTCATGTTCTTTAAATCATTGAAATTATTTTCGCCTCAGGAAAAGCAATGATCCCGGATACCAGTGCAGGACGGGGATCACATATCTTCTCAAGTCTACACCGAAGTGCTTAAGCCGGCTTAGAAACCGGACAGCAAGAAGTCCCTGGGACCTCCATGAATGGAGGTTTTGTCCAATCCTGGGCCCATCTTGGTCACAACATGGTTTTCAGCACTTGGCGATGCTCTTCTATCAACAAGAGTCGAACTTCAGCACAGACAGTCTCAAGCCTATTACCTCCGACTCATTATATATTCATGCCTACAAATATTATTCTACTATGGGGAGGCAACGCATAATAGATAAATTAGCTAGGAAGAGGTTTTTCAGCCCAAATACGCCCATCAAAACATATCAAGCCCAGAAGAATTGTCCATTAGTCAGAATCCCGTGCGAATGCTGTGTGGTTTACTAGGCCATAATTTCCTCGAGGGGCGCCACTCCTCAAGTGGGAATAGAGCTCACCGCAAGGTCCCCAGTCTTGCAGGTACCCCGAAAATGTCGAGGCAGCCCTTTGCAGGGGCCATTGTCCATAGATTTGGATCTTACGCCCCGCCACAGTGTTACTCCTATTGAGGATCCCCCGCGATAATGTTCTGCATCACCATGCAATTTAACCCATTACGGGGAGAAGATTTGCAACTCATGGGACTTTTGTGGGCTCTTTTGAGTGTACATTTGAGGGGCCTTCTTCCTCCTCCGCCTGTACTTATGACCCCGGGCGAGGGTGCCCCAGATTCTTTTATGGCCCCCCAGGGACAAGGTCCCCCCATGGTCCGTGCCTCCTATGGAGGTACCCTACATATTTGTTGAGCGTTCCCCTATCGCCACCTGGGGACACGCTGAATGGCCTGGGGGAGGCCGGAAAAATACGCCCAACGTGGGGCTCGAACCCACGACCCTGAGATTAAGAGTCTCATGCTCTACCGACTGAGCTAGCCCGGCTTTAAAGATTTAAAGGGCTTTAGCTAATTTAAAGATTTCATATATATACACTGTCATTCATAGGTAAAATTCTATTTTAGCTACTTTTGGCTATCCCGGAAAGGGGTCAGGCTACAAAAACCAAAGTCCCAGGGACGGGTCAACAGGCCAAAGCATGTCTAGGGAAAGCGCCCCGAAGTACCCACCTCAACTCCCTCTCCCTCCAGAGGGTCCCGAAACGTGCCTAATTCCAAATATACAAACTTCACTAAGTTGAAGGTTACTCATCAAAAGCCACGAGCCTGCAAAAAATTCAAGTGACTTTCAAAAAAGTGGGGGAACACCGCCAAAAAGGAATCTTCATAAAAATCGCAACATCTTAATCAGCGTATCAGAGAACACTACTATAGAGGTTACAAGCTCCCACCTACCAAAATATGGAACCTGATATTCCTGGCCAGAAGAAAGACCACAGATGCGTGCTTTGTGAGATTTTTCAGGGGGGGGGGATATTTTCCAAGGGGAGAATTTTACATGGGGAGGGAAGCTTCCAGGGGAAACTTCACATGATAGGAACCTGCCAGAATTCCTAAACAAAATTCTGTTCACCTATCCCACCCCCTCTTGGGCGAATCAACGTTACATCTGGATATGTCACAAAATCTTGACCTGAGGAACTGGCAGCCTGCAAATTATGACAATGCCACACAGTATTCAAATCATAAACAATAATTAGAACAATAGGGAAACCCCCCACACAAGAAGTCCTATATAAAAAATTTCCCCACCGCTCCACCCACTGTTTATTTCTTAGCTACCTGAATAGTTAATTAATATAAACATTACCCCAAAGTTTTACCAGAGCTGTAGGTTACCACAGGGGCAGATCCAGGATTTTTTAGGGGGGGGGGGCAAAATAGGTTGATCATATAAACAAATTTTAGGGGGGGGGGCAAAATAGGTTTTGTTAGACAAAACAAAAAAAAAATAAAATCATTCGGAATGCCTTTAAAATGTATACAATTAAGCACAGGGTGATGTATGTACAAATAACTAAAGAAAAGAAAAGAAGAAAAAGAAGAAATAAAGAAGAAATCAAAGTGAAGAACTATGTAGTATCCTATGTAGTCAGAGACTACATAGGATAGTCCGAACAGCAACAGCAACCTTATAAGAAAATTAAAATATATTTTCTTGTGAATTATTATCGCTTCTAATCAGCAGTTGTACCAAACCAATCCTGCTCAACTCATCCTCAGGGCTATACTGTGGTGTTTCTCCTCCCCATAGTATAGTGCAGACGGTTTGATATCATTTTATTTTCCCTTCTTATTTTAGTTTTTCTTTTTTTAAAGCTTTTTCCAATAGGCAATGTTTAGAAGTCCTCCAAAAAAAAGTCCCACCAGATCCCAAATCAAATTCCAGTGAAAGTGCCATAGTGAAAGATACCCATCTTGGCTGGTCAAGCACACTATCTCAAAGTTCAAATAATAGGTCCAATTGGGAGAATAGGACAATGATAAGTGTAGGGGCTAATGTAACCATAAATGATGATAATGGGTTTCAAGAGGTCCTCTCTAGAAGCTCTAAAAAAAGGAAAAAATCTCCCCAATCAAAAGCATTTCCCCTCTCCCTGCCCAAGATCCTCCCCCCAAAAACATAGGAATTTACCTTAAAATTACTCCTACTACCCCCTTTGAAATAAAAATGATCACTGCAATAAGAGTTGCAATTTTTAAATTGCTAAAATGAATGTTCTCTCTTAATATTAACCGTGATGGATCTCTGCTAATAGCTGTAGAAGATCAGATATCGGCAGATACAATAATTAACCTAAAATCCCTTCTGAATACCCCAATTATTGCATCTAACTGGAACCCAAAACAATCACCAACAAAAATAGTAGTTTATAATGTTCCCCCAGAGATATCCACTCAGGAGTTAAAAGAGGGCCTCTCAGATAGGGCTGGAAACACAATCCCAGTTGACTTGTTACCCAACTTGGCAAACCTAACTCTAATGGCCTAAAAACTAGTAGATCCTTCTTATTCAAACTGAAGGAAAAAATTAATATCCAAAAATTATTCCTATTTGGGCAAATCAAACCACACAAGGAATACAAACCTAAGCCTATCCAGTGTCAGAAGTGTCACAAACTGGGACACGCGACAAACAAATGTAATGAAATTCTCCGAGAGTGTAGTAATTATAAAGCTTTCCATCCTAAAGAGCTGACAACTTGCAACAACACTCAGCCTACATGCATCAATTGCAAAGGCCCACATGAATCTACAAATAAATCATTATGCCCTGCATACAAGAAAAGAGCTCTAACACTCCAAATATGAACAGAGAAGGCCATCCCATACCCCTTTGCAGCAATGGAAGCAAATTCTGCCCAACAATACCAAATAAAGCCTGTAATGAAACCAACCAAAACCCCAAGTCAAACGCCCCCAATGCATCAAGCACCCCATATAAAACACCATCTTCTAAGCCCCCTAGCTCAAATCCCTATCAGAAGGAATTACCAAGCCAACAAGCCTCCTTGTCCGGTGAGATGAGGTCAGCCTGGCCCCCCCTCCCAAGAAGAAACAAACCAGAAACACTACCAGGAATCAATCCCCTAACTGACAAAGAGGATGCACAACCAAAAATGCATTCCCCAAATATATGCTTATTCATTCTAAACTGCAATGCAGTTCAGGCCATGAACATACATCAACTACAGAAAACAAAAATCATTGCAGAATTGGCAAAAATCTACATCCAAGATGATATGCTCATTCAAGCAAAATAAGATCTTGCTTTACTTTTAACAAAGCTGAACATTGATACACAGTCATAAGAAGAATAAATCAACAACACAACATATATCAATACTCCAATGGAATGTAAGATCACTCACAGAAAATGAATTAAGAAAACACTAAATGAACTAATATCTTTTATGAATAATAATTCCATTAATATTGCTTGACTCCAGGAAACTCATTTAACCCAAAATCAACAAATTAAGTCTCTGGGATATACTATCCTCAGAAAGCATAGATCTTCAGACAGAAAAGGAGGTGGGGTAGCTTTATTAGTTAAAAATAATATAAAATTTTGTGGCATCAATTTTCCAGATTTTGCAAATGATATTGATGTAATTGGTATCAGTGTTTGGCTGAATAATTTAAAAACCTACATTAATAAGCTTTTATAACCCTAATGGCCAAACTAAAGAAGCCAAGGATTTCTTTAATTATATAAATAATTCTAATATGTTAAAAAATATCGTTATTTGTGGAGATTTCAATGCCCACAGCCGTTTGTGGGGGAATAAACCAGCAAATAAAGCTGGTAAATTCATTGAGCATGTGACTTCAAATAATAATGAATTAGCTGTTGCTACCCCTCCAAACCTGAATACATATTTCAACCCCAAAAGTGGCAGATTCTCCACAATTGACCTACAAATTGTGTCATTAAATTTTCTGAACAAAATTTACATAAATAAAATTGATAGTCTATGTACTTACCACTTTGCTATAGTTTGCTCCCTAAATGAACCTGCTGAAACTTTATCTCATACCTCCAAATATATCAACACTAAAGCAAATTGGTCTATGTTCCAAAATAAGCTAAATGATGAAATTACAAGTTTCACCCAAAGTTCATGCATTTCTAACACAACAGTTGACACACATGCTGAAGCTTTGACATCTTTACTAATAAATACAGCTAATCATGCTATCCCCAGGACAACACCTAAGAAAACATTCCCTAAACAAATTCCTAAAGCATGGTGGACAAATGAGTGCCTAAATAAATGGAGGATAAAAAAGGCAGCTAGGACAAAATTCATAAAAAAACCATCACCTACTACATATTTAAAAAAATTACAAGCAGAATCTAATCTAAAAAGGACTATAATAGATGCTAAATATAAATACTGGAATAATTTTGCAAATAATCTCTCCAGAGAAACACATGAGCCAATTATACATAAAGTCATAAGCCACATCTGTGGGAAAAAGACTTCCCCCAACCCACTCCTGTATGAGCTTATACATAATAATACCCATTATGACAATGATAATGAAAAACCTAACCTATTTGCAAGCTAACATCAAATAATCAAAGCAAACTGTCCACAATTCCTATGAACCCAAGTTACCAACCACGCCCAGAATCCGAGTACATAACTAATCCATTTTCAATCCAGGAATTGAATAATGCAATACATCTTATTAGGACCAAAACTAGCGGCAGCTATGACAATATACACCCTACATGGATAAAGAATCTCACACCTTCATACAAACAAGAACTGCTAAATTGTTATAATCACGCTTGGGCATCTTCTAGGTTCCCCAATATATGAAAATGTTCGTCCCTCCTACCAATCCTAAAGAAAAATAAACCAAAAGATAACCCTGAGTCTTATAGGCCCATAATGATTACTCCTGTGATGGGGAAAATAATGGAGAAAATGATCTATCACAGACTCCTCTGGTTTGTTGAAAAAAATAATATGATCCCTCACACTCAAACTGGATTCAGGAAACACCACTCCTCAACAGATGCTTTCATTTTGCTAACAAATGCAATAAAGGAATCTTTCTCAAAAAATAATGTCCTAGTTGCAGCTTTCCTAGATTTTGAAGGGGCATATGACAGTGTGAACCACCAAATCCTTTTAAACAAACTTGCAAACCTTGGAGTACCCCCTAAGCTAGTATCTTTTATTAAATCCTTCATAGGAGTGCGAAGTTTCATCGTTTGTATTGGTTCAGCCTCTTCATCCCAAAAGACAATAACCAAAGGCCTACCTCAGGGAGCAGTCCTTAGTTGCCTCCTATTTGCCCTATATCTCTGGTACATGAACCTACCCCACACGAATCTACAATATGCTGATGATCTGGTGCTATGGTCATCTGGAAACACCTTTCAGATAGCACAGTCAAATCTGCAAAAGTCACTTTTCCAGTTTGAAAAATTCTCTCAACATTCAGATTTACCCATTGCACCCACCAAGTCAAAAATAATCCAATTTCACCGGAAGCGATACCATGTTAATGCAAAACTAACTATAAGTAAAACAACTATTCCAGAAGATAATCATATTAATTACCTAGGTCTCATGCTTGACCAAAAACTTAATTTCCACCTCCACATTCCAAACACAATAAAAAAATGCTATAGAAAAACAAATATACTAAATAGACTTCTTTCCACACCCTGGGGGTGTAAGGAGAAAACCTTACTCCAGTTTTATAAATCACATATAAGACCCCATATTGACTATGGGCTCATCGTCTATGGTGCATGTGCAAAGACCCAGATGCAAAAAATTGAAACAATACAAAATGATATAATATGTCTCATATTTGGTCTTAGGAAATCCACAAGCACCAAGTTTCTGCTTATGGAGAGTGGATTAACAACAATAAAGGAGAGACATAGGTTTCTCTTGACAAAACATCTTACAAAAATTGAATCAAATAGCTCACACACATTACATAATTGGTTAAGAAATCCAGCCATGTATAGAGGCATTGCAGATGAGTATGCCAATATTCAGAAGAAGTTCCCCATACCAGCAAAGTCTATTGCACCCACTTTCCCCCGATCCCCCTATGTAATTGGTCAAGTCCCATAATAAATAATGAATTCTCAAAGTGGAATAAAGATTTAACCCCCATTGCTTTTGTCCAGAAAAAATTTGCAGAACTTAATACAAATACCTATAAAAATCACTTCCAAATATTTGTTGATGGGTCAAAAATGAATGAGAAGGTTGCAAGTGGTGTTTTCCTTCCTCACCTGAAAATTGCAATGGGCGAGAGATTATACAATAATTTATCTATAATGTCTGCTGAGTTAAATGCCATAATCATGGCATTAGAACACCTTAAGGAAAACCAACCTTTGATTGCAAATTCAAATAATATTATCATATATTCCGACTCTCTATCAAGCCTTGAGTTGCTGGCCTCAGCTCCTCAATATAAGTTGGACATTGACGCTTATCATTGTCTCAGTATTATTGATAATCTTGCTTCAAGTGGCATAAAAACTTATTTTCAGTACATTCCTAGCCACTCTGGCATAAGTGGTAATCATCAGGTTGATGAAATAGCAAAAAATGCTATAAATATTAACCAGCCAAGTGGGAGACCAATCCCAATTAGAGATATTTACCGATGGAGGCTATCAGATATTAATTTTAATAAGATTAATCCTATCCCTTCACCCTTTCCCAATAAGTATCTTTCTAAAATTTATCATAGAATTCGTTCTGGAACAAATGGACTAAATTTCCTTGCATTTTCATATAAGTTTTCTATTAAAAAGGGCACTAGGCCTTTGAATTTCCAATCGAATGAGCCTGTTTTGAAGTTTCTACGACAACGCTTTCTATAAAAACCTTATATGCCCCCAGGGCATAACTTGAAACCCTTGTCCTGAGGGTTGTGGGGGAGAGTCCTCCTCAAAAACATATTTTCTATCTCGAAATCAACTACGCTGAACAAAATGGCTATCTCAAAATTTTGATTGGATGTGTTTGGGGAAATGATGGGATTTGGGGGGGGGGGCTAGTTGCCCTCCAATTAGTTTTGACTATTAAAAAGGGAACTAGGCCTTTGAATTTCCAATCGAATGAGCCTGTTTTGAAGTTTCTACGACAACGCTTTCTATAAAAACCTTATATGCCCCCAGGGCATAACTTAAAACCCTTGTCCTGAGGGTTGTGGGGGAATGTCCTCCTCAAAAACATATTTTCTATCTGGAATTTGACTATGCCGAACAAACTGGCTATCTCAAAATTTTGATTGGATGTGTTTGGGGGAATGATGGGAGTGGGGGGGGGGGCTAGTTGCCCTCCAACCATTTTCGACTATTAAAAAGGGCACTAGAACTCTAGATTTCCAATCGAATGAGCCCCTTGGAAGTTTCTACGACGACCCCTTCCATATGAAGTGCTTCTGGGGAAATAATAATAATAATAAATAATAAAACATTGGAGCCGTATGGCCTTTACTATAGGCAACACAATAGCGTTGCCTCTTATTTCAATAGAACCTCTTCCACATGTGGATTAACAAATATGCTACCACGATCACATTGAATTTTTCTATAGCTATCTTGTTCAAGAATACTCTCTAAGGCCTGAGTACCTTCAACAACTCTCTTTGATTGCAAAGGAATAGCATATGAATAGCGACTAAAGACACTGATTGCCCTTAGAATATATTTGTATGGTGTATTGTGTCGTCTTTGAATCTCATCTAGAGTTAAAAGATCTACTTGCATTATATGCAGTGGGAAAAAGGCTTTAGTTTGTCGATATTGTTTGCCACGAATCCTATGATTTCGACGTAGAGTGTAACTCGGTTCGTTTTCTAGATACTCTTTTGCATTTTTCAAAGTGTTGTTGTTGTTGACACCGCCACTGACAACTTGGGCAAACTTAGAAAGTGTTGTGGGGGAACTTAGACTTCCTGCTTCACCAATATTTTAATAGACATGTTTTAAAACTTCATCCATTTTGAACGCAAACACGTAGTGTTATGCCCGCTACCCTTTTGTACACTGGAGGGTGATGCTTCTGACTTTGAGTTGATATCAATCCCTCTTCGCTTTTGTCTAGCCACCACCATCTTTGGTGTTATCAAATCATTGCTGCTGTTGCTACTACTGCTAGTATTTTCCAAGATTAATTTAAAATCTTCTTGTTTTTTAAATGATGTTGTTGTTGTTGGCGGTGTTGTTGTTGCTGCTGTTAGAGGACTGACAGCTCTACTATATTGCCTTAATTTCTTTAGAATTTGCTTTTTACCAATAAGACTTTTGGGGAAGTTTGCTGTATTTAGAAAGCTGTATAGATTATTGTCAAATGATAAAAGTCCTTTACGATTTGTAACCATATCACAAATGAAATCAAGTACATTATAACTTTTTCGCTGAATTGTAATTCTTTTCCCTGTGCTATCGACTTTTCGTACAACCAAGACAACAGCAAGAGAACTGAACAACAAAAACAATTTAAATATCATATTTTTCTTTGTTGGCAACAACAAGAACAACAACAAAAATAACATGTATTTTAAATAATGCATACACTTAATATCACTTCAGTAGCAACAGCGACAGCACAGTTGAACACATTTGTAGACTAAGAGAATAGGAAAACAGTATTTACAACACTTAAAAGATGAGAATCCCCCCCCTCCGGGGCCGAAGGCTAGGTCGGGACGGCCACCCCACGAGGGCCGGGCCGTAAAGCATGGAGCCCAGGAACAGAGGCCAGGACCCCCAACCCCAGGGGACCAGATGCCTGGATGGCACCCCCCAAGGCCGGGCCAGAAAGCGCGGGGTCGGGTCTGAAAAAAAACTCTGTATACAATATCAGCAAAAGTTAAATTATGATGATGATGATGATAACGATAATGATGACAATGATGGCAAAATGGAGAGTATATTATAGGAAACCACCCACACACACAGTAGTAGTATTAGTATTTTTGAATTTAAGTTAATTTATCCAGACCGAGTTGTTTTCTAAAGTCTATACATTCAACTCGATCTGAAATACGGTAGTGACCATGGGGAAGTACACATCCTCCTTCATGTCCTTCACACCATCCTCACGTACATAGACCTTCTCGGATATGCAAGACATGACATTTTTCCCATTCTAACAGCATGATTTTTAAATTGTAGAGCACGAATTGCCATCACTTTTGCTCTTGGCACTAAACTACTTTCATCTCAGTTTCTGTAGACATTCATGTTGAAATTATTTTTCACAAAGTGTGTAGGTACCCCTTTGTACCCTTGTTTTATATCCTTATCGTTTGTTTCCACACAGTATACTTTCGGACCAGGGATTACCTCATTGGATATTAAATCGGTCCCCATCTCAGATTTTAACATTAACAATTGATTGAGGGCCTTGCGTTTCACCAACTACGGATAGATGTTCTCATTCAAATTCTTAAAATCCATATGAGAGCTGATATGTGCACCATTGTAGAAATCTTCCAATACATTCTCTGTTTTAACTTTTATCAGGAGTGAATCCGTGTCTCCATAGTACACTTGAATTTCCCCTCCCTTGACCAATGTACCTTAAACACATTGTAAAAGAATGACAACATGAGTTTCTTGGAAATTTCGAGATCGCACTCCCCCCCTCCGTGATATTCTTATTCAGAACGGCATTTCTCTTTTTTTTTCTGTGTAGAAGAACCATATTCGAGTCTATAACAGTGAATATTGTGCAGTTGGGGTCGGCGACAATCCGAGTGCATTCTCGGGGGACAGGCTACGGCGTCACAACGAAATCATTTTCGTACGCTTTCACAAATTTTCCCAAAGGCTAAATTTAAAATAAGTTTATAGATTTCTTTTCAAATTCAATTTTTGCCTGTGAACGTTTAGTGACAAACGTGTCAATACACGTTTTTAAATAGGGTTTCTGGTCAAATTGCAGAGCTCTGTGTATCTTTGTAACCCTGAAACCGTTGGTCACCATCCATCGCAATAGTGCATGATGAACAACAATATTCTGTTTCGGGTCCAGATCTGCAATTCGTTTCTGCTTGGAGGGGGTCCAATGCATGCCCATATGCTCGACTAAAGACAAATTTTATGGACTCAAGGAGTCCTTCGCCACCGGCCTATTTACACACGGAAAAACAAAAAATTTTACGTAGTCCTGGAGCTCCAATGGTATGTGACCGTCAATTTCAAAATACCATCCTTGGGGTCCATTTTCCTCGAAAGTGTGAATGTCGGGGAAATCTATGGCACAAGGATTTTCAAGCAATTTGTAATTGCCACATAGTAGACTGTAGTGAGACACTGCCGAGAGATAGAGAGAATTCATGTCTAGAAAAACAGCATTGGACTTTATACCACCGTCAACAGAGTTCTTTCCAGTTGGATCAGTTTTCATAACGTGGTCCCCGTGAAAAAAATATCCCCCCTCATAGACCTTTCTACAAATAAGTGTTAATCCACATCGGTGATCAGACCTATCTCTTCCCTACTAATTTTTTGAATTAAATCCATCACCAGGTGTGGTGTTGAAAAATAATACCTAATGTCCAACCCGAATTCAGAATAGAGTTGGCTTGTGCTCTTGCAGACAATATATAAAAGAGTTAACACACCTCTTACCAAGTACTATCTACAATAGTCCCAACCATTTTTACAGTCCCCCTTAGCCCATACCATCTTGGAAAATTCATAGTCTTCGGCAGTACACTCACTATCGGTGAGTGAATTATAGAATGCTTCTATGGGGGGGGGATTCTCCTCAATTAACCTTGCACTAGAGTTGTAATAATCACATATATATATATATGCCTTTACAAGTTAGTAAATCATATATTTCATTGTATGGAAAGCGTTGTTTAAGCAGAGGGAAACTATGAAAGTTATCACTTTTCTGCACTTGGATCAGTTGGTTGAGAGGTTTGGGGAAAAAACTATGTGAATCTAAAAAACGGATTTTATTCCAACAAATATGCCCATTATCCAGTGTTTGCCACTTGAATTCTAAAAGCAACAATTTCTCAGCTGATTTGGATATAACATTATAGATAAATGACTTATCTATCCAGGGGTGATCTGCAACTCCCGCCCCGTACATACGTGCCAATGCCGGTAAAATAAATTTCAAACCATAATTTGAATTGTGAATGAAAACCGGTATAATCTACTGCTGACTCACATTCACTTTGCACGATTGATGTGCTACGCCACGAAAATTACTACCCCCTGATGATATTTCCTGCCATAAATGGTCGTGGTCACGGACCTTCCCCTTCCAACTTTTTTTTCGCCTAGTCCCTTTTCCCTTAGTCTTCAAATTCTCCCTTACATACCAAACATATTATCTTATTTTTAATTGCTAAGCGAGCCTCTGCTGATAGAATCATTTGGATAATGTGTATGTCGCAACCGGGAGATTTCCCTATTTACTGTGACGATTAATTTAGTCAATGCTGTGACCATACAATCTTTATCCCCCAGTGTCTCAACTATTTCTAACAGTCGCATAATGTTATTGTCGTCTCTTTGATCGGGGGCATATGAGACTGCAATAGCTTGATGTTCTTTGATACGATTTGGATATTGGGGGTCGTTCATATCTATGAGTTTAGCTTCACAGTCCAAACTTATTTTATCACTTTGTTTAAGTTTATCTTGGAAAGTTATAAATCGTAAAATTGATCGGTCTCCAGCAACTGTTTCCACAGATTGATAGCCGTGTCGTTTGCCGTGTTTCATGTGATTCTGTAGCCTTAATTCAGTCCAAATTCTAGATATTGGACAATAGTAGCATACCCCACAGCCCTTCATTCCCTCCCCCAGAACACTACTAATATCCATAATTGGATTAAAATGGTCAATTGAATCAGGTTCACTACGTGGTGTGTACAACAGTCAAACCCAGTGCTTCACAGATTCAATCGACGGTGCTCTTACTGCAAATATTACTCCATTTTTATTAGTAAGCATTCAATCTTCAAATTCCGTTTTGTATTGTAGAACTGTAACACCAATCTTTAAATGCGCGTTTGCCCGTTCAAAAATATCTATTCCTTTGAGTGTTACAGGAAATTTATCTGCTGAACGGCTGAAATCTACTCAGGGGAAATCCGACCCCTCTTTCCCATGTTCAGCCCACTGGTCCAAATTTTTCTTAGTAGCATTATTTTGTAAAGGTCGGAAAGCCTATATAAGAAACGTGTACATGAAACAATTTTGGCTTGTTTCGAAACAGATTCGTTGGACACCCTTGCACCCTTCTAAATCAGGATTATGTTTTAAAAATATTGCCCTCTCCCCCACCCCTCCCCCTCTTAAAATAAAATCTTTTTTATATTTATATTATTGACACTTACATTTTCCACAAATAACACCACTGAACTACTACCCTTCTAATTATAATTGTCAAAATGAGTTACAGCATTTTCTATCCATTCCATGAAAACATTCTCATAATTCTCCAAATGCGGGTGAAGCACTAACATTTCAGTATACACATAATGATAATAGACTTCACCGTGATTTTCATTTAAATAGAATATTTTTAAAACTATATATGCCTTTATGCGATCTCACCCTCCCCACGTTCGAATTTGGTGTTCACGAAGTGCTTGAATCTTTTCCACATATGTATGGATAATATTTATTGGGTCACTTAAAATATTCTCCGCCATCAGCGTATTAAAAGGATTGCTGAATATCGCAGTGAAAACGATTGCTGAATATCACAGTGAAAACGTCTATCGTATTCAGGATTGAATTTTTTTGCTGAAATTCGGGTAGTGGTGGTGAGAATTGTATATCGTTGTCGCCACTACCTCCCCCTCCTCCACTACTTTGTTCAACCTCAACAATAGGGTTGGTGTGTGGAGTGAAATCCCCCAGTTCGCTTAATATAGCCTCTAACGTGTTAGGACTACGTGAATCAGTGCAAGCGAATTTATTTTTTTCTTCAATTAAATTTAATTGATATAAGGTTTTGTCTATTATATCTGTGGGGGAGGGATCTCATTAAACTCACGGGTAAAATGATCTAAAATTTGTATGCTGTTAGGACTCAGCCAAGCTAAATCACCCTCTAACATACCTTGATCTGAAATAAATTCATTGCTTTGTTCAACTGTGCTAGGTTCTACATCAAAAGAATTATTAGCATCCCTGAAATATTTTATTAAAAAATTATCTGACCATTCAGGGTCATCAATAATGTCAGAAGATATATCGTCTAAATTAACACTACCTTTACACTCCCATATGAATTTACCGTAGCGTTCGACATCTTGTTCGTCGATAGCAGGTATTCCAATAACCTTAGTGTCGCGAAACTCCATTGGTGCTTCAATTAGAGCTGTCTCGTCAATGAGGTCATTTAATTCTTCGCTTGATACTTGGACTGGGGGAGAAGGCAGTGACGATAAGGCATCCGTTCTAACCTATAAAGAAAATAGCTTATTTCATAGTGCCTAAATAACGGTATTTTTTTTAAAAAGTCGAAAATTGGTTTTATTAGCGTACTATATTTTCATATCGTTTAAAACATATGCAAAAACACGCTTAGTATTAGTAGTAGTAGTAGTAGCAGAAGCAGTAGCAATATCACAATTTGTGTGCGTATAGTGTCATTTGGTAAGTTCACTGTCCCCCCCTAACCACTCTATATTTATCCTGAGAGTTTCAATTTAGTACCCCTATGTATTACTGTTATATCATATTTACAACCTAAATGAACATAGTAGACTCTAATTTTTTCCAACATTCCATGAAAGTTTCATCTTAATGCTCTTTATCTGTTTTGGAAAGCCTAGGTCTTACTTGTCCCCCCCCCCACAACATCACCTTTCCCACCGTAATAAAATATATGCTTAAAACTATGGCAAATTGTATAACCTACGAGCTATGTTCAATGGGGTGTAGATGTTATATCATCCACACACACACACACACAGAAACACACACACACACACACACACACCTTATATCAATTAAATTTAATTGAAGAAAAAAATAAATTCGCTTGCACTGATTCACGTAGTCCTAACACACACACACACACACACACACACACACACACACACACACACACACCACACACACACACACACACACACACACACACACACACACACACACACACACACACCACACACACACCACACACACACACACACACACACACACACACACACACACCACACACACACACACCACACACACACACCACACACACACACACACACACACACACACACACACACACCACACACACACACACACACACACCACACACACACACACACACACACACACACACACACACACACACACACACACCACACACACACACACACACACACACACACACACACACACACCACACACACACACACACACACCACACACACACACACACACACACCACACACACACACACCACACACACACACACACACACACACACACACACACACACACACACCACACACACACACACACACACACACACACACACACACACACACACACACACACACACACACACCACACACACACACACACACACACACACACACACCACACACACACACACACACACACACACACCACACACACACACACACACACACACACACACACACACACACACACACACACACACACACACACACACACACACACACACACACACACACACACACACACACACACACACACACACACACACACAACACACACACACACACACACACACACACACCACACACACACACACACACACACACACACACACACACACACACACACACACACACACACACACCACACACACACACACACACACACACACACACACACACACACACACACACACACCACACACACACACACACACACACACACACACACACACACACACACACACACACACACACACACACACACACACACACACACACACACACACACACACACACACACACACACACACACACACACACACACACACACACACACACACACCACACACACACACACACACACACACACACACACACACACACACACACACACACACACACACACACACACACACACACACACACACAACACACACACACACACACACACACACACACACACACACACACACACACACACACACACACACACACACACACACACACACACACACACACACACACAGTTGTTGTTTAATAATAATCAAGAAAACGGATAGAGGTGAAATTTTTTATGTAAGAAAAAAGAACTAAAAAAATAATAAATAAGAAAATGGAAATAAGCGTAAGTTTTTTTGTATGCTTCAAGGGATAGTCTATCCCTTTCGGGCCATCTCCTGTCATGGGACACAACTAATTCTGATAGAAAAGTTGTTTTTATGATGACCGCAGAGGCAAGATGAACCATTCGTTAATAAAGTAATTTTTACTTTTTTTTACTTGAGAAACAACAGTATGTTTTGATAATATATGAAACTGTCATTTTACTTCAGAATTACAACATGGTCCTTAAATTCTATGCGTGTGCATTGTTTTTTTTGCGAAACCTTCCCCCATTTCCGCATCTCACAATACATTGTATTTGATATTGGAAATTATGACCGGAATATAGGGCCTTTTTTGGCTTTCCTAGCCTAATTCACGAGAATTTAGCAAATCCGATTGTAGTTCAAAGGTTTCAATAGTTACACTCTGTATATCAAGAAGACTAAATCGCTCTGAAGTATTAGTGCCAAAGGAGGACGATATATTTCTTTTTGGGATAAAAAATCATTAGCGGGCTTATTTTTAGCCGAAATATATATAAATCTTAAACTCACATTAATTGTTTCTTGCAAGGCCATCATGTTCATTGCCAGTTCAATTTCCTACATACAGGGTTTTCTATTGTCGGTAAGGGCATTCTCACCTTGTATAGAGGATGTAGAAGGTGCAGCATATTTAATAACAGAAATACGTAAATGGTTTCCATTCTCAATCCGAGCCTTCTTTTTGGGGGGAGGGGCACATTCTTCAAAATTATCCTTAAAAAGAAATTAAATTATAGTTTTTTTGTTTTTTTTGTAGGGTAAAAGGCATAGTGAAAAAAACTCGCCCCTTTTACACAGCCCACCCCTCCCCCTTCTTCTATATTAATGCAATTTTTTACTCTGATGAAAACGAAATGTAAATAGCACATTTAAAGTTCAAAAGGGCGAACTGGTTTTAAAATTAAATCTCTTTAACGAAGATATCTGCTCTTAGATTATGGAGTGTAAAAAATATTTTGACATTTTGTGCAGTTCAAGCAAAGACACTTTGTTGTTTAGACTTGGTGAGGTTTTTAAAAATTCGATGAGTATGTGTAATAGAAATTTTTCTTGTTTATGGACAATAACGAGTTTATCAAAGTTGAAAGAAGCCATTCATATACTAATGGATATTAACCTAAAACTGAAATAAGTTGAAAGGAAGACTTTTTAGCAGTCATTCACCATTATGAGTCATAGTCAATAGTCATTAAAGAAATTATTTTCTAAAAACAGAATTAAGCGGGGATAAATTTCTTTTGTTAGTCTAGGCTACGCTTTAGACTCCATTTTAAAATCTTCGAAATGCTATAAACTCTAGAAACAAAGGTTATGTAGTTAAAAAGACTTGGTAACACGCTCCCACTACATAGACCTATAATTAGAAAAAAAGCTTGTTAACACACGCACACACAGCTTATAGACCTAAAATTTACATCAAGCGACATTTTCACTGCTAGATTAGTCTAGACCACAAATAAATTAATGTATTCAAAGAAAAAAACCTACCAAGGTTACATTTCATATATGTTATGCTTTACGCAATCACCCCCCACAATGTATAAATATATACCCCAAATTTGTTTCTAAACTATTATTCATCCATTCTTTATTTTATTAAGCAGACTTGTCTTTTTTTTCATGTGTCTCCATATAATGCAATCGTACCCAAATATCTCAATTAATTATTTATAAAATAAAACTTACGATATAAATTTGCGTAGCAAAAACATATTTGCGTATCAATATTCTCCATTTTACATGGTGTTTATTCTTCAATAGCTTAAAAAGAACTGCTATATTAAGCGTGAAGTACTATAAACTTATACAGTTGAAACCATAACAAAACAGATATTGGGTAGCTTGATTTCAACAATAGCTTATTACGTAAAACTAAGCTAAATTCCTGGAAGTCAGGTGATGTCACTCCCGTTAATATTCTAGCCCTCTGATTGACCTATAAATAGGCGTGTGATCTTGCATAAATTATGTGAGTTTCGTAATAAGAGAGGCCTTCTTACTTATGTTTGTTTGCATTGATTGTTTATTTAATTTCTGTTCGTTTTAAGTTTCATTTATACTTCAACAGCAAACTAATTTTTTTTTCGTTTTAAGCTTGATTGTCATATTCATTCTAAGCATTACTCGCTTTAAGATCTATTTATTCATTTATATTATTAATTGTTGTATGTTTTTTCCTATGATTGTTTATTTTACTTCTGTTTGTTTTTGGTTTGATTTATTCTTTAATAGTAATTTCTGGTCGTTTTGAGTTTGAATTTTAACAGGTATTTGTATTGGCTGAGCTTAAGTTTAAAATGGTCTTTACTTTTTTTGAAAAACTTATTTTTTGGAATTTTTTTTCAGACAAGAATACCTTTGTCAATAACATATACTATACTTAAACTGTGAACGAATTACCTAGCTTACAGCCCTCGTTCTGGGGGCTATGAGAGGGTTGACGTCTCCAAGGGCATAATTACAGGATATTTCAACGGTCCTGAGGAAAGTAGACATCTCAAAATATTGATTTGAAATTTTTTTTTGAAAAATGATGGTCATGGGAGTGGGAGGGGGGCTGGTTCTCCTCCTTTCACTTTCGACCCTTAAAAAAGCCCCGTAGCTTCCAATTTCCAACCAGATGAGCCCTATCCAAAATTTATGCGACATAAATTCCATAAAAACATTATATGTATTAATGACATAACTTACAACCCTTAACCCCGGGTTCTTAGGCACTATTTCAACCTCAAAGGCCTTTTTATATGATATTTTGACTATTTTGAATAAAATGGCTACAATCCATTTCCCAATCCAATGAGTCCCATTCGAAGTGTATGCAACCAATCTTTCCATAAGAACCTTGTATACCCCGGGGCATAACTTGCAACCCTCACCCTAAGAGCTCTTGGGTTGGAAGGATATTCAAAGATGTGACTAGGGGACCTTTCAACTACGCTGAAGAAATGGATATTTCAAAATTTAAATTGGGTGTATTTGGAGAAATGATGGGCGTGGGAAGGAAGGGTAGTTGCCCTCCAATTACTTCCGATAATTAGAAAGGACAACAAAACTTGCAACTTCCAATCGAATGAACCGCTTTCGAAGATTCAACTAAAACTCCTTCCATGCGAAGTACCCTGGTCTTAAAAAAACACTGTGCCCACATCCCTCTTTACTTAGGCAGCGCAATTACGCTTTCTATGATCTTTGGATAATTTTTTCAACAAATGACTATCTCGAAATTTCTGTCAGAAGCATTTCAGGAAAATCCGATGTTTTAGGGGGAGAGCTGCTCTCAGATCACGTTGACTCTTTAAAAAGGCACTAGAACTTATGATTACTATTTCTGATCACCCTTTCTATGAAAACCTTATATGCCCCAAAAACATAACCTACAACCCTTGATCTGAGTGCTGCAGGGGGGGGTGTAATTTATTTATTTGTTACTTTTTGTATAATTCATCAGTAATTTTTGTAGTGAATTTTTCTTTGTTCTTTTCTTTATTGCTCCACTATTTTTCCACTGTAAGTGGGTTATCAATATACCCACTTGCAATAGAAAAATAGTGGAGTAATAAAGAAAAGAAGAAAGAAAAGTTCTCTACAAATTGAAAAATAAATAACAAATAAATAAATATGACAAATGAACAAAAATATTAAACAGCACTAAGCAACCGAATGAGGCAATGATGAGGGCCCGGCCTTAAGCACGCATAAGAGGTAATTACATGTTGATGATGGTGCAGAATACGCATAATATCACTAGCACCAAACCGAGCGATTATTAAAAAACATGGCGAATAAAAAAGAAACTGGCAATACCGGAAATAATAAGTGCGGATTAGATTCAGATTGCTTTCCCGTAAAAGAAAGTGAAGTCCAGACACAAATCGCGAGACCGTGGCTATTATAATGAACAAGATTAATAACTATCTTAGCATAACCCATTTCTAATTTATCTTTAATATCAGATACAGTTTTTCGCCGTAGAGCTGAAACTGAATCACAAACCGAAATCCCAAGCCACCTGAGACTAGAAACACGGGGAATAACAAAATGACACCAATTTGAATCATCCGCACCAAACATATCATTAAACGACAAATATTCACATTTGGCATTATCTAGGAATAAACCAATTTTTTCAGAAGAAGAACGGACCTTACTAACAAGTTCAAGTTCAACCTCCATTTATCATAGACCAGCGCGCTAGGGCTGCTTAAGTAAAGAACGATGTGGGCACAATGTGTTTTTTTTTCTCCATTGCCGGGCACTTCGTATCGAAGGAGTTGTCGTAGAAACTTCGAAAAAGGCTCATTCGATTGGAAATTGGAGTGGCTAAGGCGCTTTTTAATAGTCGAAAGTGATTGGAAGACAACTAGGCCCCCCCACACCCATCATTCCCCCAAACATATCAATCAAAATTTTGAGATAGCCATTTTGTTCAGTGTCGTTGATTTCCAGATAGAAAATAGGTTTTTGAGGAACCCCACAACCCTCGGGGCAAGGGTTTTAAGTATTGCCCTATGTGCATATGAGGTTCTTATAGAAGGCAAAGTCGTAGAAACTTCAGAACAGGCTCATTCGATTGGAAATTCAAAGGGCTAGTGCCCTTTTTAATAGTCGAAAGTGATTGGAGGGCAACAAGCCCCCCCCCCTCCGGTCCATTATTTCCCTAAACACATCAAATCAAAATTTTGAGATAGCCATTTTGTGCAGCGTTGTTGATATCTAGATAGAAAATATGTTTTTGAGGAGGATACTCCCCCACAGCCCTCAGGGCAAGGTTTATAAGTTAGGCCCTGGGGGCATATAAGGTTTTTAAAGAAGACGCTGTCGTAGAAACTTAAAAAATAGCTCATTCAATTGGAAATTCAAAGGGCTAGTGCCCTTTTTAATAGTCAAAAGTGATTGGAGGGCAACTGCCCCCCCCCCACGCCCATCATTCCCCCAAACACATCCAATAACAATTTTGAGATAGCCATTTTTTTCAGCGTAGTTTATTTCCAGATAGAAAATAAACTTCTGAGGAGGTCACTCCCCCAAAACCCTCAGGGCAAGGATTATAAGTTATGCCCTAGGGGCATATAAGGTTTTTATTGAAATCTTTGTGGTAGAAATTTGAAAAAGGGCTCATTCGATTGGAAATTCAAAGGGCTAGTGCCCTTTTTAATAGTTGAAAGTGATTGGAGGGCAACAAGCCCCCCCCCCGGTCCATTATTTCCCTAAACACGTCAAATCAAAATTTTGAGATATCCATTTTGTGCAGCGTTGTTGATTTCTAGATAGAAAATATGTTTTTGAGGAGGAAACTCCCCCACAGCCCTCAGGGCAAGGGTTATAAGTTAGGCCCTGGGGGCATATAAGGTTTTTAAAGAAGGCGTTGTCGTAGAAACTTAAAAAATAGCTCATTCGATTGGAAATTCAAAGGGCTAGTGCCCTTTTTATTAGTCAAAAGTGTTTGGATGGCAACTGGCCCCCCCACGCCCATCATTCCCCCAAACACATCCAATAACAGTTTTGAGATAGCCATTTTGTTCAGCGTAGTTTATTTCCAGATAGAAAGTAAATTTTTGAGGAGGTCACTCCCCCAAGACCCTCAGGGCAAGGATTATAAGTTATGCCCTAGGGGCATATAAGGTTTTTATTGAAATCTTTTTCGTAGAAATTAGAAAAAAGGGCTCATTCGATTTGAAATTCAAAGGGATAGTACCCTTTTTAATAGTTGAAAGTGATTTGAGGGCAACTAACAGCCCCTCTCACGCCTACATTTTCCCCAAACACATCCAATCACAATTTTTTGATTTTATTCAACGTAGTTGAAAGTTTTGGAAATTAGGTGTTTAAGGATGACAACCCCTCCCCCCCAGCTCTCAGCGCAAGGGTTGTAAGTTATACCCTGGGGGCATATAAAGTTTTTATTGAAAGCGTTGTCGTAGAAACTTCAAAACGGCTCATTCAATTGGAAATCAAAAAGGCTAGTGCCTTTTTTAATAGTTGAAAGTGATTGGAGAGCAACTAACGCCCCTCTCACGCCCACCATTTTCCCGAACACATCCAATCAAAATTTTGAGATATCCATTTTGTTAAACGTAGTTGAAAGTTCTTGAAATTAAGTCTTTTAGGATGAAAACCCCCTCAGAGCCCTCAGTGAAAGAGTTGTGGGTTATGCGCTGGGGGCATATAAAGTTTATATAGAAAGTTGTTATAGAAATTTCAAAAAGGGCTCATTTGTTTTGAAATTGAAATTGCCCTTTTTAATAGTCGAAAGTGAGTGGACAGTAATTAAGCCCCCTCTTACGCCCACCATTTCCCCAAAAACATCCAATAAAAGTTTATTGATAGCCATTATGTTCAGCGTAGTTGAAAGTTCTGGAAATTATATATTTAAGAATGACAAACCCCCTAGAGTCCCAAGGGCAAAGGTTGTGAGTTCTGCCCTGGGGGCATATAAGGTTTTTATAAATAGAGTTGTCGTAAAACTTCAAAAGGGGCTCATTCAATTCGAAATTGAGAGGGCTAGTGCTCTTTGTAATAGTCGAAAGTGATTGGATGGTAACTAACTCCCCTCTCACCCCCACAATTCATCCAAACAAATCCAACCAAAATTTTCAGAAAGCCATTTTGTTCAACGTAGTAGAAAGTTCTGGAAATTAAGTCTTTGAGAATGACCCCCCCCCTCCTAGCACTCAGGGCAATGGTTGTAAGTTATGTCCTATGGGCATATAAGATTTTTATTGAAAATTTTGCCGTAGAAACTTCAAAAGGGCTCATTTGATTGGGAATTGAAAGGGCTAGGGCCATTTTTAATAGTTGAAAGTGATCGGAGAGCGCCTACCGCCCCTCTCACGTTCACCATTTCCCCAAACAAATCCAATCAAAATTTTGAGATAGCCATGCTGTTTAACGTAGTTGAAAGTTCTGGAAATTCGGTCTCAGAGGATGACAACCATCCTAACAGACCTTAAGGGATAGGATTATAATTTAAGCCCTTGGGGCATATAAGGTGTTTATAGAAAGCGTTGTCGTTTCCAAAAGAGCTCATTAGATTGTAAATTGAAAGGCATGGTGCTCTCTTTAATAGTGGAAAGTGATTGGAAGGCGTGATATTTTCTATAGGCAGCGCGCTAGCGATGCCTAAGTAAAGAACGATGTGGGTACAATGTGTTGTTTTTTTTCTCTATACCCGTGCCCTTCCTATCCAAGGAGTTGTCACTTCGTATCGAAGGAGTCTCCTGGGATTGCAAATTGGAGTGGCTAGTGCCCTTTTTAATAGTCGAAAGTGATTGGAGGGCAACTAGCCCTCCCCCCCCACGCCCATTATTCCCCCAAACACATCCAATCAAAATTTGAGATAGCCATTTTGTTCAGCATAGCTGATTTCCACATAGAAAATATCTTTTTGAGGAGGATACTCCCCCACAACCCTCGGGGCAAGGGTTTTAAGTTATGCCCTGGGGGCATATAAGGTTTTTATAAAAGGCGTTGTCGTAGAAACTTCAAAAAAGGCTCATTCGATTGGAAATTCAAAGCTCTAGTGCCCTTTTTAATAGTCGAAAGTGACTGGAGGGCAACTAGCCCCCCCCCCCCCCCACGCCCATCATTCCCCCAAATGCATCCAATCAAAATTTTGAGACCGCCATTTTGTTCAGCGTAGTTGATTTCCAGATACAAAATATCTTTTTGAGGAGGACACTCCCCCACAACCCTCGGGTCAAGCGTTTTAAGTTATGGCTAGTGCCATAACTTAAAACGCTAAAAATATAAATGTTTTTACTTTATAACTTTAATAAATCAAATAATTTTAACATTTTGATTACTAAATATCAGTTTATGTATATTAAACTAACAATGCACATTCATTTGTATTTTTTTCAGTAAAGCGCAAATTTTGTTCTGGCCTTGGAAAGGCATAAGGGTTTTGCGCCCAAATTATGTTCATTTCTGCTCGTTTTGAGTTTGACTCGGTTATTTATTTTAATTTCTGTTCGTTTTGGGTTTCATTTATTTATCGATGCTGATTTGTGGTAGTTTCGAGCTTGGTAGATTATTTGATTTTATTTTTGCTCATTTTTGTTTAATGGAGTTCTTTACTTTTCTTTGAAAATCCTACTTTGTGAAAAAATTTTTTTTAATTAATTTATAGTAAGATCGAAGTGGGTATAACGTATTATTTTTTGTTGTTGTTCTTGTTTAGACCAGGGCACTTCGTATCGAAGGAGCTGTCGTGGGAACTTCGAAAAGGGCTCATTCGATTGAAAATATAAAGGGTTGATGCCCTTTTTAATAGTCGAAAGTGATTTGAGGGCAACTAATCCCCCTTGCACTCCCACCCTCCCACGCCAACCCTTCCACTTCAACCCTCTGATTTCTGCTCTTCTAATTTAAACAAATCAAAATAGCGTAAGTTTATCCAAGCTATCATAGAAAATAAACAGATTTTAGTGCGAATAGTATTAAGTATACCATTTCAGGTCAACTAGAGGAGGTATGAAACTAAATTAAACAGTACTATTTGTGTCCAGATTTTTAAAAGGGTGTATGTTGTTAAAAATTGCTGAAAATTTTTCTCCAGCATACAAATAGCAGGCCAAACTATAAAGTCTTAAAAAACGAAATGATTTAAAGTGTTATTTTCTTTTTACCTGAAAAGACTATGTCAATATAAAACGAACAGATATTAATTAAAAAAAATTTTTTCCGCAAAATAAGTTTTTCAAAGAAAAGTAAAGAACCCCATTAAACAAAAAATTAGCAAAAATAAAATCAAATAATCTACCAAGCGTGAAACTATCACAAATCAGCATCGATAAATAAATGAAACCCAAAACGAAAAGAAATTAAAATAATTAACCAAGTCAAAATCAAAACGAGCAGAAATTAACATAAGTTGGGCGCAAATCCCCTATACCTTCCCAAGGCCAGAACATAATTTTCACTTTACTGAGCATACAAATAGCAGGCCAAACTATAAAGTCTTAAAAAACGAAATGATTTAAAGTATTATGTTCTTTTTACCTGAAAAGACTATGTCAATATAAAACGAACAGAAATTAATTTAAAAAAATTTTTTCCGCAAAATAAGTTTTTCAAAGAAAAGTAAAGAACTCCATTAAACAAAAAATGAGCAAAAATAAAATCAAATAATCTACCAAGCGTGAAACTATCACAAATCAGCATCGATAAATAAATGAAACCCAAAACAAACAGAAATTAAAATAATTAACCGCGTCAAAATCAAAACGAGCAGAAATTAACATAGGTTGGGCGCAAATCCCCTATGCCTTCCCAAGGCCAGAACATAATTTGTACTTTACTGAAAAATACATTTGAATGTGCATTGTCAGTTTAATATACATATACTGATATGTAGTAATCAATATTTTAATATTATTTGATTTCTGTTCATTTGGGTTTCATTTATTTATCGATGCTGATTTGTGGTAGTTTCACGCTTGGTAGATTATTAGACTTATTTTTGCTCATGTTTTGCTCAATGAATTTCTTTACTTTTCTTTGAAAAATTTATTTTGTGGAAAAAGTTTTTTTTAAATTAATCTCCATAAATAATAATAACAAAAACAATATCCCAAAGGGCTCAATGGACCGTTATTTGGGAAACGACATAGAATAAATGACTAATATTAAAACTTGGCATAAACAATACTAAAAGATGTCTAATTTATAAACCTATAAGGAAAATAAGTCAGCTCACCGACAGTCCACACGAAACAGCAACCCTCCTATCACCCGACAATAAATAACACTTTAAAATTCTCTACATCATCGAGGATCCAACACCAGCAAAAACAGCCGTCCCCCCCCCAAAAAAATAAACAACAACATAAGACAAAAATAAATTATTTAATATTTATCTTTAATAAGAAACTTTTCATATGTCAGAGGCAACGCTGTAGCGTTGCCTATAGTAAAGGCCATACGGCTCCAATGTTTTATTATTATTATTTTTTTTCCCCAGAGGCACTTCATACGGAAGGAGTCGTCGTAGAAACTTCAAAGGGGGCTCATTCGATTGGAAAGCGAGAGTTCTAATGCCCTTTTTAATATTCGAAATGATTGGAGGGCAACTAGCCCCCCCCCACGCCCATGATTCCCCCAAACACATCCTATCAAAATTTTGCGATAGCCATTTTGTTCAGCGTAGTTGATTTTCACATGAAAAACATGTTTTTGAGGAGGACAATCCCCCACAACCCTCAGGGCAATGGTTTTAAGTTATGCCCTGGGGGCATATAAGGTTTTTATAGAAGGCTTTGTCATAGAAACTTCTAAAAAGGCTCATTCGACTGGAAGTTCAAAGGGATAGTGCCCTTTTTAATAGTCGAAAGTGATTGGACGGCAACTAGCCCCCTCACGCCCATCATTCCCCCAAACGCATCCAATAAAAGTTTTGAGATAGCCATTTTGTTCAGCGTAGTTGATCTCCAAATAGAAAATATATTTTTGAGGAGGATACTCCCCCACAACATCAGGACAAGGGTTTTAAGTTATACCCTGGGGGAATATAAGCTTTTTATAGAAGACGTTGTCGTAGAAGCTTCAAAAAAGGCTCATTTGATTGGAAATTCAAAAAGCTAGTGTCTTTTTTAATAGTTCAAAGGGATTGGAGGGCAACTAGCCCACCCCCCCCCCACGCCCATTATTCCCCGAAACACATCCTATCAAAATTTTGAGATAGCCATTTTGTTCAGTGTGGTTGATTTCCAGATAGAAAATATATTTTTGAGGAGAAACTCCCCCACAACCCTCAGGGCAAGGGTTTTAAGTTATGCCCTGGGGGCATTTAAGGTTTTTATAGAAGGTGTTGTCGTAGAAACTTCAAAACAGGCTCATTCGATTGGAAATTAAAGGGTTAGTGCCCTTCTTAATAGTCGAAAGTGATTGGAGTGCAAACAGCCCCCCCCCCACGCCCATCATTTCTCCAAACACATCCAATCAAAATTAAGAGAAAACCATTTTGTTCAACGTAGTTGATTTCCAGATAAAAAATATATTTTTGAGGAGGACACTCCCCCAAAACCCTCAGGGCAAGGGTTTTAAGTTATACCCTGTGGGCATATAAGGTTTTTATAGAAGACGTTGTCGTAGAAACTTCAAAAAAGGCTCATTCGATTGGAAATTCAAAAAGCTAGTGCCCTTTTTAATAGTCGAAAGTGATTGGAGGGAACTAGCCCCCCCCCATCGCCCATTATTCCCCCAAACACATCCAATCAAAATTTTGAGATAGCCATTTTGTTCAGCGAAGTTGATTTCCAGATAGAAAATATATTTTTGAGGAGAAAACTCCGCCACAATCCTCAGGGCAAGGGTTTTTAGTTATGCCCTGGGGACATATAAGGTTTTTATAGAAGGTGTTGTCGTAGAAACTTCAAAACAGGCTCATTCGATTAGAAATTAAAGGGCTAGTGCCCTTTTTAATAGTCGAAAGTGATTGGAGTGCAACTAGCCACCCCCCCCCCCACGCCCATCCTTTCCCCAAACAAATCCAAACACATCAAACATGTTTTCGAGGAGGACAATCCCCACAACCCTCAGGGCAAGGGTTTTAAGTTATGCCCTGGAGGCATATAAGGTTTTTATAGAAGGCGTTGTCATAGAAACTTCAAAAAAGGCTCATTCGATTGGAAATTCAAAGGGATAGTGCCCTTTTTAATAGTCAAAAGTGATTACAGGGCAACCAGCCCCCGCACGCCAATCATTCCCCCAAACACATCAAATCAAAATTTTGAGATAGCCATTTTGTTCAGTGTAGTTCATTTCCAGATAGAAAATATATTTTTGAGGAGAACAATCCCCCAAAACCCTCAGGGCAAGGCTTTTATGTTATGCCCTGGGGGCTTATAAGGTTCTTATAGATGGCGTTATCTTAGAAACGTCAAAAAAGGCTCATTTGATTGGAAATTCAAAGGGACAGTGCCCTTTTTAATAGTTGAAAGTGATTGGAGTGTAACTAGCCCCCCTTCCCCCCACGATAATCATTCCCCAAGCGCATCCAATCAAACTTTTGAGATCGCCATTTTGTTCAGCATAGTTGATTTCCAAATAGAAAATATATTTTTGAGGAGGATACTCCCCCACAACATCAGGACAAGGGTTTTAAGTTATACCCTGGGGGCATATAAGCTTTTTATAGAAGACGTTGTCGTAGAAGCTTCAAAAAAGGCTCATTTGATTGGAAATTCAAAAAGCTAGTGTCTTTTTTAATAGTTCAAAGGGATTGGAGGGCAACTAGCCCCCCCCCCCCACGCCCATTATTCCCCGAAACACATCCTATCAAAATTTTGAGATAGCCATTTTGTTCAGTGTAGTTGATTTCCAGATAGAAAATATATTTTTGAGGAGAAACTCCCCCACAACCCTCAGGGCAAGGTTTTTAAGTTATGCCCTGGGGGCATTTAAGGTTTTTATAGAAGGTGCTGTCGTAGAAACTTCAAAACAGGCTCATTCGATTGGAAATTAAAGGGTTAGTGCCCTTCTTAATAGTCGAAAGTGATTGGAGTGCAAACAGCCCCCCCCCCACGCCCATCATTTCCCCAAACACATCCAATCAAAATTAAGAGAAAACCATTTTGTTCAACGTAGTTGATTTCCAGATAAAAAATATATTTTTGAGGATGACACTCCCCCAAAACCCTCAGGGCAAGGGTTTTAAGTTATACCCTGTGGGCATATAAGGTTTTTATAGAAGACGTTGTCGTAGAAACTTCAAAAAAGGCTCATTCGATTGGAAATTCAAAAGCTAGTGCCCTTTTTAATAGTCGAAAGTGATTGGAGGGAACTAGCCCCCCCCCATCGCCCATTATTCCCCCAAACACATCCAATCAAAATTTTGAGATAGCCATTTTGTTCAGCGAAGTTGATTTCCAGATAGAAAATATATTTTTGAGGAGAAAACTCCGCCACAATCCTCAGGGCAAGGGTTTTTAGTTATGCCCTGTGGGCATATAAGGTTTTTATAGAAGGTGTTGTCGTAGAAACTTCAAAACAGGCTCATTCGATTAGAAATTAAAGGGCTAGTGCCCTTTTTAATAGTCGAAAGTGATTGGAGTGCAACTAGCCACCCCCCCCCCCCCACGCCCATCCTTTCCCCAAACACATCCAAACACATCAACATGTTTTTGAGGAGGACAATCCCCACAACCCTCTGGGCAAGGGTTTTAAGTTATGCCCTGGAGGCATATAAGGTTTTTATAGAAGGCGTTGTCATAGAAACTTCAAAAAAGGCTCATTCGATTGGAAATTCAAAGGGATAGTGCCCTTTTTAATAGTCGAAAGTGATTACAGGGCAACCAGCCCCCGCACGCCAATCATTCCCCCAAACACATCAAATCAAAATTTTGAGATAGCCATTTTGTTCAGTGTAGTTCATTTCCAGATAGAAAATATATTTTTGAGGAGAACAATCCCCCAAAACCCTCAGGGCAAGGCTTTTATGTTATGCCCTTGGGGCTTATAAGGTTCTTATAGATGGCGTTGTCTTAGAAACGTCAAAAAAGGCTCATTTGATTGGAAATTCAAAGGGACAGTGCCCTTTTTAATAGTTGAAAGTGATTGGAGTGTAACTAGCCCCCCTTCCCCCCCCCACGATAATCATTCCCCCAAGCGCATCCAATCAAACTTTTGAGATCGCCATTTTGTTCAGCATAGTTGATTTCCAGATAGAAAATATATTTTTGAAGAGGATACTCCCACACAACCCTCAGGGCAAGGGTTTTAAGTTATACCCTGGGGGCATATAAGGTTTTTATAGAAGGCGTTGTCGTAGAAACTTCAAAAAAGGCTCATTCGATTGGAAATTCAAAATGCTAGTGCCCTTTTTAATAGTCGAAAGTGATTGGAGGGCAACTAGCCCCCCCCACGTCCATTATTCCCCCAAACACATCAAATCAAAATTTTGAGATAGCCATTTTGTTCAGAGTAGTTGATTTCCAGATAGAAAATATATTTTTGAGGAGGACACTCCCCCACAACCCTCAGGCCAAGGGGTTTTAGTTATGCCCTGGGGGCATATAAGGTTTTTATAGAAGATGTTGTCCTAAAAACTTCAAAACAGGCTCATTCGATTGGAAATTAAAGGGTTAGTGCCGTTTATATAGTTTAAAGTTATTGGAGTGCAACTAGCCCCCCCCCCATGCCCATCCTTTCCCAAACACATCCAATCAAAATTTTGAGATACCATTCTGTTTAGTGTAGTTGATTTCCAGATAGAAAATATGTTTTTGAGGAGGACACTCCCCCAGAACCTCCAGGGCAAGGGTTTTAAGATATGCCCTGGGGGTATATAAGGTTTTTATAGAAGGTGTTATCGTAGAAACTTCAAAAAGGCTCATTCGATTGGAAATTCAAAGGGATAGTGCCCTTTTTAATAGTCGAAAGTGATTGGAGGGCAACTAGCCCCCCCCCACGCCCATCACTCTCCCAAACACATCCAATCAAAATTTTGCGATAGCCATTTTGTTCAGCGTAGTTGATTTTCGCATAGAAAACATTTTTCTGAGGAGGACAATCCCCCACAACCCTCAGGGCAAAGGTTTTAAGTTATGTTCTGGGGGCATATAAGGTTTTTATAGAAGGCTTTTTCATAGAAACTTCAAAAAAGGCTCATTCGATTGGAAATTCAAAGGGATAGTGCCTTTTTTAATAGTCGAAAGTGATTGGACGGCAACTAGCCCCCTTACGCATAATCATTCCCCCAAACGCATCCAATAAAAATTTTGAGATAGCCATTTTGTTCAGCGTAGTTGATTTCCAGATAGAAAATATATTTTTGAGGAGGATACTCCCCCACAACACTCAGGGCAAGGGTTTTAAGTTATGCCCTGGGGGCATGTAAGGTTTTTGTAGCGATAAAAGTTTGTATGGGACTGGGCTTAATTATGGTCATAAATGTTGACCGCGTCAAATGTAATATTATGCTCAAAAGCCGTAAACTTACACCTTATAAGTTCTTCAATAGCGCCGCTTATAGCGCTAAAGATTCTGCCAACAAGGCTTGCGCCACCCTCAATCAATGAGAGAAAATAAAGTGTGTAGCCATATAAATGTGACCTCTTTTCCTCGAGCTATCTGGAGATCAGATTCCCTGGGAACGTACCTTGGAGATATGCGAACTAATTACCTGTTATTAGACTAGATACAGACATATAAAATGAAATAAACACAGGTAAAAAGCAATAGATTTATTGAGACTTACATATTTAGGTGAACAGCAGTGGGTCACTTCAAATGACAACAACGATGACTGAGATACAACAATGAAAGAATTGCAAAGATTGAGCGCCGAAATAATTCTGTATATATGATCCTGAATCTCATTTACGAATCATTCCAAAAAGCACTTTTACCCCACTATCATACGTAGTTTTTTTTGTCCTGCGCTCTAAGAACTGGCTCACAATTGGCTCAAGTTGCCCAAGGATGCGAACCCTTCGTCCAATAAATTGTTTTAAATATTTCTGATGATTCAAACGTTCACACGGTTCTTATAATTTAAACTTCCTTAGAAATATTGTGTGTAGCATCTTTTTTATTGCCCACTATCTTAACGAAATCCAAAGCTGAATAGCGCCGTTCTTTGTCTGAGGCTAATTGCAATTTTTCTCTTTGCTGATTAAGGATTTTTCTTTCTTTTTGCGACTAGATTTAAACTTAATTAGAGGAAGTCGGAATTATCTTTAGAAAGAAGGAACTTTATTTTTGTATTTTAAATATATCGCATTTTACTCACGGTACATATTGCCCTTCCCATTATTTAATGACGTCCCGTCATTAGTACTTGCTTGCCTTTGGGCTTTTTGAAATGTTCGCAATTTGTTAACTATTTATTCTACATAATTATTTCATATTTATGTTTTGGCTTAATCAGGAGTGCTAAAATTTTTCTCTATTACTTTTCTTTTTTTTCTACATCCCTATCTAAAACTCATCTACCGGACTAAGATTATTCATGGTCCTAGGGTAGCTACTATACTAATGATTTTTTTCTACTTCTAACACTGATTACTTTTACATTTCCAACAAGGTTGGGGCTATTCTACCTTTACTTAAGATTTTTTTTTGAATTCACTTTTTACAAGGCTTTTTTTTATTTTGCTGTCTATATGGCACACTACTTTCTATCTACGCTACATTAAATGAATAGCTTGACAACGTTACACATAAATCTATCTGGACAGCTAACACTACATACAAGAACGATTTAAAACACACAATATTGGGTTTACTATATTCACTGGTAACATTAAAACACTTTCACTGGGGATGTTTGCTACGCAACGTTAATGATAGGATATTTGGATTTTTGAGTTATCAAACTTATTAAGAAGTAACATATGTAAATTCACATCTATTTCATCACCTTCGAATCTTTAGTGTACTCAATCCTTCTGTTTTAAATTATTGTCCTTCACTCTTTTCGTCTTGGCAAAATTTTCAAAGCACTTACAATATAGTTTCTTCATGGAACAGTTCGAGCATGATTGTGTTCACACGACGAGCTTTCTCTAATTGTCAGTTGGGAAATTATGCTTCCAACTATAGGTGTGGGAATAAGCTATCAGAGTTAATTCTCACCTGCTTTTTGATAGTTCATAGGGTGCCTTATCATTAAGGGGTCGAACACTGGGAATGTGTTTATTTTCTTCTCAGCATATAATTTTTGGGATATCTTGAGGCACATAGAGAATGTATTCTCGCATAAAATTGTTCATTTGTGTCTCTTATAAAATTGTTAGCTCAAGGCTTGCGTCTATTAACCTTTGCAGTGATTCCTAGGTTAATCACGGGGGAATTGAAGTTTGGATTTGGAACAGGTCGACATCAAACTGTAATGACTCCTTCAACATATTGTCTTTAACTTCTTGGAGGGGTATATTGTCACTGAGGGGTTGGTCACTTGGGTTAATTCTGGTTTCCAGGTTCATTTTCAGAAATTATCTCGTAACATTTATGGGATAACAGAGATATGAGCTTTCCGCACAGAGGGGATGGGATGGATTCTGAGAGATGGTCGAAAGGGATTCGAAGCGTAAGTCTGTGACACATAAATAGTTTTTGGGGTCATCAAATATCATAACTGTACTGTCATATGGTATATTGGTCCATAATGATTATCAAATGCGATATTTATGTACTTATATCTTGTACTGATCGATGGGGTTCTCAGAATTTATGTGATTATATAGTTCGATAATGCACTGGATACTGAGATTCAAATATAATGTTACCTGATACGTAATATGGTTCGTGGTCGAAGAAACAATGATCAAAGGTAACTGTTGTTTTCGTAGACGAAGCTGGGATGAAAATTGCCTGGAGTGTATGGTGAGTACTCTTCGTTGGTTGAGGTATGATGAAAATAGATGCTACTAGGTTGTATCTGCACTGGACAACTCATTGTAATGCTCGATATCCAATATGTCAATCCACTTCCTGTAATAAAATAACGAGGCAGAATCACACATTCTTTAAAGTAAATACTCATAGTACAAATAAGTCACGTATCGATTGGGTACATGAATTTTACGCTACGAGACAGAGTTAAATAAATACACTAATATTAGTACACAAAACGAAATTTTTATAATGTTGGTTAAAATATATAAGTAAAGTTCCCATTGGGAAATCTAAAACAGAGATGTCTTCAAATTTGTCTTGAGCAAGAAAATAACGATAACAGGTTTATTTAATTCTTCAATTACTCTACATTATTAAGTTTGAGGTCTAATTTTACAACATATTTCATGCCTGCATTGTTCACGCACGTCCGTGCTGTTTAAGAAACGCATGTTGCAGCGTCATAACCACACGGTTTTACGTAAACGACACTACAATGAGAGAACAAGACATAGCAAGGACGAGTGGAGACCTCTATACCCACTCGTTTTCTAATGTCTTCCCTTTTTCTTGGCTTAGACGTTCTCATGGGGTTCCGGGTTTAACCTCTGCATTTCAGCTATTTCGCCGTGTCCTTCTCTTGGTTTTCGCTTTCTTAGTCTCAGGATTTTTCCATAATTAAAAGTCAATAGGGTTCTTATGGTCAGGGAAGTCGCGAATACGAAACATACGGCCAATAGTATGTTCCACCAGATTGTTCTCAACCAATTTCTGGTGGAACATACTATTGGCCGTATGTTTCGTATTCGCGACTTCCCTGACCATAAGAACCCTATTGACTTTTAATTATGGAAAAATCCTGAGACTAAGAAAGCGAAAACCAAGAGAAGAACACGGGGAAACAGCTGAAATGCAGAGGTTAAACCCGGAACCCCATGAGAACGTCTAAGCCAAGAAAAAGGGAAGACATTAGAAAACGAGTGGGTATAGAGGTCTCCACTCGTCCTTGCTATGTCTTGTTCCCTCATTGTAGTGTCGTTTACGTAAAACCGTGTGGTTATGACGCTGCAACATGCGTTTCTTAAACAGCACGGACGTGCGTGAACAATGCAGGCATGAAATATGTTGTAAAATTAGACCTCAAACTTAATAATTAGAGTAATTGAAGAATTAAATAAACCTTTTATCGTTATTTCCTTGCTCAAAACAAATTTGAAGACATCTCTGTTTTAGATTTCCCAATGGGAACTTTACATATATATTTCAACCAACATGATAAAAATTTCGTTTTGTGTACTAATATTAGTGTATTTATTTAACTCTGTCTCGTAGCATAAAATTCATGTACCCAATCGATACGTGACTTATTTGTACTATGAGTATTTACTTTAAAGAATGTGTGATTCTGCCTCGTTATTTTTATTACAGGAAGTGGATTGACATATTGGATATAGAGCATTACAATGAGTTGTCCAGTGCAGATACAACCTAGTAGCATCTATTTTCATCATACTTCAACCAACGAAGAGTACTCACCATACACTCCAGGCAATTTTCATCCCAGCTTCGTCTACGAAAACAACAGTTACCTTTGATCATTGTTTCTTCGACCACGAACCATATTACGTATCAGGTAACATTATATTTGAATCTCAGTATCCAGTGCATTATCGAACTATATAATCACATAAATTCTGAGAACCCCATAGATCAGTACAAGATATAAGTACATAAATATCGCATTTGATAATCATTATGGACCAATATACCATATGACAGTACAGTTATGATATTTGATGACCCCAAAAACTATTTATGTGTCACAGACTTACGCGTCGAATCCCTTTCGACCATCTCTCGGAATCCATCCCATCCCCTCTGTGCGGAAAGCTCATATCTCTGTTATCCCATAAATGTTACGAGATAATTTCTGAAAAATGAACCTGGAAACCAGAATTAACCCAAGTGACCAACCCCTCAGTGACAATATACCCCTCCAAGAAGTTAAAGACAATATGTTGAAGGAGTCATTACAGTTTGATGTCGACCTGTTCCAAATCCAAACTTCAATTCCCCCGTGATTAACCTAGGAATCACTGCAAAGGTTAATAGACGCAAGCCATGAGCTAACAATTTTATAAGAGACACAAATGAACAATTTTATGCGAGAATACATTCTCTATGTGCCTCAAGATATCCCAAAAATTATATGCTGAGAAGAAAATAAACACATTCCCAGTGTTCGACCCCTTAATGATAAGGCACCCTATGAACTATCAAAAAGCAGGTGAGAATGAACTCTGATAGCATATTCCCACACCTGTAGTTGGAAGCATAATTTCTCAACTGACAATTAGAGAAAGCTCGTCGTGTGAACACAATCATGCTCGAACTGTTCCATGAAGAAACTATATTGTAAGTGCTTTGAAAATTTTGCCAAGACGAAAAGAGTGAAGGACAATAATTTAAAACAGAAGGATTGAGTACACTAAAGACTCGAAGGTGATGAAATAGATGTGAATTTACATATGCTACTTCTTAATAAGTTTGATAACTCAAAAATCCCAATATCCTATCATTAACGTTGCGTAGCAAACATCCCCAGTGAAAGTGTTTTAATGTTACCAGTGAATATGGTAAACCCAATATTGTGTGTTTTAAATCGTTCTTGTATGTAGTGTTAGCTGTCCAGATAGATTTATGTGTAACGTTGTCAAGCTATTCATTTAATGTAGCGTAGATAGAAAGTAGTGTGCCATATAGACAGCACAATAAAAAAAAAGCCTTGTAAAAAGTGAATTCAAAAAAAATCTTAAGTAAAGGTAGAATAGCCCCAACCAAGTTGGAAATGTAAAAGTAATCAGTGTTAGAAGTAGAAAAAAATCATTAGTATAGTAGCTACCCTAGGACCATGAATAATCTTAGTCCGGTAGATGAATTTTAGATAGGGATGTAGAAAAAAAAGAAAAGTAATAGAGAAAAATTTTAGCACTCCTGATTAAGCCAAAACATAAATATGAAATAATTATGTAGAATAAATAGTTAACAAATTGCGAACATTTCAAAAAGCCCAAAGGCAAGCAAGTACTAATGACGGGACTTCATTAAATAATGGGAAGGGCAATATGTACCGTGAGTAAAATGCGATATATTTAAAATACAAAAATAAAGTTCCTTCTTTCTAAAGATAATTCCGACTTCCTCTAATTAAGTTTAAATCTAGTCGCAAAAAGAAAGAAAAATCCTTAATCAGCAAAGAGAAAAATTGCAATTAGCCTCAGACAAAGAACGGCGCTATTCAGCTTTGGATTTCGTTAAGATAGTGGGCAATAAAAAAGATGCTACACACAATATTTCTAAGGAAGTTTAAATTATAAGAACCGTGTGAACGTTTGAATCATCAGACATATTTAAAACAATTTATTGGACGAAGGGTTCGCATCCTTGGGCAACTTGAGCCAATTGTGAGCCAGTTCTTAGAGCGCAGGACAAAAAAAACTACGTTTGATAGTGGGGTAAAAGTGCTTTTTGGAATGATTCGTAAATGAGATTCAGGATCATATATACAGAATTATTTCGGCGCTCAATCTTTGCAATTCTTTCATTGTTGTATCTCAGTCATCGTTGTTGTCATTTGAAGTGACCCACTGCTGTTCACCTAAATATGTAAGTCTCAATAAATCTATTGCTTTTTACCTGTGTTTATTTCATTTTATATGTCTGTATCTAGTCTAATAACAGGTAATTAGTTCGCATATCTCCAAGGTACGTTCCCAGGGAATCTGATCTCCAGATAGCTCGAGGAAAAGAGGTCACATTTATATGGCTACACACTTTATTTTCTCTCATTGATTGAGGGTGTCGCAAGCCTTGTTGGCAGAATCTTTAGCGCTATAAGCGGCGCTATTGAAGAACTTATAAGGTGTAAGTTCACGGCTTTTGAGCATAATATTACATTTGACGCGGTCAACATTTATGACCATAATTAAGCCCAGTCCCATACAAACTTTTATCGCTACAAAAACCTTACATGCCCCCAGGGCATAACTTAAAACCCTTGCCCTGAGTGTTGTGGGGGAGTATCCTCCTCAAAAATATATTTTCTATCTGGAAATCAACTACGCTGAACAAAATGGCTATCTCAAAATTTTTATTGGATGCGTTTGGGGGAATGATTATGCGTAAGGGGGCTAGTTGCCGTCCAATCACTTTCGACTATTAAAAAAGGCACTATCCCTTTGAATTTCCAATCGAATGAGCCTTTTTTGAAGTTTCTATGAAAAAGCCTTCTATAAAAACCTTATATGCCCCCAGAACATAACTTAAAACCCTTGCCTTGAGGGTTGTGGGGGATTGTCCTCCTCAGAAAAATGTTTTCTATACGAAAATCAACTACGCTGAACAAAACGGCTATCGCAAAATTTTGATTGGATGTGTTTGGGAGAGTGATGGGCGTGGGGGGGGGGGGGCTAGTTGCCCTCCAATCACTTTCGACTATTAAAAAGGGCACTATCCCTTTGAATTTCCAATCGAATGAGCCTTTTTGAAGTTTCTACGATAACACCTTCTATAAAAACCTTATATACCCCCAGGGCATATCTTAAAACCCTTGCCCTGGAGGTTCTGGGGGAGTGTCCTCCTCAAAAACATATTTTCTATCTGGAAATCAACTACACTGAACAGAATGGTATCTCAAAATTTTGATTGGATGTGTTTGGGGAAAGGATGGGCATGGGGGGGGGACTAGTTGCACTCCAATAACTTTCAACTATAAAAACGGCACTAACCCTTTAATTTCCAATCGAATGAGCCTGTTTTGAAGTTTTTAGGACAACATCTTCTATAAAAACCTTATATGCCCCCAGGGCATAACTAAAACCCCTTGGCCTGAGGGTTGTGGGGGAGTGTCCTCCTCAAAAATATATTTTCTATCTGGAAATCAGCTACTCTGAACAAAATGGCTATCTCAAAATTTTGATTTGATGTGTTTGGGGGAATAATGGACGTGGGGGGGGCTAGTTGCCCTCCAATCACTTTCGACTATTAAAAAGGGCACTAGCATTTTGAATTTCCAATCGAATGAGCCTTTTTTGAAGTTTCTACGACAACGCCTTCTATAAAAACCATGCCCCCAGGGTATAACTTAAAACCCTTGCCCTGAGGGTTGTGTGGGAGTATCCTCTTCAAAAATATATTTTCTATCTGGAAATCAACTATGCTGAACAAAATGGTGATCTCAAAAGTTTGATTGGATGCGCTTGGGGGAATGATTATCGTGGGGGGGGAAGGGGGGCTAGTTACACTCCAATCACTTTCAACTATTAAAAAGGGCACTGTCCCTTTGAATTTCCAATCAAATGAGCCTTTTTTGAAGTTTCTAAGACAACGCCATCTACAAGAACCTTATAAGCCCCCAGGGCATAACATAAAAGCCTTGCCCTGAGGGTTTTGGGGGGTTGTTCTCCTCAAAAATATATTTTCTATCTGGAAATGAACTACACTGAACAAAATGGCTATCTCAAAATTTTGATTTGATGTGTTTGGGGGAATGATTGGCGTGGGGGGGCTAGTTGCCCTGTAATCACTTTCGACTATTAAACAGGGCACTAGCCCTTTGAATTTCCAATCGAATGAGCCTTTTTTGAAGTTTCTATGACAACGCCTTCTATAAAAACCGTATATGCCTCCAGGGCATAACTTAAAACCCTTGCCCTGAGGGTTGTGGGGATTGTCCTCCTCAAAAACATGTTTGATGTGTTTGGGGAAAGGATGGGCGTTGGGGGGGGTGGCTAGTTGCACTCCAATCACTTTCGACTATTAAAAAGGGCACTAGCCCTTTAATTTCTAATCGAATGAGCCTGTTTTGAAGTTTCTACGACAAAACCTTCTATAAAAACCTTATATGTCCCCAGGGCATAACTAAAAACCCTTGCCCTGAGGATTGTGGCGGAGTTTTCTCCTCAAAAATATATTTTCTATCTGGAAATCAACTTCGCTGAACAAAATGGCTATCTCAAAATTTTGATTGGATGTGTTTGAGGGAATAATGGGCGATGGGGGGGGGGGCTAGTTCCCTCCAATCACTTTCGACTATTAAAAAGGGCACTAGCTTTTTGAATTTCCAATCGAATGAGACTTTTTTGAAGTTTCTACGACAACGTCTTCTATAAAAACCTTATATGCCCACAGGGTATAACTTAAAACCCTTGCCCTGAGGGTTTTGGGGGAGTGTCCTCCTCAAAAATATATTTTTTATCTGGAAATCAACTACGTTGAACAAAATGGCTTTCTCTTAATTTTGATTGGATGTGTTTGGGGAAATGATGGGCGTGGGGGGGGTAATTCTATAAAAACCTTATATGTCCCCAGGGCATAACTAAAAACCCTTGCCCTGAGGATTGTGGCGGAGTTTTCTCCTCAAAAATATATTTTCTATCTGGAAATCAACTTCGCTGAACAAAATGGCTATCTCAAAATTTTGATTGGATGTGTTTGGGGGAATAATGGGCGATGGGGGGGGGCTAGTTCCCTCCAATCACTTTCGACTATTAAAAAGGGCACTAGCTTTTTGAATTTCCAATCGAATGAGCCTTTTTTGAAGTTTCTACGACAACGTCTTCTATAAAAACCTTATATGCCCACAGGGTATAACTTAAAACCCTTGCCCTGAGGGTTTTGGGGGAGTGTCCTCCTCAAAAATATATTTTTTATCTGGAAATCAACTACGTTGAACAAAATGGCTTTCTCTTAATTTTGATTGGATGTGTTTGGGGAAATGATGGGCGTGGGGGGGGGGGCTATAAATGAATAAATAGATCTTAAAGCGAGTAATGCTTGGATTGAATATGAAAATCAAGCTTAAAACGAAAACAAATATTTTGCTATTAAAGTATAAATGAAACTTAAAACGAACAGAAATTCAATAACAATGAATGCGAACAAACAAACAATATATATTAATGTAAATGAATAAATAAATCTTAAAACGATTGAAACTTAAATTGAATATGCAAATCAAGTTTGAATCGAATAAAAATAACTACAAACAAGAGTTTGGGTATCGTCTCACTGCAGAAGCCTAAAACCTACTGCGTCATTGGCGCTTTACTGAAAACGAATTATATTACAAATGTTTTCTTTTGTACTTAATATTGAAAATAAAAATCAAAATTACAGTAAAATTTTGAGCTGATGAGTTTTTAGCAATTAATATCATTATGCATTAAATATTCAGTTTAATTTATTAGTTCTTTTCAAGATTGGTCAAGAAAAATATAGTTTCACTAGCATTGAACATGAAAATAAAAATTACAGTGAAAAAAAAAACCTTGAACTGATGGATCTGTCAACAATTAATATCATTATATATCTAATATTCAATTTGATTTTGTTTATACTTTCCAAGACTGTTCAAGACTCATATAGTTTTGCCATTTTTTTTAACTCTGCCATTTCTTGTAACTAATCGTGTTAGTTTGTTATGAAAACATTCTATGGCTTCTAGGTATTTCTATTTGAGCGGAAAACTGCACCTCAAACTTTGTGGAACATGCATTTTCTTGCATGAAACACCAAAATATAATAAAATGTCAAGTTTCGGAGTGTTCTACTCGCAAGCAAGTGCCATTGGTATTTTTGAATCCGCATGGTCAATTTAGGGGGTGGAGGGTCGGCTAATTCTTGTATTCCGTCGTGGTATGTTTCACATTTTCAACACCTGGCGTCCGGACTATCATATAATCTACCAAGCATACAACTACCCCAAATCAGTATCAATAAATAAATAAAACCCAAAACAAACAAAAATTAAAATAGATATTAGAGTCAAACTCGAAACGAGCATAAATTAATGTGAGTAGGGTTCAAAACCCCTATGCTTTCTAAAAGCCAGAATATTGTTTGTACTTTACTGAAAAAAATTCAAATGAGTTTACTGAAAAAAAATGTGCATTGTCAATTTAATATACATATGCTGATATTTATTCCCTAAAATCTTAATTAATTTTTGATTTCTTAAAGTTACAAAAGTGAAAATATTTCAAAGAATTGTTTTCAGTAAAGCGCCAATGACGCAGTAGGTTTTAGGCTTCTGCAGTGAGACGATACCCAAACTCTTTTTTGTAGTTATTTTTATTCGATTCAAACTTGATTTGCATATTCAATTTAAGTTTCACTCGTTTTAAGATTTGTTTATTCATTTACATTAATACGTATATTGTATGTTTGTTCGCATTGATTGTTATTTAATTTCTGTTCGTTTTAAGTTTCATTTATACTTTAGTAGCAAAATATTTGTTTTCGTTTTAAGCTTAATTTTCATATTCAATCTAAGCATTACTCGCTTTAAGATCTATTTATTCATTTATATTATTACTTGTTGCATGTTTTTTGCTATGATTGATTATTTAGTCTCTGTTTGTTTTTGGTTTCATTGATTCTTTAATAGTAATTTCTGGTCTTTTTGAGTTTGAATTTTAACAGGTATTTGTATCTCCTGGGCTTAAGTTTAAAAAGGCCTTTACTTTTCTTTGAAAAACTTATTTTTCGGAAAGTTTTTTTTAATTAATCTCTTAAAGGAGCCAAGTGTTCGTGACTGACGAATCTCAGCAGGAACCAAGTTCCAAGCACATCCCACAGTCACGATCAGACCAAAGTCTGAACAAGCCCATGGAGCAGGCGGAATCATCACATCCTCTCAGTTTCAAACTATATACAAATTTAATTCCCATACTAGTTTAAGTAGTCCAGAAAAACAACATGGGAGATCTCTCTGGAAGAATTGATATGCCAACGAAGATAAAGGTATAACATAAATATCTTTAATCTTAAGGAGATCAACAGGAGTGTGTGTAGTTGACTAGAGAACTCTTACCGCTTTCTCATAAAGAACATGAACAGGAGCAAGTAAAGAAGGAAATGTAGACATCCACACAGACGAACAGTAACATATATAAGGGAAAATGAGAAAGAAATATAAAGACGGAGTATAGGAAAAGGAAATAAACGCTTTAATCTTCTGGTGATTCCAAGTCCACGGGAAAAACTCTTATTACTTGGAGGTGCCACTTAAACAATAAGTTTTCATCCAAAACAACTCCCAGGAATCGCACATATCCGTACCGGGTGAATTTATTGTGGTTGTCGGCCCTGTACCTCTTATGACCGTGCCACTTGTGCCCTTAAAGATTTGAGCTGTGTTATTAATGATCGCGCCAACTGCGCCGCTATGGAATTGCTCCACTTGTACCGCTCAGGTTTTACCTTAAGCCGCTAAGTTGATATAAACTTGTGCCACCAAAGGCTGCATCATTTGTAATAGGGAAAGGGATGAATATAACGAAGGGGCGGAAAAATGACCGCGCCACTCCTAATGAGAGAAAATAAAATACGTAACTATAGTAGATTAGAAGTTCTCCGACCATCAATCCCGGAGTGTAACCACGCTTCCTTGGGTCATCTCCTTATGGATTACCTCTAGTGTTAATTAGAAATCAGATTCCTTGGGAACGTTTCCAATGGAGATATTTGCGCTATTTATCCACTTTATGGTCAGATACAGGCACATAACAACACAAATAGAAAAGTAATGGGTTTATTGAGACTTACGGTTTCATGTATACAACAACATATATAAGTAATGCAATCAGAATGATAACTTCAGAGTGTATCGCAGAATGGTAGGTACATAATGTCTCACTAAAAACACTTTTTCTATACTATATCACACGAGTCTAGATTTTGCGCTCTAAGAGCTATTTCACGATTGGCCCACCTCCTTTGGAAGGCCCGCTACTTTGCCATTATGTTTACAAACTAAAATCATTATCCTAACTGACCTTCCAATAATTTATTTTCAATATTTTGAAGAATAGACATTCATAGGATTCATATTCCTATGATAACTTGAAACTTCCTGTGAAACTTTGTATAAGACATTGTCTCGTGATTTTTTATTACCACGTATTTTCGCGAAATTCAAAACCGTCTTCCTTGATTAATGCCGTAATTCTACCGGTAGCTTTACCACACTTCACATCTGTAAAAAAAACGTCTGGAATGCTTCGAGGCATTTATATCGGAAGTATCCTTAGAAGGAAACAATTTTATATATTTATATTTTAAATATATCACATATTACTCACGGTACATATTACCCTTCCCATTATTTAATGACGTCCCGTCACTAGGATTTGCTTGCCCTTGGGTTTTTGAAATATTCGCGATTTATTTACTATTTGTCCTAGGTAATTTTAATTGACATTGTATTATTTTATACTTTTATTTAAGCTTAATTAGGAGTGCTTAAAAAAATTCCTGTATTACTTTTCTTATTATATTATATATCCTTTTCTAATGTTCCTCCACCGGACTAATATTATCTATGGTTACAGCCTAGCTACTATACTAAAGATTTTGTTTTCGTTTTTGTTTTTCTACATCTAACACTCATAGCTTCTACACTTTCAACCTTTTGAACATTATGATGGTAAATGTTTTATGTGGTTGGGGCTATACTACTACTATTTTAGGATATTTATAATGTAATAATGATCATATTAATTGTAATGTGCAAGTCTTTATCTAATGCTATTTATGGGATTATTATTTTTTCTATCTACGGTAAATTAATGGAGTAATACTACAATACTACACATAACTCTATCTAAGCAATTAGCAATGTGTATATATACAAATGATTTGAAGTATAAATACTATGTCACCACTTTCACTAGTAAATTTCAAAACACTTCCATTAGGTATGTTCGTTATGTAATAGTAAAGATAAGATATCGAAATTGTAAATTTATCCTAACTATTATAATATGGCATATGCAAATTCACACCTACTTCACCACCTTACGTGTCTCTTAGTGTACTCACTCCTTCTGTTGTAAAATATGTTCCTCCACTATTTTCGTCTTGTGCAAAATATTTTAAAACACTTACAATACAGTTTCTTCACAGAATAGTTCGAGCATGGTTATGTTCATCTTGGACGAAATGCTTTCTCTAATTGTCAAACGGGAAGATACTTCCAGGCAAAGCTGTGTGGAATTTTGATATTAGATTTCTTTTCCACCTGCTGTCTTTGGGAAGTGTATTATCGTTAAGGGGTTGAACAGTGGGATCTCGCCTGTAATAGATGGGTTGACTCTCTTCTTATTATTTCATTCTTGGGCTATTTTGAAGCAAATAGAGAATGTATTTCTCGTATAAAATTGTTCGTTCTCGCACTTAGAGATTATAGTTCTCTTCTAAAATTGGTCGTGCATGGCTTGTATATATTAGCGTTTGCGGTGATTCCTTGGTTAATCACAGGGGAATTGATGTTTGGATTTAGAATGGGTCGACATCAAACTTTAGAGACTTCTTCAACGTATCGTCTTTAACTTGTGGGAGGAGTATATTGTCACTAAGGGGTTAGTCACTGGGGTTAATTTTGATTTCTGTAATTCAGTGGTTGGTTTTCAGGTCACTTTTCAGAAATTATCTTGTAACATTTATTGGATAACAGAGATAGGAACTTTTCGCGTTTGAGAAACGTGATAGGATGGATTCCGAGAAATGGTCGATAGGGATTCAACGCGTGAATCTGTGACACGTAAATAATTTAGGTTCATCAAATATCATAACTATAAAGTTATATGGTGCTTGGGTCCATAAGGATTATCAAGGGTGATATTTATATACTTATATCTTGTACTGGTCGATGGGGTTCTCAGGATTGATGTGTTTATATAGTTCGATAATGCACTGGATACTGAGCTTTATTAGATAGTGTTACCTGTTTCATAATATGGTTTGTGATCGAGGAACAAAGATCAAAAAGGTAACCGTAATTTTCGTCCTAGCTTCGTTGCCTGTAATTTATGGTGAGTACTCTTCGTTGGTCGAGGGATGATGAAAATAGATGCTACTAGGTTGTATCTTCACTGGACTACGCATTTTAATGAATGATTTCCGATAGGTCATTCAAATTCCTGAAATAAAAACAACGAGGCCGAATCACACGTTCTTTAAAACGAGTAGTCATAATACATAATAGGTAATACTATTGGGTACATTTATGGTGAATTTTACGCTACAAGACAATATTAAACAAATACACTAATATTATTACACATATATTGATTTTAACAAAACGAGGTTATTATCATGTTGGTCTTAATATATAGAATTTCCATTGGGAAACCTAAAACATAGGAATTTCTTCTAAGTTGTTATAGAATAACGGCGATATAAGAGAATAATTCCCTTAACTTTAAGTAAGGCCTCTTATTATGCTCCTTAGTATACGCTATTACAAACACTTTATTTTAATTTCCTTCAACACTTATTTAATTCTACATTAGAATTAAAATAACCATTTAGACATAAGTTACGCTACATCCTTTAGTTTGAGGTCTCAGTTTAAAACATATTTCATGCCTTCATTGTTCACGCACGTCCGTGCTGTTTAAGAAACGCATGTTGCAGCGTCGTAATCTCACGGTTTTACGTAAACGACACTTACAATGAGGGAACTAGATATAGCAAGGATGAGTGGAGACTTCTATACCCACTCGTTTTCTAATGTCTTCCCTTTTTCTTGGCTTAGACGTTTTCGTGTGGTTTCGGGTTTAACTTCTGCATTTCAGCCGTTTCCCCGTGTTCTTCCTTTGGGTTTTGCCTTCTTAGTTTCGGGATTCTTCCATAATTAAAAGTTAGTAAGGTTCTCATAGTCAGGGAAATCGCGAATACGAAACATACGGTCAGTAGTATTTTCCACCAGAATTTGGTTGAGAATAATCCGTCTCTATTATCCACGTACGTTAATCTCTGGTCTTCATTAGTAAATAGGGGGATCTGGGGGTCTAATTCTTCCTTTTATTTTTGTAAGCGGTAATTCCCCTTTATTCTTTTCTATTTTGGACCATATTTAGGTTTTCATTTCCTCACTTTCTATATTGGGAATAGTGTACGACAGGTTGATTGCCTTAAAATTGGTAATTTTAGGACTTATTATATTTGTGCTCGTGGTTAATAACGGCGTTTGAACTGCTGACTCTTTTGTTATAAGTTGACATCCTGGTTTTATGGTTATCGTATCCAAATCTTGTAATATTAATTAGGTCCTGTAACTTGCCTTGATTCGTTCAGTATTATTATAACAAGACAAAGTTCCAGCAGTTTCTTTTGGAACAGAAAATAGCCAAAGATCATTTCTAAGGTGTTTGAATATTTTTCATTTAGTACTTCCTATCGAAGCTTATCACGAATTAGCTATTTCTTCCTGTTGTGTGTCTTTCAAAAATATATCTAACATACAAGATCCAGATTTGACGTTATAAATAGGTAACGTAAGTTGGCATACTAGGTTTTTGAATGATACGCACTCTTTTAAGTCTTGTGGATTGGCTAGGGCATATTTTCTTCTATCTTGGTCAACAAGTAATTACTCTGCTTCAGGTGTGATAGTCATAAAGGAAATTGTCTTCTTTATATTAGCAGGGAAGGTCGAAATGTTGTACAAGTCGTATATGGATTGTGGGTTTATCAATGGCATCGTTACTACTGCGAATAATTGTTCATTTATTTCCGTGATTTGGACTTTTAATTTGGTATAGTAAAGAAATAAATTTGATACTTCTGGCTCTATGGGTAAATGTAAACCAAATGGTAGGTGTGTTTTTATTTCATCTAGAATACTTTTTAGGTTAGAAGGGTCTGCCAGGTCGTATGACAAGGTTCCTCCCGTGAGGGCAAATAATGCGAATTCGAACTTACTAACGTCCGTCGCTAGATTTAGTAATGACATGGTAATTACATCGAGTGATACCGTGGTCAGGCTCGCGTCTGTCACCACGCGATCCACTTCGTTCCTTAAGTAATTCATTACGTTTACAGTTTTTGAGATTTTCTTAGATATCATTTCAACTTCATCCCTCTGGTAATTTGCTATACTGGCTTGTATCTTCTGGACGGGTTACGTTTCGTTCATGGCACTATTTAACTTTTTTACATTTTCCCTCAGGATGTTTTGGCTTCCTCCGTTGTCAAACCAAAAAGGCGGGAGGCGAGTTCTCCGATGATGGGAATTAGGCTTGTAGACCTACGGTATTTATTTCTTCGAAAGAATACTTCGAAAATCTTCGTGGTGCTTTGTTTTAATTTTTGTATTTTCATATTAAATAGTTCAAATAAGGCTTGTAGTCTTTGTCTGTATAATATTAAGAAGGCTTGATGAGTTGACACTTTTTTGGCGTTTTTCTCATTTAGATTAGGCAATGGTTCGATACATTCTTTTGTCGGCTCGTCGGCCAAGGCTAATCTAGCACAAGTACGTTTACCGTCTATTGTCCAACATTTTTTATGTACGTAATTATCTTCTTCCTCTTTTTTATAATTATTTTTCTTTTCTTCTGGCTTAAGCCCTTGTACTTTTATCGTTTGTGTTTCGGTATGTCTTACCGGTATTCTTGCCCTTGCGTTTATAAGGAATTTGCCAATAGGATGGGTCTGCGTAAACGTGGGGCCTGTTGACCAAGTACATTTTGTAAATGTCGTGGGTTTCAGATAAGTTAATATAGTTAAATTTCCAGGTTTCTCATTGCTATGTTCGATCAATTATGACACTGTGTTTTCCGTAGTTTCCGATATTGAAGATTGTATCTCTTTGGTTGGGGTCTCATACATAGGTGTGGTTGTTGTGATATCTTTTTCATTTCCTTCTGTGGGATTTGCATATTCATGATCTTGTTGGGTACTTGAGAACTTTTTCTTAATTTGTCTGATTCATTTAGATTAGTTTCTTGTCTGTTGTCATTTTACTTTCTTAGTTTGGATGATATCCGTTTCGTTACGTTTTCTCTCAGCATGACTTTGCCGTAATTCTTTGAGAAAAGTCCATAGGCTTGGTAGTTAATTTAGCATTGCGTAATTTCCATCATAAAGTTTTCCTTTCCTTGTAGTCAATAATTTAGGGTTTTCCATAGATTTCATTGCAGTAAAGTCTCTTGACAGGTATTCAATGTTAATCGCTGACCTTTTCTTTCTGTCTTCTTTGGTGCTGGTTCCTAGCGCCATGTCAATTTCTGTCATTTTCTTATCAAAGTCATCTATTACGAATTTTGATTTTAGTTTTGGGATAACTGGAATTGAAAATTCTTTATTATCTTTATTATACATTATTTTGCTGGTTTGTAATCCTTTATCCGACCTTATGAATTGAGATATCGTTTCTTTGAGTTCATTCGTGTTTTTATCTAGTCTTGTTACTTGTTGAAACAAGGTTTGGAAGGGTTTGGGGTCCAATTTCATAAAAATTTTACATGCATTATGGCTAGCTAGCAATGGACTTTCATGCTTAAATATTACTACATGTTTTACAATATCTTGGGCGGTTGCGTGAACAACGAGGAATATGATGATATTCTTAAGCCTCATGTTATTGTTTGTTTCTAGAATTAATTTATTATTAATTTTACCTTTTTTTGCAGAATTCGTTTATTTACTATTTCATTATTACTTTTTTTTCAAAGTAGTTTAGGTATTTTAGCTTTTAACTTAGGTTATTTTATTATATTAAATTATATCAATATAATTTTTGAAATGCCTTATGGCATTGCTCGAACCAAACTAAATTGTATACGCAAAATGGAATTTCTGTTTATGGATTATATCTTAGGATTAGAATGGTTTCGGAAGTCGTATCTTTACCCTGGTTGTGATATGCCTTTATTACTGGTTGAGATGTACCTTAAAAGCCTAGTTAATAATTACTATACGACTTAATTTTATATAATATTTTTCGAGTAAGGAACATATGAATAAGTAAGCAAGCAACATATAAATACGCTGGTAACCTATTTTCATTATAAGCCTTTTAATAAGATTATTTTTTTTGTTGCAACTAGAATTATTGGAATCTGCACTAAGACAAAATAATTTATATATATGAGATTGATTTATTCCATAGTTACATATTCCTATTATTGATAACTAATAAGTACTTATCTAGATGCTATTTAGTTATCAATCTCGAAAGGTTATTACTCCTCTGGGCACTGAGGTAAATGTATGGTTTAACTTTGCGTAGAGTATACGCTGTTTTATTAATATTGATTCAATTTATTCATTATTATTATTATTTTTTGCGAAGGAAAAATTTTGAAAACAGAGGTTATGATGTTTTTTTGTTAGGTTTAGAGTTTAGAATCTTCTTTTAATTTTCTTGCTATTAGTTTTATAGGCGTCTCTTTTTCTTTGGTGTGTTTTCATTCGTTTTAGAAATAATTTACTACCCAGGGATTTGTATTCCTCAGATTCAGGGTCGAATAAAAATTGTTTATAATATTGAATTTCTGATAAAGGATGATGTATGCCTTCATATTTGACACATTGGGGATTTTTATCTAGATTATAGCAAATTTTGGGGGCTCTGCATTTATCAAGGAGTAAAAGGTCTGTTTGAGTGGGTCTTTTAGAGTAGAAATATTTGATATTGAGGTTCTTTTGTAGACGTCTTATTAACAATTGTAAACAACCAAGTTGTTTCGCGCTTCTTTTTCTATATTTTGTTTTGACTTTCCCTCTAGCCGGACGATATTTGGGGGTATTCGCGAGTGCTAATCCGTACTTATAAGTGTGGAGTGCATACCCTTTAACATTGTAGGTTAAATACCATTCTTTCGCATATATCTGATTTCCTTTTTCGTCAACCACCAACATAGCTACCGAATATATAATGTTTTTCTTCGCATTCGTTATTGTGATAAATTCAGTATCAATTATCGCCTTACGGATAGGCTTTGATTCCGTTGCCGTGATCTGAAAATGATCAGTTCATAATTAGACGCTTTTGCACTGGTAATTTTCATTTTTGATAATATCAGCCATTGTTAGAACGTGGGTTGATTTTTTTCATAGAAAATCCGAGGACAAGCACTTCCTCAACAAACCAAACGCTGCCTGAGGACGAGCTCCTCCCAGACATCTATTTAACTTCGATGACACAACTTAATACTGAGTTGGGGATGGTTTCCGTGGGTCATTTTGTAGAAATACAAGTTGATTTTCATGGAGGAGTCTAGGAACTGTCTCCCCGACAAACTGAACAAAACACCGTCTGTAGTTGTGACGGAACACAAACTTCCCGCCATATAGAATCCGTCATTTAATTTCGATAATCGGGTTTATTTTGGTTGTTCGATTTATTGGTTCATTTTTGTAGAGGCACAGTTGTCTTTCGTAAAGGAGCTACTCAGAAGGCATAATGTGCCAAATAGAACTTTAAACACCACTTGTCGTCATCAGTCGACCACAAGCTTCCTACATCAGGTCTTTCTCGTTAGCCACTTATATTTTGAATTAAACTATATTGCTTTACGGTTAATAATACTGCTTTGGGGAGTACAATATGAGACATTGTCATTTATATAAAAACTCTTAGCCTGACCTTTGGCTTGTTCTTATAGTTAACAGTGCCTCTATAGTTTTTCGATTTAATTTCACTTGAAATGTTCTTTGGAATTGGGAATTGTCCTGGAATTGGGAGATTTGGGAGCCAGTCTACCGGCTCGGGGTGTGGCCCGGGATACTTCAATATTATTCTTCACCACACTCCAAACCGTCAGGCAACGCCCCGGCTTCTTTCAGTTGGACTGGATACATCGTACTGGAATGGTACGGGTAGACTTTTTATATTAAAGGAAATTATTGGAATTAATTATATGCAATGCGACTTTTTAATTAGAATTTGTTTTCGGGAACTGATATTTGTTGAACAAAATCTTTCTATAGCATTTTTATTGTTGTATGATTTTTACTTGTGAGCTAGAAGTTTTTAAAATAATTATTCCTTTATGACGCCTATCCATTAAAAATCTCTTAATCCTGTACTGACTAAGGGTAATTCCATCTATCAGTTTTTTTAACCGTTCTACCCGATTGTATCATTACTTTCTCCTCGACTTCTTGCGGTTTTTTCTTTTTCGGTTTTGCTAGGGATATAATATCAAAATTTTTGTTGCTTTTTCAAAAATTCTTGACCTTTTAATTTTGTTTCTTTTGCATGTGCGGCCACTGAAGTCGGTTTTGACTTTCCTGTTTCTTTAACTACCATATGGTCTGATTCGCCGTCAGATTCTTCGGAAATGGTTTCCGATGATTCCGCATTAGAACTTTTAGAAGTGGCACTTTGTGTTTTTGATGTATCACCTGCCCTTCCTTCGTAAATTTCTACTCCTCTGGAAGTAGAAGGTTTATTCTCTAAGTCCTCGCTTTGAGTTTTCAACTGGAGAAATTTGAAAGACTCTTGAGAGCTCTGAGATTAATCAAAAGTTTTTGCGGGGTTCCTCCACTGTTTAAATGCCATGTCTTCAGGAGGATGGGGCATTTTTTGCTCTAGTGTTTCCCTCCATGAAGTCCACTGCTTAGGATTGACCTTGGACACGGTTATCTCATGATATTGTCCTTGCTGGTCATCCTTGGGAATTTGATTCCAAGGCAATGTACTTTACCTCGTTTTTATAGGGAAATTTATAAAATCCATAGCTACTCGCAGATTTGTTTTAATTGAATCTTTGGGAGGAGTTTTCTTTACAATAATACCCGGAGTTTCTACAGCTCTGTTCAATTCCTCCTGTAGCGACATGGATCTCTCTATTGGGGTTGCTGGGGAAACCATATCGTCTGGAAATCTTTTGGGGGACAAGGGGTCGAAATTCTATCAGGAAAAAAGTGGGTTTTCGGATATATCGTATAATCTAATTCTCCTGCGTTCTCCAATGATGAACTTTTTGGACTATTTGGTGGTTTTATTCTTTCTGGTATTGGGGATTTTCTTTTACGAATAACTAAGTTTTTCATGGCTAAAAATTCTTCAAAGTTTTCCTCATCGCTATCTTTTTCAAAATAATCTTGCTTGAAATTAAATAGTTTTAACTCGGCTAATCTTGATTTAGTGGGTTCGTTTTCTGCGTCTGACGACTCGGTAGAAGATATGTGATACCCATCTTTCCGGAAATTTGGCTCTTTTTATTCGGCTAATATGTGCCTTGTAAGTTCTTCCATTATCGGGGTTCACCATTTTAATAGTAAAATTGTTATCGTACTTTTTTACTATCCTATACGGTCCAGAATATTTATTGGAAATTTCTTGCCTTCCTCCTTTGCCTCATTTTTTAGGTAGACGAAATCTCCTATCTTACAATCTATGTTCCCCTTGACTTTGGGTTGATTTCTTAACTCTTGGCTTATTTTACATTTTTCAAACTCTTGCCTAACTATCTTATAAGTTTTTCTCATCCAATTTATGAACCCTTGTTTGTAGTCCTTCGAGTTATTATAATATTGTCGGGACTGAACAATGTCATGATACGGTATTCTGAAGTCACGACCAAATAATAAATAAAAAGGATTTTCTTTGTTTGTTTCTGAATAAGCAGTATTGATTATGTTAGTTAAATAAGGTAAGAATTTATCCCAGTCGTTCCTGTTGTCTTTTGTATAAATACTTAGTACATTCGGAAATATTTTATGTTTATTTTCCATTTTACCATTAGCTTGTGGGTCAAAAAGGGACGTCACCAATTTCTCTATGTTAAGATAACTCATTAAGTCTTTTGTTACTTTTGAAACAAAATTGCTTCCGTGATTGCTTATAACCTTGTTTGGAATGCCAAACTTTAAAAATAATTTCGCTAACGCCTTACTCGTGGCGTACGCGCCTTGATTCTTTAATGCTTTTGCAAAAGTAAATCCGGAAAAGTGATCTATAACAGAAAGAATACAAGTATGGCCCTTGTTGGAAACAGGTAAGCCATATAAATCAAATGAGACAGGTTCCATATAAATCAAATGAGACAATATCGAAGGGGGACCTCGCTACCGGAACTCTTCCCATTAGGGGGTTAGGATAGGCTTGGAGGTTTTTCTTAAGTTACACGCTTCGCATGTACCTACAAATTCTTTAAGTTTTGTTAATGCCGACGGCACATAAAAATATTGTTTTAATTTATGGAAAGTTTTCGTTATTCCTAAATGTCTACCTATATCTGAATGAAAATATTCAAGGGCAGGTATTATTAAGTTTTGGGGTAATACAGGTATTATTGAAGTTTGGTTTCTATTTGCCTCAGCATTCACAATTTTACATAATATTTCTTCATCAAGATCATATTAAAGATTATCTATTTCTTTTCTAAGAGTTTTGAATTTATCTGGTAATACATCATCATTCACAAAATAATTAATAAGTGCTAAACACATTTCATTCTTTTTTTTCTAAGGACCAGGGCCAATAGTTATCCTTATTTTCTTTTACTGTGTCTTTGACTTTGTTTTTCTTACATTTATGTTTAATCTTAGTATTGATAGTGCTAATTTCGTTCTCCTCGGCTTCCGATTGCGTCCTCGGTTTCTCGGTTTCAGAAAATAAAAACTTATTGCTTTTCATCTCCGACGGAGTATTTTCTGGGAATCTACTCAAGAAGTCACGAGCTGCATTTTGTTTACCTTTTAAATATTCAAATTCGTAATCTAGATCTTGGATTTTCATGATAAATCTAGCTAGAATTCCCGTGGGGTTTTTAAAAGTGCGCAAGTACTGCAGGCTTTTATAGTCTGAACGTAGTATAAATTTTCTAACAATTAAATAGTGTCTAAATTTGTCCAAGTGGTGGATTATAGATAATAATTCCAGATTTGTGGTGGAATAATTACTTTCACCTTTTGATAAAGTTCTGCTCGAATAGCATATGACTTTTTCTGTTAGTTTTTTTTTCTTATTAGTTTTTTTTATTCTTTTGTTCAGGGTTCCCATGGGAATTATTTGCGAAAGAATAGCACCAATGCCTTTCAAACTAGCATCTGTTTTGACCAAGAATTGTCCGTTTTCAAAATCAGGAAGCGATAATATTGGTTCCAAAATGAGTGCCTTTTTGAGACGGTCTAGGGAAGTTTGAGCTTCCTGGGACCAGGTAACATTTTGGGAGTTCCCTTTAGTTAACTCCGTGATGGGTTTCGCAATTTGGGCGTAATTGCGCACGAATTTTCTAAAGTAGCCAGTAAGACCTAGAATTCCTCTTAATTCTTTCATAGTTGTAGGGGGTTTGAGGTTTTCAAAACATTTTATTTTGTCTGGGTCTGCGGATATCTCTCCTTGCGTCACCACTACACCTAAAAATGTAATGTTAGGTTGAAATAAATTTACTTTTTCAGGCCGACATTTTAAATTGCTCTCTCTGAATTTCTCTAACACTTTAGCTAGTGTTGCTAAGCGTTGTTCAGCGTTTTCTCCTACACATATGACATCATCAACAAAATGAATGATATTCTTTATTCCTCTTAATAGATGCAATAAGGGTCTACATAGCGCACTTGAACTTGTCTGAAGTCCAGAAGGTACTCATAAGTATTCATAGGAACCGCATTCAGTTGTAGAAAACGTAGTTTTATAGACATCTTCTTCGGCCATTTTCACTTGGTGGTAGCCTTAGGTCAGGTCCAGAGAAGTGAAAATTTTGTTTTTACTTGAAATAGAGTCAAGAATTTCACCTATTCTTGGAAAAGACAATTTATCACTAACTAATTGTTTGTTAAGGGCTCTATAATCTACTACAAGTCTCTGGTCACCATTCTTTTTTGGGACCAAGATCACTGGTGCTGAATACGGACTTATACTGGGACGTATAATCTCAGTTTTCTCTAGTTCATGAATTTTATTTTTTAACCACTCTTTGTGCTTGTACGGTATACGATATGGCTGTTTCGCGACGGGATTACCAGTTGTTAAAAATGAATGTTCATACAACGGTATCAGTCCGATATCATCTTCAGATGCGGAAAACACATCTTTAAAATTTCATAATAATTCGCATAATTTTTTATTAAGTTCTAAGTCCGTAATCTGATCCATATTAAATTTGTTTAAAAATTGCGATTTAGTTAGAGGGTATTGGTTAATTGAGGTAATGCCGTTAACTAGGTTTCTTTGGAATTTTCCCATCTATCTAAATCATTCTCCGACACAACTTGGATTTGAACTAGACATGTTCCCTTTTTTATTGTAATTTTATCATTTTCGTGGTTAATAGTTACCCAAATAAAACCTTCTCCTTTGTCATAAGATATAATCTGTTCTTCAAATAACAGATTTCCAGGAATTTCATTCGATGGGATCGCAAGCCATATTTCAGATTTGCTATCCACTGGTTCAATCATCTGTGATATTTGAATTCTTTGCATCGTTTTTGGAGGGACTATTGTTTTCCGGTTTGCGAGTCCATAATATTTTTCTTTATTTTCATTGTCTATTAAATTTAGACTGGCGCTATCCGCCAATAATATTTGCTGCACCTGAACCGCATTGGGGTTCACTACTTTTCCATAATTCCACTATTTCCGTTATTTCATTCGACCTATATCGTCGCATATCTCCTATTTTTATTTTGCAGATTCCTTCCACATATTATTTAAATTTATTTCGCTTCTCCGATTTCTCCCAGAATAAGGAAACAAATTTCTGGTTATGTCATGTCCTCTTTGTTGTGAGAAATGAGTTTCAAAAGATTGTGACATTATATCGCCAGAACTTTTATTTACTGTTACACCCTCTTCACAGCCTCTGTTACAATTTCTTAAAGTAGGGGAAGGGGTATTTGCCGGGTATAGTTGCCTTTCGTTCGCTACGTCTAGTAATACCTTATTCGACCTTAAAAAATTAGCGCCTATGATGGCTTCATACGGAAAATTATTCCATATTATAAAATTTGTCGAAAAAATTCTATTATCCCTTTTTACGTCTAGGCGAATTGAACCTCTTGCGTCCAATTTATGCCCTGTTACACTAGTTAAATTGGGATTATTAACATTCTTTCGTTGCCTAATATGTGGAGGCAACTTATTAAATAAGTATGAGTTTATGATATTAACCGTTGCAACAGAGTCAATTAGGGTCTTAAAGTAAACATTTGCCACACAAAAATCATTAAATATAGGCAACATATTATTACTATCACTAAAGGACGGTACTACTATTGGATTGGACCTATAAAATATTCTGGGCCCCTTCTGGGTCAAACTTATTCTTCTGAGGGGCCTGACACGTTTCCCTGCGGATTTTTTTCATGCGTCGGTGTCTGCAATAGAGATTCAGATATGCCCATGGAATCTCTAGCCAAATGATTTACATTTGTTTGCGGATTTTGCCATGTATTATTACGGTAATTTGGATTTCTTGCGACAGTGCCGGGTGCTGGCGTCGACTGCAAATGCCGTCGGCTTGAAAAATTTCCATTTCCCGTCGGAAAATTTTCGGGATTTGTATATACCATTCTTGCACTATATTGGCTTTGACGAGTATTTAGGGTTTTCGAATCAATAATTATTTTGTCTATTGGGGGGAGGGTTATACAAATTCGGTTGGTACGCCTTGTGAGGTACTAGTGGGCGCAATCTTCTCTGGCTATAGACTTGTGCACCACTGGCGCTAAAATTTGTTCTCCCGAACAAATGGCTGCCATAATTTTGTGCATTACCGACGGCATTCCTTGGTACCGTTATGTCTCTGGTATTGGAACGGCACTCTCTCGCGATATGCCCAGATCAATTACAGTTATAGCATTCTACATTTGTGGAACTATTTCCATAATTGATAGGTTTAATGGGCTGAAAACGTACTGCTTTCTGCCTAGTGGGTTCTATCGTTCTATTTCTTTGTGGCACTGGAGAATTATCCCTTGAAAAGAAATTTGGAGAAGCCTGACCTTCAAGGGAGGCTAGTCTTGCGGTTGATTTGCCTAGGCTATTTATTTTATTTTTACTGTGGTTTGCCACAATCATGTCAATTTCGATCTGCAAGATCCAACGTTTGAATATTTTTGGATATTACCATTCAATATAATTTCAGGGGAACCCCAAAAAGGCGTGTAGTATGATTTTTTCATACAATTCTCCTGAATCTTTTCCGAATTTGGCTTCTACTGAAATTCGTATATTGTGTAAATATTCTCTCACGTTCTGTGTATGGTCAAAGCATACCGTTCTTTGTTTTAGTTTATTTGTTGAACTAGTTTCAATAAATCTATCTTTGTATGCCGTTAACAATTTGTCTATTATATTTATTGGCAAATTGTCATCATCTCCTACAATATTTTCAATTTGCTTAAGGTAGGTTAAGGCCTGCCCTCTTAAACTTAGGAGGAGCATACTTACTAACGTTTTTAGCTTTGTTTTTGTTAATTCTACAAATTGGGACAATTGGATATTAAATTCGTCGACATCTGTTTGTCCATCATATTGCGGAATAGATTTTGTTATTTCTACATTTTTCTTGACCAACTTTTGCGCAATTAATAGTTCGCTTAATTCTTCTGACATTTTTGCGTTTGAAATATTTAAACCAACTTCACAAAATTATACACTCACAATACTTTTTCACTTAACCTATTTTGGGGAGACTGCTCTCTCCTATTAGATATTCTAAAAGGGTTTCCCATTATAGCTTAGCGGTTATAGGCCTATACACTTTTCTTATAATTCTGTATCTATCCAATGATTTAAATTTAAGTTAAGAAGTTTGTAGCATAACTAGTTCGCATGTTTTCCTCCATGTTTTCAGACCGCGCCACTTGTACTGGGAGAATTTTGTGTAGTTGTCGGCCATGTACCCCTTATGACCGTACCACTTGTGCCATTAAGGATTTGAGCTGTATTATTAAGGATCGCGCCAACTGCGCCGTTATGGAATTGCTCCACTTGTACCGCTTAGGTTTTACCTTAAGCCGCTAAGTTGATATAAACTTGTGCCACCAAAGGCTGCACCAGTTGTAATGGGGGAAAGGGATAATTATAACGGAGGAGTAGAAAAATAAGCGCGCCACTCCCTATGAGAGAAAATAAAATACGTAACTATAGTAGGTTAGAAGTTCTCCAACCATCAATCCAGGAGTGTAACCACGCTTCCTTGGTCTTCTCCTTATGGATTACCTCTAGTGTTAATTAGAAATCAGATTCCTTGGGAACGTTTCCAATGGAGACATTTGAGCTAGTTACCTACTTTGCGGTGAGATGCAGGCATATAAATAAAACAACATCAAATAGAAAAGTTATGGGTTTATTTAGACTTACGCTTTCATGTATACAGCAACATATATAAGTAATACAATCGGAATGATAACTTCAGAGTGTATTGCAGAATGGTAGGAACACAATGTCTCACTAAAAACACTTTTTCTTTACTATATCACACAAGTATAGATTCTGCGCTCTAAGAGCTATTTCATGATTGGCCAAACTCCTGTGGAGGGCCCGCTACTTTGTCATTATGTTTAAAAACTAAAATCATTATGCTAACTGACCATCCAATAATTCATTTTTAATATTTTGATGATTAGACATTCATATTCCTATGATAACTTGAAACTTCCTGTGAAACTTTGTATAAGAAATTGTCTCGTGATTTTTTATTGCCAAGTATTTTCGCGAAATTCAAAACTTTCTTCCTTGATTAATGCCGTAATTCGACCGGTAGCTTTTCCACACTTCACATCTGTAAAACAAAACGTCTGGAATGCTGCGAGGCATTTATATCGGAAGTATCATTAGAAGGAAACAATTTTTTTTTATTTCAAATATATCACATATTACTCACGGTACATATCGATCCAGGGGGTGACTTATGGAGCCAAATGGTGTTGGAAGCTCAGTAATTGTGGGGCAGCTCACACCTGTATGGGAAAAAAAAAGAAGGTGTGACGTTCTTACATTAAAAGATTTTGATTTAGGTTTGATTTATGTCAAACCAATTTAATATCTTCTCAGTCATTGTTTGAAGCTTTAGAATAAGGGATGACTCATCCAGAGCTGCAGCATTTAGAGTAGTGTCATCTGCAAATGCTACCAGTTCTTCCCGACTATCAGATATGGACGCCGATGTAGTCTGAGAGTAAAATTTGTGGAACAATCCACAGCAAACATTAGTAATTGGGGTGTTAAAAAGTCGGTAGAGGTCGTTCACAGAGATCAGGAAGAGGGTTGGCTCAAGAATAGAACCTTGGGGTACTCCGTATTCAATTGGAACTTGTTTGTCTGTATCTTCCATGGCGATAGATCTGTCAGTGAGGTATAAGGAGAACCAAGACAATGCTTCCCCACGCACACCATGATGAGAAAGTTTACCGATGAGGATCTTGCGTGTAAGGCTGTCGAAAGCTTTCTTTACATCAAGAAAAATTGCTGCAGGAATAAGATTAGAATCTAAACATCGTCGTATAAACTGAAGAAGTTTATTATAAGCATATTCTGTAGAACACTTTGCGCGAAACCTAACCTGATGCTGATGGAAAAAAATGCTGCTTCAAGAAATCTCAACAGACGTTTGAGCATTAGCCTTTCAAATATCTTAGAGAACACTGACAAAAGAGAGATCGGCCTATAGTTCCCAGAATCCTCACGGTCATCTCCTTTAAAGAGAGCTATCACACCCACCAATTTACGACGTTGGGGAAATACTCCTAGTTGAAATGCCCTATTAACAAAATGGCAAATTGGGATGATAATCGATGGAAGGATATGTTTAATTACTTTAGCAGAAATTTTTTCAAAGCCTGCTGAAAAACTCTTTAAAGACAAAACAATATTTGTAGTTTCCTGAACCGTAACGTCCTCAAGAACCATTTATTTCAAGCACGGGGAGGAAAGGAACTGCTTCCAAGTCTATGACACAGAGCAATAGGAAACGCTATTAGCAGTTTTTTCCCCTATCTCCGCAAAGAATTTGTTCATATGATGTCGTACTTGACCTTTTTCTGTGATAAGTTGATCGTCTACCATAAGAGACTTAGGGAGACCTTCTAGGTTTATGTATGGCCGACTAACTTCCTTAATCAAGTCCCACGTCTTCTATATATTTTTACCGCAATTAACAAATCTCTTTGTAAAATATACTGTTTTAGCTCTCCGAATTATTGATTTCAGCATTTTACGGTACAACTTAAATGCTTCTAATCTAGCATCACTTGGTCTGTTTTTGTACTCTTTCCAAAATTTCTGCTTCCTTTTTATTGACTTAAGGACTCCCGATGTTAACCAGGGAGCTATGGCTGTTGATCTTTTTGATCGAGAATTCCTTAAAGGAGCCTTTAGACAATAAGACGTGAATTTTTCTTTAACAGTGTAATACAACTGGCCAAATATATCGTTATATTTGCCCAAATTATTTTCTGGTAAAGAAAAGTCCCATGAAGATAAAACAGTCAGGGCTAACCCAACTTACCACCGACTAATAAGTAGCAGATCGTCGGCGTATCCAAAGTAAGACACATCCGAAAACCCGGTAAAACAGCTAGAGGGTATCTTCGAAAGAACACTAGATAAACAAGCACTAAAAAATATATGGAGAAAGCACCCCTTCCTGTCTAACTCCACGGCGAACAGGTATATTCCCGAAAATCTGACCATTTTATTTCAATCTTACAAAAGAATTAAAATACCAAAACTTTAAAACCAAAAGAACAGAGGCGTTTGTCCCTGGCTTATATCATAGGCAGCGCAATCGCACTGCCTAACTAAAGAATGATGCCCTTTTGGAAAGAAAATTCGAAAAGGGCTGTGGTAGTTTCACGCTTGGTAGATTATTTGATTTTATTTTTGCTCATTTTTGGTTTAATGGAGTTTTTTACTTTTCTTTGAAAAACTTATTTTGTGGAATTTTTTCTTTTAATTAGCATCTTTGAAAAGACTCAGTATAAAAAACAACAAATTGTCTGCGGTTAGAAGACAAAAAGATGTTGGCACAATGTATTTTTTTCCTTTAGACAAGGGCACTTCGTATAGAAAAGGGCTCATCGAAAAGGGCTATCGAAAAGCAACTTCGAAAAGGGCTGATTTGATTGGATATTAGAGTAGCTTGTGCCCTTTTAATAGTCTAAAGTGATTGGAAGGCAACTAACACCCCTTCCACACCCACCGTTTCCCCAAACACGGCCAATCAAAATTTTGAGAAAGCCATTTTGTTCAGCGTAGTTGATTTCGAAATAGAAATTAAGCTTAGTAGGAGGACACTCCCCCACAGTTCTCAGGGCAAGGGTTGTAAGTTATGCTCTGCGGGCATATAAGGCTTTTATAGAAAGCGTTGTCGTAGAAACTTCAAAAAAGGCTCATTAGATTGGAAATTCAAAGGGCTAGTGCCCTTTTTATAGTCGAAAGTGATTTGAGAGCAACTAACCCCCCTCTCACGCCAACCTTTTCCCCAAACCCAGCCGATCAAAATTTTTAGATAGCCATTTTGTTCAACGTCGTTGAAAGTTTCAGAAATTAGGTCTTTGAGGATAATAATGCCGTCAGAGCCCTCGGGGCAGGGGTTGTAAGTTATGCTCCCAAATTTTTGAGACTGCCGTTTTGTTTACCGTAGTTGAAAGTTCTGGAAATTAGGTCTTTGAGGATGGCAAGCCCCTCACAGCCCTCATATACGGGGCATATAAGGTGTTTATAGAAAGCATTGTCGTAGAAACTCAAAAATGGGTCATTCGATTGGAAATTGTAAGGGATAGTGCCCTTTTTAATAGTCGAAAGTGATTGGAAGGCTTGACATTTTTATAGTAAAGATCGATTTTATAGTAAAGATATATATATATATATATATATATATATATATATATATATATATATATATATATATATATATATATATATATAATATATATATATATATATATATATATATATATATATATATATAAAAGTTCAAATAGGGATAAAATCCTTTTAATAGACAGTGTTTTTTATAACAGTGATAGAAATTCACAAAAATACCAGATATTTCGGTCACATATACAGTGACCGTCATCAGTAGTAAAACTAAAATAAAACAATTTAAAACAAAAGATTATATACTAAATCAAATAACACTACATATTGTTTGAATCTCTAATTCTTTTCAAAGCAAAGGCGGAAGCTATTCTCTTTGACCTTCTTGGATTCGGTTCATTAGCGTTCAATGATATAACATTTGGACAAAGGTCAACTACATTCGGTGAATTGAACTTGACTCTGTCAGATTTTAATAAATTATCATAGATAGAGTCCAGCCCATATTCACCTGTATCCCGATTCAAAGCAATATTCTTGAATAAGATTTTCTTTATTTCAAGAGTTTCACGAAAATTTTGCTTTAAACCCCGATCCCTAGAAATCAAAGAGACATTCTCGAACAAAATAAAATGGTCTGGAAAGTTAAAAATATGTTCTGAAAGGGCCGCAATGCATTTTTTACTCAAAATATTGAAAATTCGAATCAAAGGAATTCCAATTTAGTTTTTTCTCCCCCTAAGGAGAAACTGAAACGAATGACCTGCTTTGGAGATGAATGTTCAGAGATTTTGTTCTGGTTTAACCCCCCCCCCCTTCCGTAAATTCGGCCTACGTCCGTGGTCCCATGTATTGTAAACACAGAATACTTTAAGATTCCTTTTTTTCCAGTCGATGAAAATAAGCTTAGGGCTGCCATCACTGAAGTTTCTCAAAAATAAAATGAGCTTACAAGATGCCGCAATGGTGTTTCCAAATCATCCCTTCAGGGGCATCATAGTTAGAACTTAAAGAGCATCAAAAATGATCCAAGTGCCTTGTTCGAATACAAGTCAAATATTCAGCTAACATTTTTTTTCTGCTAACCAAGAAAACAAACTCCAAATTTACTTAATAAAAGCCTCTAAACTTCATTATGGTCTTGGCATTTCAGAAGTTCGCGAGCTAGCCTATGAGTATGCAAGAAGAAATGGATTGTAATATCCTTTGAGTTGGGATGACAAGAAAAAAGCAGGCAAAAAATAGTATTATGGCTTCATGTCATGAAATCCAAGCCTTTCACTAAGAACGCCTGAAGCAACTAGCCTACTGGTTGCCCAAGAACGCCTGGGCAACCAGTTTCAATCTCTACAATGTTGAGATCTTCTTCTCCAATCTTCGTGATGTCATGACCGGGTATGCCTTCCCTCCCCAAAGTACATGAAACATTGATGAGAGTGGCTTAACTACTGTGCAAAAGCCACATAAGGTTGTTGTTGAGACAGGAGTCTGTCAAGTTTAAAGGGTGACTTCTGCTAAGAGGGGCCAGATCACAACCATTCTTTCTGGTGTTTCAGCAGCTGGCAATTCAATTCCACCGATACTTGTCTTCCCGAGGAAAAATACAACACCAAGGATGACTCTAGGTGTTCCGCCTGGTACTGTTGTATGTGTTAGTGACAGTGGCTGAACTACGGCTTCTGTATTCAACGAGTTTCTGCTTCACTTTATCGCCACTGTCGGGCCAAGCCAAGACTAGCCAAAGTTAATTATTATGGATAATTATGAGTACCACTTATCAGTTGAAGCTATCCAGACTCCAAAGATAATCATGTAAGCCTTTTGACCTAGCCTCCACACACGTTGCACAAACTGCAACCGCTTGATCTTGGAGTGTTCTACTCTCCCAAATCCCATTACAACAAAGTAATTTCAAACTGGATTGTCGCCAATCCAGGTATTCCATTTTCTCTTTACGAAAATACACAGTTTCTTGGTGTTACTTATCCACTTTTATTTACCCCAACCAACACCACTGCAGAGTTTTAAATAACAGGTATATGCCCATTTAATAATGATATTTTTGTCGCTGATGATTTTTCAGCATCAGCTGTCACCAATAAATGACTGAGTAAGCCTCATGGTCGCCCATAGGGGCGGGGGACAGAGCAGGGGTGGCACCAGCCCACCCTGGCTGAATGACAACGTTATATATTTGTATTATTTAAAAAAAAATTCCACAGAATAAGTTTTCAAAGAAAAGTAAAGAGCTCTTTTAAGCCAAAAATGGGCATAAATAAACTCAAATAAACTTCGAAGCGTAAAACTACACAAATCACTATGAACAGTTAAATGAAACTCAAAACAAACAGATATTATAACAAATAGCCGAGTCAAACTCAAAACGAGCAAAAATTAACATTGCTAGGGCTGACAACCCCCATGCCTTCTCAAGAGTATTTTCTTATTTAAGCAAAAAAAGTGAAAACATTTAAACATATTTTGTTTCAAAAAAGCGCAAATTATGTTCTGGTCTTGAAAAGTCATGGGGGTTATCAACCCTACTAATGTTAATTTGCTCGTTTCGAGTTTGACTCGGCTATTTACTCTAATATCTGTTTATTTGGAGTTTCATTTATTTATTGATAGTGATTTGCGGCAGTTTTACGCTTGGATGGTTACTAGACTTCATCTCTGCCCATTTTTGGCTTAATGGAGCTCTTTACTTTTCTTTGAAAACTTGTTTAATAGGAAAAGTTTTTTTATATGAATTTCTGTTTTTTTTTATTGACAAAGTCATTTTCATGAAAAAAAAATATTTGATATCTTTTCATTTTTTTATAAGAATCCATAGTTTGGCATAATTGTGGGGGTTTGACATGCCCAATATCCCTAAAGACATAGTTGCTGGACCGTTCTACTATGCTGAACAAAATAGTTGTCTCAAAACTTTGACTAGATGTATTTTGGAAATAAACCGGCTCGAGAGACGGGCTGATTGCCCTCCATTCTCTTTATACTCTTAAAAATGACCCTAAAACTTTTAAATTTGAATCAAATTAGCTTCTTTAAATGTTCTAATGATATTTCTAGCTATTATAAAGTGGTGCTGCCTATGATATTGCTTATATGCTTTTTTGAAAACCTGCGAGCATACAGTTTTTTTGTTTAATTGGGAAAAGTATACACATAGTGTCTTCTGGCTAGTTCAAAATCCCCAACAACTTACTCTCAAAGATCTAACTTAATAATATAAGTTCTTCTTAAGATTTTGCTTTGTCACCTTTTTGAAAGTCCACATGCTCATAATTTGTTTTGATTTAATTGAACGTCCGCCTAAATATTTCTTGTATCTGATTACTGAAGACATTCTTATATTCTCTTTGGACTGTTGGCTACAAAATTGCTATTTCACAATTTCGATTGTATGTGTTTGGGGAAAAGGGGATATCAGAAAGGCGGAGGGGTTATTTTCTCTCCCAAGTTTCTGGCGCTCTGTGATTTCAGTCGCAAGTTGATTTCCGTTAAAAATAAGTGTGTCATGTTTTACCAAAGACTGTGTGAGGAAATCATTAGAAGGGTCGATTCCAATGACGAGCTTTTAGTTCAGTCGGAGTGCGTTGACCCAAAGATAGTGGTAAGTGGCCGTATCAATAGCTTGGTAGGAATTTACTCACAGTTTTCCGCTATCCTGAGTTTTGACATTGACCAACTCGAAAGAGACTGGCGGAAGCTCAGAATTATCCGCGATTCTCTGGGCAATTTGGTCAAAAAAGAACCAGGGGCATTTTTGGTGTGAGCTTGGCAAGCTCACTGTCACTGGTGACAACCCCATATTCAGTGCGCTGCCAGCGTTCATGCAGATAATTGTGTCTCTGCCACATTCATCAGCAGCAGCGGAAAGACAGTTTTCGCTGCTTAGGTTGAATAAAACAATTCTAAGAAACAAGCTGGATCCAGAAACGGTGTCGGCACTCATGAGAGTAAATTAGTATGTCCTGGTTCCACACGAGTGGGATATCCTCGATTCACCCATTAGGTGTGCTCGACGCTAGAAGTGAAAAAGGGAGAGAAGGGAAATACCGTCGTGAACACAAACTTACGTGATCGCGGGGAACCTTAAATGTTATTTGTCGTTATTTGAAGTTTGTTATTGTTATTTGAAAATATTAATTGAAGTTTACGATTAAACCATACCTGATTGGAATTTTAATGCTGATTATAGATTGTAGAATGCATACATAATTTCTTTTTTATTTTCCAAATGTCGTGAATCAATTAAGTTCTGTTAAAGGCTAAAGGTCAGTCAGCTTTTCATTCTTGCGCACCACAGTACTTCTATCGGCAAAGAGGGAAATCACAACAGTTTTCGATTCCCGTCACCTAGCGACAGAATGCCATTTATCTTCATGTTGCAAAACAGTCGAGTCAGGGCGCGATTCGGAATCCCGCTCTATCAGAACCAAAGGTAAATAACCGTAACAGAAGTAGGAAAGTCGAGCACATCTTATAAGCCCAGAGCCCCTACGTTTTTTCAAGCAAACTTTGTCTTCCGGCCAAATCGCCTATCTTTTTGTTCGAAGAAATCAGCCGGAAGAAAACGGACGCGAGGATCTAGTCTGATTTGAAACCAGGATTGCGCTTATGGCAGTTTCTTACTTCTGTTATGGTTATGTACTTCTGGTCAGAACCTAGCTGTACTCTCGGTTCACATAGATGCGATCTCACTTTTTTTGCATTTACTCACGACTTCTCCCTAATGACGGAATATTCTATATTGTGCTGGTTTGCGAGATACGTTGAAATATTCCAGCGCATTCGACGAACTATCACATAAAAAAAATGCAAACCGTGCACTTCCGCATTGCATCTATATGAACGAAGATATATGTCATCGAAAAGGTGCAGCTGCGAGCGCCAAGAAGCGTCGCGAGCGGCAAATTTTTCGTGTCTTTGACAATAGTGATAAAAATGGACAGGGTTGCCACCGGTGACATTTTAGTGTCACTTTCGACACTTTTTTTAAATGGCACTTTTCGGGACACCTGATACTATTAGGATACTTTTTAGCAAAAGTGGCACATTTTTTGGTAAGTAGCACTATTTTACAAAAAAGAAAATTCTGAAAAGAATTTTTTCAGAAAAAAACTGGAAGGAAAACTGTCAATGTAGATATGCATCGATATCCCTTTTCTGTCAGTTAAGATTCTTATCTTAACTCCACACGCGGCAATTATTGGATGCAAGACCAGGGTTGTCACTCTGGCCTGGAAGAATTTACTAAATCTGAGAGGAAAAGTTTACTAAATCGAATCTGTTTTTACTAAATGCTCAAAAAAAATTTGTGCGGCTACCGCGGCAAGCGCACCATCAAGCATCGATTTTTACTATAGGAGGATAATCAATAGGATTTCCACAATCTCTTTTCCTTTTTTCTTCTTTTTTTTCTCTTTTCCTCTTTTCTTTCGTGTTCATAGTAGGATTGAAAATTCTGGAAACCTATAAGTTCAAAAACCCTTTTTTTATTTGGATGTACTACTGGATAGGCTTCATATTCCAGATGCGGTTTATCCAAAACGTCAAACAAAAGTCTGGAATCTTAGATTCTGGAACTCCTGCTGGTGAAGCCCGGCTTTAAATTTATCAATGGTCTTCAGGTCATAAAATTCAGATATATTGAAAAATTAAAAAACAATCAACGAAGAAAAACTGCTACAACTCATGTTCACGAAGCAATTCAGACGATGAAGTGCTTAGAATCTGAGGTGTGTTTGAAACTGACAGCTTTTGAAATTCGTCCCAAAGTTTTCGTTTTTAGGTTTTAAATCTAAACCCTTCAAATTTGCATTTTTAACCCTGGAATACTGTCGCTTCGTAAATTTTACGACCACCAAACCGTTTTTCGAGATTCCCGTGTAGACAGTATCACATAACAAGACGTGACTTCACGTAAATTCCTTTTTTGAGGCGCCAGTTATTGGGCAAGTTCAGACTTAAACGGATCCCTGCTCGTTTTCGAGATAACGAGGATGAGTAGTAAATTTTACGAAGCGACAGTAATAGTGTAACTTTTTTTGCGAAAATCAGAAGCAGTATATTTAGTTTTTTCTTCGATTTGTGTCAGTTTTCTTGTGACAAAATTTGTTAAAATTCAAGTTTCAACATCTGCCTAGGTAGGAATGTGCATGTGTCCTCAGGAGCGGGAACGTTACAGACACTACACCTTTTCGTCTCTTTTTCTTTTCGTTTTTTTTTAGATGTTTTGTTTTCTTTTAGATGGCTTCTAGAAGGCTTACAGAAAAACAGATCCAAGAATTACTCTATGCAAGCGACGAAGAGGATAACATCTCAACTTTTAGTGACTCGGAAGAAAATCTAATCGGAGAAGATCTGGAGGATTTGGAAAACAGCGAAGACTCCGATGAAGATTATGTACCTGAAGAAGAAAACAATAGCCATCTGTCCAACACAAATGCTGATGAAGATACTGGTCGTCAAAGTGCATCGGCATCTGTGCAAAGGCAAGCAAGAGCAAATATTCGAACGCAGTCTAAATCTTCAGACGAAGATCAAGAGAGCGGTGAAAAAAACTTACTAAGTTTGGAACTTCCTGGCGACCGACTCATTGTCGTTCCACCGAAACGATCACTCAGAGGAAAAGAAGGACATAGGTGGTCAGCTTTACCCCCACAGAAAACCAACAGAGGGAGACCCTTGGATCGAAATCTCATCAGAGGTGTGGCTGGCCCTGTAGGTGATGCCGCCAAAGCGGCAGATACGCCTCTCTCAGCTTTTCAAGTCTTTTTGTCTGACAAGATTGTGGACAAGGTTGTGTTGCATGCGAAGGAAGAGATTGAAAGAAAGGCAGCCAGCTACGGTACAGCTAGAGCCTCAGAGGAGCCTACAAATAGGACAGAGCTTAAAAGCTTTATTTGGATTGTTCGTTCTTACGGCAGCACTAAAAGACGGACATCTCTCTGTTGACGAAATGTTTGATGACAATATGAGCGGCTCTGCCTACAAGGCTACAATGTCGAAGGAAAGATTCCGCTTTCTCATTGATTGCCTCCGATTTGACGATAAAGAAACGAGGATTTCCAGGAAACGGAATGACCCTTTGTTGCCATAAGAGAGGTGTGGGAAGACGTCATCAAGAAATGTAAAGGTAGTTTTAAGCCAGGGGCCAACGCTACAATCAACGAGCAATTGCTCGGTTTTAGGGGAAGATGCCCCTTTAGAATGTATATACCGAGCAAGCCGAACAAATATGGAATTAAAATTGTAATGATGTGTGATGTGGGAACCAAATACATGATAAATGCTATCCCATACCTGAGTAAAGGAACTCGAACAGGTGGTTTGCCTCTAGGCGATTACTTCGTTCGAGAGCTTAGCAGACTAATTTGGGGTTCCAATAGAAACATAACTATGGACCATTGGTTCACTTCCATTCCAATGGCTGAAGAGCTCTTGAAACTTCCGTACAACCTGACCAGTGTTGGAACGCTTCGAAAGAACAAACGTGAAATTCCTCCTAAACTTCTCCAGACAAAAAAGCGTACTGAACGGAAATCAATGTTTTGCTTTGACCAGGAGCTTAACATGGTTTCATACGTCCCAAAACGAAACAAAAGGGTCGTTCTACTGTCTACAATGCACGAGAGACCTTCATTGGCCTACCCTAGTCGAAAACCAGAAGTCATCGAGTGCTAAAACTCGACTAAAGGTGGGGTTGATACCTTCGACCAAATGTGTAGTGTCATGTACTGTTCGAGGAAAACTAAAAGGTTGCCCTTATGTGTATTTTATGGGCTCCTAAACATCACTTCTATCAACTCTTATGTAGTATACAGCTTCAACCACGGAAAGATTGGAGAGAAGCCTCCTACAAGGATATGTTATATGAAGGAACTCTACTGAGAGCTAGTGCAGCCTCACGTACAGCAAAGGCTCTTAGGTAGAAATTTGAGCCACTCACTCCATGAACACATCGAAGATGTCTCAGAAATTGCTAGTCCTTCTAGAAGCCCAACATCTCAGGACCGAAAACGCAAAATTTGCTCACTCTGTCACTCGAAACTCCGTAGGATGACGACCACCTTCTGTAACAAGTGTGGTGGGGCCATCTGTGCAGAACATCGAACGAAGATGTGCATCCCTTGTGGCAGCAAGATATAAATTTTGACTAATTCTTCCATTTTTGTATTGTTTCATATGTAGTCGATGCACTGTTACAAATACTATTGGTACCTCGGCTCCTCGATTTTTTGCAGGCATTCAAAGTCAAAGTCGTAAAATTTACGAAGCGACAGTATTAATGCAACTTTTAGGAACCGACAGTATTCCAGGGTTAAGAGGAAATTTGCCACTTTTAAAACACTAATTGGGCTAGTCTTTAAATAAGGGATAAGCTGCTTACAAAGATTTCTGGCAAATTTTAAAGCAATTAATTTAGGATTTTTTTTACGGATTTTTTTTGGCTTCTCTCTCGTTTATATTCAAGGGAATCAAAAACCAATACAATCTATGTCACTTCAAAACAGAAATGACGTAGTCGGCTACCGGTTTAGTTGTAAAAATATGTAAATTAAAAAGTGCACCTCAAATTGGACTAGGGCTGCCAAGAAAAAGAAAACTTATATAACATACAATAATTAGTTTAAAAAAAAATAACATTGTGTCAATATTCTTCAGGTCAGGCAAATCATACAAATTGAAAAGTAAGAAGAAAAATATGTATTCACATTTAAAAAAAGTCACACTTAAAAGGCTTTAATCATCCTCGGCCTCATCTGAATTTAAAGTATCCATTAGTGTTGAATTCTGACTGAAGGGGTCTACTTGTTTCCATTTCTTGATAGCCCGAGTCAAATTCCTGGGGATCACCCAGTCATGTACTCCACTTGAAGACCTGAGAACAAGTTGCTTCGTTTTCATAAGGGACGAAACACTTGAGACATTTAGCCTATTCTGGTTTTTAGTTTTGATGACCGACAAAATCAAGAACTCTCTCTCTCTGCTCCAGCACTTGAATGGGGCAAGCTGCACAGAGTCAGAAAGAATTTGGGCAAGTATGGAAAAAGTTCGTTTCCAGCAGCGTCTTTAAAAAGGGACAAGGCTAACTAACAAACGTGACAGCTGTTATGAGAGTCTGGGAAAATTTTCTGAAAACAAATTAAGCCGGCATGCCAGTCCTGGTTTTAAATAGTTTGCCTTTCAAAGCGAGTATCAAGAAGAAGCCGAGAGAAAAGTAGAGATTTTTAAGCGCTAAGGTTGACGTGAAATCGCAAAAATGAGAGCAATAGTAGCCATAATATCTAACGTAATTGAAATCAGATTTTTTAATGAATGGACCCTAATTTTTTTTTTCCCTGAATTCATGGAAAATAGCGAAAGTTTTGTTAACTACAAATCATGACTTTTAACAAGATTTCGGGAAATTGAATAGATCCTCTAAATTTACCAGATTTTTTTTACTAGATCTAGTAAAATCCTTCTGACGGTGGCAACCCTGTGCAAGAATCTTTCTGTGCGGTGAAAAACGTAAACGTGTTTATATCTATCTGTGTGTGAGAAATTTTTATATTCTTATTCTTATCACTGATAAGCGAAGATCACCCAGTGATCTTCGGTACGAAATACTTGGCAATGAAGAGGACAGAGACAGATATTTAACTGAAATGTGGTGGAGAAGCCTTCAATTTTTTTCAGTTGTTTAGTTTATTGGAGGTTTATTGTGCGGGGTCACCACTTTTAAAGGCAAAAATGGCGCAAAGAATTGCTATGCCACTTACTGGAGGGGGACGATCCCTCTTTGGCCCCAAATTAGTGGGATTTCTGCGATTACTCCAACGGTTCCTTTATACTAACGTGATCGGATGGTCTATGGCCACATTTAAAGCCAAAGTTTACCGATAAGATTTCTAATTAACTCTTTTAGATTCGCCCTAAGCTGAAAAGTTAAAAAGAGTACATAGAAAAAGGCCTACTATATTTCACAGTCACGAGTATAAAATGAACTAACTAAAAATGGATTTGGGCTAGCCGCAGCACGCGGCGGGGTTACTAGGGGTGGTAAAAACTCTTTCCAGCCAATCCCAGAGCTCCTCCCATACTGGCCAATCTCCCTAACTGCGCACTTTTTTCCCTCGTGGTGAATTAAGCACGTACGCAGTTAAAGGGACCCAAAATGGCGTCAAAGAAAATAATAGGAAAATTGATATTTATTATTTAAAGAAGGAAAATAATGAAGGGGCCCAAAGAAATGAATCTGGGAGGGACATTTATCTGACAAAACTGGGACCAAGGGTTCCAACACCTCCCCCCCCCCCCCAAGATAAATGGCCCACATCCCCGTTGGATTGGCTGGAAATTCAAACACAATATCATAACACTAAACTCAAAATCATTAGACTTGTATCTTCTCTTCTACCAATACCTGTGCTTCCTCTGCTTGGCTCTGGATCCGTCGTCCTCGACACGTCTCCATTTTAGGACCACCATGGTCTAGATCGTCTAACATGCGCATTCGGTTTTGAAAATCCAAGTCCCCAAGATTTGTATGAATTCATTGTGCACAGCACAAATCAAAAACAACAAATTTTCTCGCTCTCACGAATTTACATTTGAGAGGAGCAGAGAATCAGTTTTTGGCACTTTCGATGATGCCAGCCATCGTGAAAAATTGGCTGCACTAGCCTTTTAATTTCCATCTGTGGAAACAACCCCACATCTCAATCAAAAAGTAAATTGCCCCTTGGCATAATTTCAAATAATCTAAGGCCGAAAATACAAAGGCCTGTGAAAACGATAAGGGTACTGGAAATGAAGTAAAATTTTGAGTGAACCATGAATCGCTTTTCTATGGGTCCCATCTCCTAAAATAATCGAATGAATAATGCTCGGCGATGAGGGATGAAAATAATATTGAACATCTTCCCGCAGGGGATGTTCCCCAAGGGATTCCTCTCCCTCATAAAGGAACAAATCCTCTATTGAGTTAATCAGACCCATATCAGATTCCTTTCCAAGTTTTTTCAATCCGAATCGCCATTCAATATTTCCCAACATTCCCCCAACCCGTTGTAGGTCATTCATCTTTCTTTTGTAACCATCTTCTTTTATTCCCCATGGGTCTTTGACCTCTTTTTCCCCCTTATTGTCTATGTTTTCAAGGCACAGCCCATCCGACATTTTATTTTTCGCCACTGCAGGCTGAAATTATAAATTTTGTCTCTTTTTTGCATTCCTCTTTTCGTCTCTACTTTTCTCAATTTTGTCATTCGCGCAAAATAATAAATTATCGTTGTATCTGATTTGGACTCCAGTGTCCACTATCTTTGACTGAATAATTTCATTGTAGGTCCGTTTAATATTTCTTTTCTCTCTCTTAGTTTTCTTTTGTTTGGTAGTAGCATTAAATAAATCGTCATGAAATCTGAATTGGACTTCAGTGTCCATCCTTGACTGCATTTCTTCACTGTATCTCCGTTTAATATTTTTTTTCTCTCTTGTACTTCTCTATATTTTTACCGCCGAAATAAATAGTTCGTTATCAAATGGGAATTGAACTCCGACGTTTGGTTTTTCATATTCTACTAAAATTTCTCGAACTTTCCGAGGAAAAGCGCGTACAATAAATTTTGTCTCATTTTTCTGCGGTACAATCAGTGTTTCATTTTGGCAAATTTTTTTCGGCGTCTCGCACTCGTTAAAAGTGTTCTCAATTTTTCCATTTTCTGGAAATTTGGATTTCCGATTTCCGATATCTCCAAAGTCTCCTCCTACTAAAACATCCACTGCTAGAGTAGGTACTAAGCCTACTTTTATCGTTTTTCTCTGGACCGTGCCGTCGTTCCTTGCAATTTCTATTCTTACCAAAAGCAGAGGAGCATTGGTGCTTATCTCCATAATAACATAATGTTGTAATATTATTTTATGGTCTATTTCCGTCTTTTTAATTAGGTCCATTCGCACAAAAGTTTGCTCACTCCCTGAGTCAATTACCATTTCGGTCAATTTTCCGTTTAATTTTCCTTCTATTTTATGTGATTTCAAAAATTCGTCAATATTTCCTTGATTATGTGCTATAGCCCAATTCGATCTTTTATAGGTTACTTTCTTTTCTTTATTTTGGCAATTTTTAGAAAAAGGCTCCGAGAAATCAATTTTTACCAGATTATCATCATTTTGACTATCAAGCATTTCTTTTTTCCGATAGGGCGGCACTGCCTCCCAATCTGTTTTATGGGCCGGTCTACCATCCCCCGCAGTCAAGAAAGTATAATGTTTTCCCGTAAAAGTGTTTAATGTCTGGTAATTTTCGTTTTCTCCCAATTGATTCTTAGACAAATTATTATGGCTACATGACGGCCTATAAGTAACTTGTGATAATACGTCACTTTGTGAATTTCCCCAACGAGTTTTCATTAGTCTGTCAATTGTTTTTGCGACATCCTGGTAATATTTTTTATCGACCTCCCTACAGGCCTGTCTTTCTTCCTCTTTTTCTCTTTTATCTTTCTCTCTTTGTTTCCTATCTTCTTCCTCTATTTGCTCTCTGGCTTTTCTTTCAGCCTCTTCCTTTCGTTCTCTGGCTATTATATCAGCCTCCTCCTTTCGTTCTCTATCTACCCTTTCTTTCTCTCTATCTTGTCTATCTTTCCCTCTTTCTCGTCTATCATTTTCAATTTTGTCCCCACGGGCCTGTCTTTCTTCCTCTTTTTCTCTTTTGTCTTTCTCTCTTTGTTTCCTATCTTCCTCCTCTTTTTGCTCTCTGGCTTTTCTTTCAGCCTCTTCCTTTCGTTCTCTGGCTATTATATCAGCCTCCTCTTTTCGTTCTCTATCTACCCTTTCTTTCTCTCTATCTTGTCTATCTTTCTCTCTTTCTCGTCTATCTTTTTCAATTTTGTCCATAAAATTTTTTCCAATTTTCAATTTGTAATGAAGGATTTCATAGGCTTGACTATCTTTTTCAATTTGATCTCTCTCATCCTGTAATTTTTTCATATATTCCCGGTGCTCTCTCTCACAGGCCTCCTCTATTTTCCTACTTTTTCTATGGGCTTCACTCATCCTTTTCGGTCTAGAGTTAATCTCATCTCTGTCCGACATTATTTAAAATTCCATTTGTCATTATTTCTTTTCAATTCCTTTTCTGAATTCATTTGTTCTATATCTGTCCTATCTCTATCCGTATTTTCTTTTATTCGTAATTTCCCTTCATTTGGCACAGCCTCTGAGGGGTTAGTTTGTTTTGTTTTTTCATATATCCTTTCTAAGTTTTTTTCGTACCCCCTCATTTTACCGCGTCTACTTCTCTTTGATTATATTATCTCTTATTCAATTAGTCAATCCTGGTAAATTCGAAAATTGTCACGCAAAAATTATGGTATGCAATTACTATTGTGAATTATCAGCTCCGTGTAATGAGATTCGACGATTTTTCAAATATCCGGAATGTCTAGACTTCATTAGGGAATAACGACTTCTTTCACAACAAGCAGTCTTACGCGAGTTAAATAAATCTCCGAAAACGAATTAACAGGGGTTGGACAAGAAAATAATCAGAAAAACCGCGCGAATATTTCACTAGTGAATTAGCTGGACTAAACTCAAACAGGGGAACTACCCTGTAAAACAAATCACGTATCCCTCCTGGATACTCGTATTCCAAATATAATCTCCTCCTGGGCAGATTATTCAATAGGACAGGTGCTTCCCACCTTCCTTGTCCAATATGCGCACAAATTGACAAATTCTCCTAATTTGCTGTCCTCAATGCTCTTATAACCTTCGTCACTGAAGATTATATCTAAGTCCGCCACTTCACTCAATTAATAACCCAACTTTCAACGTTTTCTTATCTGTCCTTAAACCCTGTAATACTTTTAAATACGGAGATTCCCCCGTTGTAGACTCAACTCATTAATTTCACGTTATTCTTTTTTTATTTTTGTCTAACAAGGCTATAGCCCATTATAGACTTTCATAATTTTATTAATTAAATGCGTAATTTTGTCTTTTTATGTGCCACCACAATAGGCTGCTTCTGTAGGCTAAATTACCCTGTCTCTTCGAAAGCGCGGAATTCTTTTAATTATCAGATTTACTGATAGGACCTTAAATTGCTGCCACCACTTATTGGATGTGTGGGCACCGCTGGCACCACTGATTGGAGGTTTCTCTTCGGAGGCGAGGGTTCGAATCCCTCAGCTGCCACCACTTATTGGAGGTTTATTGTGCGGGGTCACCACTTTTAAAGGCAAAATTGGCGCAAAGAATTGCTATACCACTTACTGGAGGGGGACGATCCCTCTTTGGCCCCAAATTAGTGGGATTTCCGCGATTACTCCAACGGTTCCTTTATACTAACTTGATCGGATGGTCTATGGCCACATTTAAAGCCAAAGTTTACCGATAAGATTTCTAATTAACTCTTTTAGATTCGCCCTAAGCTGAAAAGTTAAAAAGAGTACATAGAAAAAGGCTTACTATATTTCGCAGTCACGAGTATAAAATGAACTAACTAAAAATGGATTTGGGCTAGCCGCAGCACGCGGCGGGGTTACTAGGGGTGGTAAAAACTCTTTCCAGCCAATCCCAGAGCTCCTCCCATACTGGCCAATCTCCCTAACTGCGCACTTTTTTTCCCTCGTGGTCAATTAAGCACGTACGCAGTTAAAAGGACCCAAAATGGCGTCAAAGAAAATAATAGGAAAATTGATATTTATTATTTAAAGAATGAAAATAATGAAGGGGCCCAAAGAAATGAATCTGGGAGGGACATTTATCTGACAAAACTGGGACCAAGGGTTCCAACATAGTTTAACTATTTTGTGTTGTTGCAATAGTTTGTAGGCTCATAGACGATAAGTCAGTCAAGCGGTTTGCAATTCTTGAATTCAATTTTTATGTTTTATTAGTTGAGGGTTGACTACAATTCAAAGAAGAAAAGAGCTAAGAGTGTATTTTTGCGCCACTATGTTAATAGCTGTTACTATGTTAACCAGTCACTGGGCCAGTGAGTGCTAAACTTTACGCGTCTTTTCATTGATTTACGTGACTGGAGCTCTTGAAGCCCAGTGACTGAAAATCTCACTGGTGACATCACACAACGACTCAGCAACGCAAAAACATCCACTAAGCTCACTGGTGTCCCACAAGAATGTCTAGTGACCTCTTCAGTGACTGGGCCAGTGACGCAAAATGACCAGTGACTGGGCCAGTGATGCGCTCTAACATTTCCGTTCATATTTTTCATATTTTTTCTTTAAACTCTTGGCAATGGACAAATGAATAGTCATACATAACCATCATACTAAAAACAAAATTGATACCAAAACTTCCATTGTCTTAAATCCTATGCAATCATTAGCAAAATCACAATCTAATTTCACTTTTTTTTCTTTCTTAAATTTATGTTACATCATTACATAAATTGAATTTGGACGCACTTCCTCATTTTAGTTGTTTCATTCCCACTAATTTCTGATTGTAAATCTGCTTTCACGCTGATACTCTAAATGCTCGTGTTTTATCATAAAGGTGCTTTCATATTGATACTTAAAATTCTAGTTAACGGTTCCTATGCCCTTGTCCCTGAAGACTTCTTATAGAAAAATTTACTGGGAGTGGCGAGAGTTCTCGTGAAACTTATTCTATTCAGGTTGTGATAAACAGATTAGAACATATAGCTGTCTTATTGTTTTTCCACTAGTTTTTGCCAAATAAATTATTTGAAAAACTTACTGTCTGAACCACTATTAGTTGTGTTTATCATAGGGTCATCAATAACTACGATCTATGTTCGTGGCATTCTCTTCAGCATTTTCGGAGAAAAGAAAAGTTTCAGGCACCTGAATGCACTGTAATAATCCAGATAATCCATTTTATGGAAAAACTGGATGAAAAACTTTCAATGTAGACGAGTATTGCTGTCCCTTTTTTCTGTTTCTCAAAAGAAAAAAAACTGAAGGTTTTTCCTCTTTTCTTTTTCCGTTCCTTTTTCACGCTATGAACAAAGACTTCTCAGAAAAAAAGAGAAGAAAGTACTCTGTGGAACGAGTTCTCATTTTATACAGTAAGCACCATTTGCGTTTTAGCGGGTTTTACGAGGGGGGCTGAAAGGTTGACAAGAGTGGAAGTGCTGCTTAAAGCCGGAAGTCAGGACCGACTAAGTAAAATCAAAATTTATTTTTTATAGTTGATAGATGGCATTAGATCCGAATTTTCATGGATGTGGGAAACCACGCGGGGGGGGGGGGATCCCAAGTGGATTGGCCAATATTTTCAGTTTGAAAAGCTTGTCAATATGAGCGCGAGCGACGCAAAGCGTCGCGAGCGGCAAATTTTTGGAAAATGACACTTTTTGTACAAAATTGACACTATTTTGCTAACCAAAGTGGCACCAAAAAAATCGGCTGAGTGGCAACCCTAAACATGGACAAACATAGATTTTGTTTTCTTACCCTTGCCATGGATTTATTTCTTGAGGTGTTGGCAACCTTGGATGTAACCTGTAAGAAGAAGTGGAAAACATAAGGTCATAACCAACAACATAAATAATGCAAAGAGAAGAGAGAAACCTTGAAGCTTGTGTGGACACACTTCTTCAAAAGATCAGTGAAATACAACTGTCAATGCAGAACCTACTGTTAAAGATAGAAACGGATCCGGACATTCAGTGGCCATCAATTCTAGATAGTTATGCATTGTTGTCAGGACAGGTAGGCAAGGGGGTAAAATTTGATTGCGATTGCTTATAGATAGCCTAAGGCAGAAGTCAAATAAAGAAAATAAATGTACAACTAGATTCTCAAATAGGCCTAGAAAGTAAATTTGCAGTTTACAACATAATTTAGCCATGATGAAAGCAAATATTTATCACTTGGTGCCTTCTTTATGCTCCTTCATAATTCAATAATTACTTCTAGGGAAATTACATTTAGAGCCCTTGAAAGGCTCAAAACAGCCCATCATGACCACAATTTGTTAGATATATTTGTAAAAAAAAAATGGCTTGTGAGAAAAAATTGTTATTTGTACCTGATTTTGCCTAGAAATGGTCATTATTAGGCTATTTCCCTTAGTTTTAATAGTAAATTTTATTCTTGAATCAAATTGTAGAAGTTTTTAAAGAGCTTGAGACCCCTTCAAAATTATGTCAGTAGGCTATTGCTGTGTTATCATGTTTGAAGGTTTTTGAGTCTTTAAAAAATGCGGAAATTTGGGTAAAGTTCTACCAAATCATATTACTGAGTTAGGAATAAAGTGAATACACTATTTGATGCCTTTTTTTATGCTGATTACAAATATAATAACCATTTCTATTGGAAATGAATTTCATCCCCCCCCCCCTATATATGCCAATTCATGGTTAGGTTAGGTTGTAGAAATATATACCCTGAATTGGCATATATAGGGGGGGGGCTGAACTTCATTTCTGATAGAAATGATTACTATATTCATAATCAGCATAAAAAAGGCATCAAGTGGTATATTCGCTTTATGTGTAAGTCAATAATATGATTTGGTAGAACTTTACCCAAATTACCAAAATTTGTTTTCAAATAATGTGTTACTTTTACAACTAAGGATAGGGTACTAAACCAGTTACCAACACCCACTCAATAGGGTACTAAACTCAATAACGAACACTCAATAAGGATAGGGTACTAAACCAGCTACCAACACCCACTCAATAAAGCAACCCCCCCCCCTGCTCAAAAAACAAACAAACAAGAAAACAACTTCTACCTCATTGATTTTCCTTTAGAATGACAGAAGTTTTCATCCCTTTCTTCCCTATGTTTAACAAATAGGCTAGCAGCATTTCTTGCTCAGTTTGAAGCAGCCATTGACACAAAGCACAGGCTAACTTTTGCCAATTTAGGAATTTTGCAAGGATTTTTAGGTATTTTTAAAGGTGTTTAGTTATTATTAATAGTGTGATGAAATTTTGTTGAGTTTTGAGGGATAGCATAGTTTTAAAAGGGTCATTTTTTTACAATAAACAACAATTTTTGTAGTTTTCTGACAGGGTAGTGTTGCTCTTCTGGTCCCAGCAAACTTATCTCCTGACATAGTTTTTAACCTAAACTTAAAACTGATTGGAAACTAGATAAACAACCACATTGTAAAATTGGTTTGGAGCATTTTCTCTTGAATTGTGGTCATAGTCTACAGTTTGTAAAACAAATAAAAGGAAATTATAATTTAGTTAGTTTCAGAATATTGACAATGCTTAGGCTTCACCTCATTTTTTTCATTTTCTCCTTTCCAACCTTTTTTGAGTTTCAGTAATCTTTCACCTTAAGAAAAAAAAAAAAACATTTTTCACATTTGTTGAAATTTTTTTGCCAATTTTCTAGGCAAAATATGTACCATTTGCCATCTTTATAGAAAAGTTTCCTTAAAAATTTTCAAACATTTCATGGTAACAAACTATGAGCAAGAAGCACCACAGTTCAATAGTTACCAAGATGCTAAAAAATAGAATTTTGGACACCAATAGATCTATAACAAAATTGGTTTATTATGCTGATTCCAAATATGTAAGTTCCATTAAGTTGTGTGTGCCATCAGAGCCATAGCTGGTCCCAAGGCCATGTTGAGAAAGATGAGTGGCCCAGGCTATGGGTTAACCGCCTATTCCCTGGTTAAATTAATGGTTATAAAACATCAGTGATAGATAACCTGGACTTCTCATTGATGACAAACACTACATGCCCACAGACTGATTTTATGACTACAAAAAAACATCTACTCCTTGGATTTTGGAATCTAAAGACATTGCAAGAGGATAGTAGACCTGATGAACTTGTCTAGCAGGCATTGAAATTTAAGCTGGACATCCTTGCTACAAGCGAGGTTTGTTGGCTCAGCTTCAGGACAGAAATACTGAAAGGACATAGATTCCTATTTTCTGGATGGGATGACCACCACTGTGAGAGAGTTTGTCTCCTCTTGAACACAAAATCTTCCTAAGCTTCACTAGAATGAAAACCAGTTCACAGCCAGGTTTGCTTCCCAACATGCTAAAATGACACTGGTTTCAGTGTGTGCTCTAGCAAATGATACAGATAGCAATATCAAAGAGGAATTTTACTGTACCTGGAAAGATGTGATAAGAGCTGCACCTTGGCATGACATCATGTGTGTTCTTGGAGACTTAATGCCAAAGTTGGCAACAACACTGAATATGTATCCAGCATTATTAGGAGGCATGGTGTCAGTAACCTGAACAAAAATGGCTCCCTATTGATCAATCTTGCTATTGAATATGTGTTGTTGATTGGTGGAATGTCATTTCCAAATAAGAACATTTACAAATACACTTGGACATCCCCAGACCACAGAACCAAAAATCAGATCAATCATATTCTTTAGAGAAAGCATGAAGAAGAAGTTTTGTAGCTGTAAGAACCATGAGAAGTGCTGACTTAGGTTCAGACCATGAACTAGTTATTGCCAAGGTCTAGATCAAATTTAGAGCTCAGAAACAAAGGAGACATACCCAGACAATATTTTATATGGACAAGCTTAATAAAATAACAACAAAGAGAAAGCTTTGTCTATCTCTCAAAAATTGCTTTGAAGTACTGGGAAGTCACAACACCAAAGATGCAAGAAGCATTGAACTGATATGGGCTACACTCTTGTCTGCCTATGCAGACTATGTGAAAGAGATCATAGGTGTCCAAAAGAGACCTAGAGAGAGATGGATTTCTGATGAAACATGGAAGACCATAGCTGAATACACTGCCTTAAACAGACAGAACAATAGCACACAAGGTGACCTGCAAGCTTGCCACTCAGTGCTGTACCTTCAGAAGCACAGGGAAATCAAGAAGCAGACACGAATTGACAACCATAAATTCATCAAAGCCAAAGCTGAATAAGTAGAGGAAGCTGCCAAGAAAGGTGACTCAGGGCTTGTCTACAAAATAACAAACAACATTGTGAGGCATGCAAAAACTGCCAAATCTCTATTGAAAGACAGTAAAGGAAACCTCCTAACTTCTGAAGAGCAGATTAAGCAACATTGGCCAGAACATTTTGAGAATATTCTTAATCAACCTAGACCACCTCAGACAGCCCATATCCCAGAAGTACCTTTATTTGATTTAGGCATTAATCTAGACCCAATCTCTCTCACTGTGATCTTAAGTGCTGCCAAGGAGTTAAAAAATGGCAAGTCACCTGGTGCTGATGGCATTGTTGCTGAAATGATATAAGTTTCATTGGACATATGCACAACAGTTTAGCTCATCCTTTTCAGAACTGTTTGGGAAACAGAAAGAGTTCCCAGAGATTAGAGCAAAGGCATTATAGTATAACTATTTAAGAAAGGAGATGCCAAGTCCTGGGGAAACTGGAGAGGGATCACCCTTTCATCTGTAGCTGCTAAGCTACAGGTTCAGCCTGATAGAATCATCCATCAGATAGACCAAAACCTCAGGAAGGAACAAAATGGCTTTAGACCTAGGAGAGTATGTGCAGTCCTTATCTTCATTATGTAAGTGCTGATTGAAGAGAGCAATGAATGGAGGAGGAAATTGCTGATCTTATTCATAGCCTTTGAAAAAGCATTTGATTCAATCAATCAAGAAACCCTGTGGAAGATTTTATCCCACTATGGACTGCCAGAGAAAATAATAAATCTGATCATGGCTGTGTACAAAGAAACAGAATGTTGTGTTTGTACCAGTACTGGTGACACAAGATGGTTCAAAACCACTTTGGGGTTAAGCAGGGATTTGTGTTGTCTCCCCTTGTGTTCATCATTGTCATTGACTTCATCCTCCAAAATGTTATAATGGCAAAGGAGTAAGATTTAGCAACTTAAAACAACTGTGAGATTTAGAATTTGCTGACAAACTAACCCTTCTAGATCAAGACAAGGCTAGCCTGCAAGAATTATTTAACAATGTAACAGACCAAGCCAAAAAAGTGGGACTACATGTTAATGTAAAGAAGACCAAATGTATGGCTGTTTGCAGCAATTAACCTTTTGAGATCTTCCATAAGGGAGAAAGAGTCAAGCAAGTATCATGCTTTTAATACCTTGGCAGTACAGTTGAAGAGAGAGGCAACATAGCTAAAGAGGTCCAGACCAGAATTGGGATGGCACACACTGCCTAGAATTGGCTCTAATCAATATGGAAATCTCCAAAATTCTCATTAAGGCTCAAAATGAGACCCTTTAACAGCAACATGATGAGCATACTGCTTTGCTCATGTAAAACCTGGAAACTCAACCAAACTCTAGAGAAACATCTGCTAACCTTTGGGAATTACTGTCTCCAATGATTGTTTAATGTCTGCTGGTACCACTGAGTTACCAACAAACAAATACAAACCCACACCATGCAACCACTTGTCACAGAAGTAATCAAGTATAGATGCTGGCCCTTTCTTGGTCATGTATTACACATGCCAGACAGTATACTACTGAAGATGGTGTTCCAGTGGAATCCAGGGAGCTCAAGAGGCAGAGGGAGGCCAATGAATACTCTACACTGGATGTACAAAAAGACCAAGCAACAATAAACACTGCTGTTGTGCTAGACTGAATGGATGTATTAGCTGCTGCCCAGCTTCAACAAGAATGGTGGATTCTCACTGATGCCCTATGTGCCCTAGATGGGATTGGAGGAACTAAGGTAAAGCCCATCAGAGGCTTTGAGGCTGAGAAATTTGCATTATTTCCAAAAAAGGAGAGAAACACCACCTAAAAGTCAAAGAATCTTAATGAAATTCACACTATCAGAGTTAGCATACCAGATAACCCTACTGTCGATATTTCAAGCTCCTATTTGCAAAAATGTGGAATTTTGTATTTTTGCCTGAAGAAAGATCATGGATATGATTGTGTATTTTTCCCAAGCAGTAATTGCATTGACCCAGTGGTCCAAGAATATTGGGAGAGGGCTCAAATGAACAGAAATTAAACATTCTAGTGAATTTTTTAAGTGACCAAAAATATTAGAGGGCAACTAGGCCCACTCCCATGCCTCTTTTTTCTAAATTGTCATATTAAAATTTTGTGCAGCTGAGTTGAAAGGCCCAATAACAATACCTTTGGAGGTAAAATGACTGACCCCCCTGCAGCCCAAGTGCAAAGGTCTAAGTTAAAAAATTGGCCCATTTTTATGTATAGTATTTACATGTTATATCACACATTTACAGGTGGGGAGGGGGTTAAATTTTGTACTTGGTGGTTATTACTTAGAGAGAATTTGTCATTGAGAAATTCCTGGGGGTAAAATTTTCAGGAGAAACTTTACACCAGGTGAATTTGCCAGAATTCATATATATAACTCTGTATATATGTCTTGCTTTCTCTTTGTGTACTCAATTTCATGCATGGAGATGTTAAGAGTAAGTGTCCAGGGTAAATTTTCACTGGGATTGAATTGTCTAGAAGATATTTTCATTGGGAGGGGGGGACTCTTTTGTGGAGGTAGAGCAAGAATTCTGGGTACTATTTAAAAAACAAACAGCAATTATATAAAAAACAAGTTTTCAACTAACAGTAAGGGGTAACATTTAAACTTAAAACAAACATAAATTATTATGTAGCCTTTGTGAGGGAAGTTGCCCCTCTTCAACACCTTACTCTTCATGCTAAAGCTTTTTTTATTATAAAAAGCTTTACATGGTGGTTAGTCTCTCCTCAAGTATTCCTTGGGGGAACTTTCCATGGGATAAATTTTTCAGAGAGAATTTTGCACAGGATCAACTTTTTAATAGAAGGGGGGGGGGGACTTAAAGTAAAAAAGAGCAAAGTTTTACTGCAAGATATGTTTGGAAGAGTAGAAGTTCTGTTTCATTAGTTAGTACTGTTTCTTTTTTATATTTTTATTGTTTGATATTATAATTTTATTTGTTTTCAATAAAAGTGTCTGAAGGATTAAATTCAAAGGAACTGGTCTGATCCCAGTAAAAAAAACCTATTGTTTCCCATATCTGCCTTCTGGTTGACATGTTGGAGTATTGGAATAAAAGTATATACTAGAAAACTGTTTTGGCATGTAATGTGCATGTTCATTGTTTTAAGTGTTGGAAAAGTATTTTCATATATTAGCAATGCTGCTTTTAGTGTACATTTTAAAGCATAATGAGCAGTGACAGAGCTTTCAGGTGATGTATAAATCATTTCTGGGTCAATTGTTTTGTGGTTTTTGTGTTGATTAAAGAACAGAACTTTGTTCCAATAGTTGGCCTACTGATTTAGTACCTAATAGTAATAACCGTTCCTAAATCAGCTACAAATGCCATTTTTTTCTCACTAACCAGTTTAAAAAAACAACAACAGGTTTTTAAACTTTTGGCAACTAATCAGGGCTAGACATGGAATTTCCCCCAGAAACAACAATTGACCTATGAAAAAGAATAAGAAATGGCATCAAGTGAAGTATTTACTTTCATCCTTGCTAAAATATTGGTAAATATCTTGATTAACAGAGTATTTGGATTGCTAAGAAACAAACTTACCTCTAGAATCAGAATTTCATCCTGAATCAAAATATAACATTTGTTTATGGTGTTAATTCAATTTTAAGGTCTTTACAAACTCTCAAAGATTATATATTTCTCTCTTATTTTAGATACAGCTTATGTACCTATGTTTGGCTCAATCTTGTTAAACCCAGTTTTTCTGTAAATTGATCCAACAGTGACAAAATTGAGAATCAGTAAATGTATGGGAAATATATAATGTAGGCTATATATTTAGAAAAGGTTAGAAAGAATAGGTTAGGTTAAGTTGGGTTAAATTATAATAAAACGCAAATGATTCAAAAGAATTTAGAAGCTTTTCAGTTAAGGGGAGGGGGAAGTAGCCAAAGTCCTGTTTGTATTGACTTCTGTTCATTTTAAATTTGACTTGATAATGTACTATAATTTTTACTTATTTCAGATTTAATTAGTCATCTATAGCAACATCTGTTATTTTTACATTTGATGTGCTTATATGCTTTATTTTCTGTTTGTTTATTTCTTATAGTGATTTTTGGTTGTTTAAAGTTTAAATTATTATATGGATTTATCTGTGCTCATTTAAAATTTTTGCATTCCTCTTTACTTTTTTTTAGAAAACTTCTATAACAGGATTTTATTAATTGATACATACACATGAAAGCCCAGGGAAGGCAAAAAAAAAAAAATGATGATCAACTAAAATAGTAATTTATAATGGTATTTTCTAAAATAGTAACTACATGGGCGTAGGTAGCATATTGTCTAGGGGGGGGGGCAGTCGATATTGTGATGGAGGGCCTTTTATCAACTGCTTTTCCAACCATCTGCTTTTTCAGCCATATCTAATGTAAATTTGAAGGTCTAGGGGGGCAGCTGCCCCCCTCCCTATGCCCATGAGTTACTAATGAATAGTAATTTCTAAATAGTATTTTAGATCTAAGTATCCTAAATTATTCTACATGAGGCCTCATAAGCCTAATGCCCTTCTACAGCCTTCATAAGTGTAGGTATAGAGTACAGGAGGGCCAGATCCTCAAGGCCTCTCTTGGGTAAACCTTGGAAATGGCTCAGCCCATTTCTCTCAGAAACTCTGGGGTGTAGGGGGAAGAGAAATGTGCCTAGCAAATAGAAGCATTTGCCACCTCATCACATGCACAAGGAAAACAAAGTGAGTCACTTAAGAAATCTTATCAAGTGGTCTTAGGGGGTCTTTTTGGGTGAAGGGTGCAATGGGTGCATTCCTTCCAACTCCCTGAAAAACAACTCTAATTTATTCAACACTTTGCTATATGCCTATTTCCCCTGCTATTCCATTTTTAACAAGTTTTTACTGCTGGAAAATCTGCAAAAATTGGATTTATTTAAGAATTTTTTACATGGAACATGTGTGTATGTCTACTCAGTACTGTATTGGTAAAAATACCAAACTAATCATTAATATACCACTAGCAAACAAAAGAGAAAAGACCAAGTTATTTCCTTTCTGAAATCAAAAACTTGTTACTTGTGATGGTGCAGAACACAATTCAAACTACACAATTTCTGAGACCACACTGGCTAAGCATGACAAAACAAGAAAAAATAATAAAGAAGAGAAATCAAGGATAATAAGAGTCAGTGAAAAATAGAAGAAAACTATGCGAATATTTTGGTCAAGACCTCTGCTCAACCATTTTCAGTAAAAAAAAAAAAAAAAATACAAAAAAAAAAATACAGATAACAGTTCACAAGACAATATAAAAAACAGACCTTAAAACAAACACTAAACTTAAAAGAAGACCCTTCCTTAGTAACAATGAAAGGGTAAATAAAAATCTGATAGTGAGGGGAATTTAATCTTTCATTTTATGTGAAGCTTTCTTGAAGGCTTACCTACTATGCATGGTACTATCAGAGATCCTAGTAGGTTGCGGAATATGATTTTTCATTAGATATAAAGATGACCAGTCTCTCCAGTATCTCTATTAAGGGCCACCTTTTGGGGGAAATGCTTTTTGTATCAACTGCTTCCTTGAAAACTTGAATGAGACCTTTAACAGGGGCAATAATGGAGATGTTATCAAGCAAAATGGAATGGTCTGAGTTTTCATAGATGTATGGAGCTAATGTGGAATCCAAGGTCTCAGGCCTTTGTTATAGCTTCATGGCTTTGTAAATTGATGGTTTGTGTTCTAATAACCCCTCTTCTAATTTTTGTTGGGTCTTTCCAATATAGAAATTACACAAGATAGGGGATTATATAAAGACCCCTACCCAGAATGAGGCTGGTTTTCTCCTTTCTGCAGCTGAAAAAATTCTGTATTTTGTTTTAATTGTTGAAAGCAACATTAATGTTATGTTTTCTTAAAATTCTTCCAAGTTTGTCACTCAATTTAGAAACATAGGGCAGAAGAGTGAAAAGTTTCTTTTCGCCCACCAAAGGGATGCTACCTATTGGGGGTTGTGGAGTTGATGCGTCTTATTCTGTCTTTTTCCTATAATGGATTCAAGTAATTTTATAGGATATCCATTCCAAATTAAAATCTCCTTAAGATAGTTCAGTTCTGGGACTATGTGAGTATCTTAGCATAATCATACCACATGCCATGCCTTCTCAAAACCAGAACATAATATGCATTTTGCTGAAAACAAAACACATTCAAAATGCTTTCACTATAATAAAAAAAAAAAGTATAAAACTTTAAGGAATAAATATCAGTACATGTATATTACTGACCATCCACAGTCATTTATTTTTCTTTTTTAAAGTGCAAATTATGTTCTGGTACTGAGAAGGCATGGGTGTGGTCAGCCCTACTTTAATTTTTGCATGTTTTGAGTTTAACTTGGTTCTTTAACATAATTTCTGTTCGTTCTGAGTTTCATTTATTTATAGATAGTGATTCGTGGTAGTTTTAAGCTTGGAAGGTTATTTGACTTTTTTTCTGGTCATTTTTGGCTTAGTAGAGCTCTATACTTTTCTTTGGAAAACTTTTTTTGTGGAAAAACTTTTTAAAATCCATATTTACTAAAGGCAACCTTTTGGTGGATGTGCTTTTTGATTTCAACTCCCTACTGGAAAACTGGCTTAATAAATTGCATGAGACGAAATAAAATGGTTTGGGTTGGCATAGATGTTTTGAGCTGATGTGGACTCAAAGGTATCAGACCTTTGGCATAGCTTTGGCTTTGTTGATTGAGGGTTTGTATTTTGATAACCTCTCTTGTCATTGTTGGTGGGTCCTTTCAATATAAAAACAACCACAAGAACTGGGGACTCTATAAACACCTCCATTTATAATGGGGCTGATTTTATCCTTGTCCCAGGTGAAAAGGCTCTATATTTTGTTAGAATTGTTAAAAATGACAATAAGGTTTTGTTTTCGTTTTTCTTTTCTTTCCAGTTTGTCACTCAATTTAGGAATAGAGGGCAGAACAGTAAAATGTTTCTTGTCACCCACCAAAGGGAGGCTAACTGTTTGGGACTCTGGAGTTATTGCTTCTTTTTCTCCCTTTTCTAGTCGTTTTTCTCTAATGAATTAAAGTAAGTTTATGGGAAGTCCATTGCAAAATAACATATTAGTGAGATACTTCAGTTATGGGACTATGTGAGCATCTGATTCGTGGCACACAACCAACCAAAGATATAACTACATCTCTTTTAATGCAATGAGGGTGGTTGGAAGAAGAATGCAAATACCTATTGTTATGTGTAGGCTTTCTATTAATCAAAAACTCAAGGCTGAGAGACATATTGAAAATATCAACGTCTAGAAAATGCAATTTATGACTATACCCTTGTCCTAAAATGAACTGAAGATTAGAATCAAAAGTGTTTGGATGGGTCAAGATGGAATTAAGTAACGTCTCTCCAGGATCTCACTAAAAAATAACGTCATCCGTAAACCGACCCCAGAAACAGTGTCTCCAAAGAAGAGTTTTCAAGGTAGAGGTCTCAATAAATTTCATGTAAAAGTGGCCTAAAAAGGTGAAAGGCTAGTACCCATGGGTAGATCCATAATTTTGGTGGAAAATTGGTTATTGTATCTAATATTTTGTAGTCCATTTGGTCTATACTATCTTCTTGTTTCCTTTGAAGAGAAGGTTCACATTCTTTAATATCAATAGATGTATTAGGCTTAATAGAATTTTCAACTAAAAGTAAGGAGCAACATAAAACATTTAAACGAAAAGGAATTATTCTGTATATAAGGGGGACTGCCCCTTACTCAACCCTCACTCTTTTATGCTAAAGTCATAACGTTCCTCAAAAATACTTTTAATTCCAAATCAAAGGCCCTTGTATTTGAGTTGTCTTTTGTAAAGAATCAGAGCAAAAAGTCGAAGTGTAGTGTAAAGAGCAAGGGTAGAGGATGCAGCGGCCCCCATCATGTACATAATGTTTTCTCTTCTTTTAATTTTTAATGTTGCTTCTTACTTTCATTTGAAAAAAAACCTTTTTTTTTTAATTTCTGACCGTTTTTCAAATCATTCCAGGAAATCCCCTTTCCCTCCCTCCCCCTGTGTAACATTTCCCCTGGAAAATCCCTCTCGGGAACTTGAAAATCACCCGAAAATTTTTCGCATATTTTCCAATAACAAATCTACTATAGCATTTGTGAATAAAACAGGCAAATTGCATACAACCCTTTTCACAGGGACTCTGGGAGGTCATGTCATCACCAAAAGCATAATTATTGGACCTTCCAACTATGTTGAATCAAATTGTTATCTTAAAATGTTGATCAAACGTGTTTGGAGAAACAATGGGCATGGGAGTGGGTAGAACTTTTGATTTTCGCTCGAATGAACAAACTTCTAATTTTTTAGGATCATTGGTTCGGTACAAATACCACTGAAAAAAAAAAAAAAAAACTCATCTGTGATCTTTGATATACTCAATCTTATGGTGTGATTTTAATTAGGAATGCTTGACTTTGGGGGTGTTTCCCCACTTTTTCGTAAGTCAGGCAAATTTTCTCGTGCTTGTAGCTTTTGACTAGTAACACTGAATTGAGTAAATTTTATATATTTGAAATCAGAATAAAGTAAATTCTTTTGAGTTATCTATTGTTATCAAAATTTTATTTTTGAGACTTTCAATTACTATTAAGCCGAGTCGCTCCCTACTTACAGTTTGTTGTCACGAACTGTTTGATAGCATCGAAACTGACACAAATTTTGTCCTTTTTTATGTCAAGGTCTTTTAATTTTTCCACAAGGTAAACTGAATTTTTAATGGATAAAGTTTGCATAGACATAAGGGGACGAAACATTGTCAACAACTATTTTTCCTATCTGGATTTTGGGAGACCATAAACTTTGAAAGCTGAATAATCTTTTAGATAAAACGTTTTATAAGGTTACGGAGTAATGAGTCTTTCAGTTTTCAAAATTCCTAGCTCTTTACGTATTTCTCGGGTGAACTTATCTGTGGGGTCTGAATCTATAGGCTTATAAGTGTGAGTGTTGGATAAAATATCTGTAACGTTTTATTCCATGAAATTTTATCAAGAATAACAACTTTATTCACTTTTTTTGAATTGTTAAAACAATTGTTGCGAAGAGGATTAGTTATATCTCTGCTTGAATGCATGCTACGAGTATGCTCAGAAGCTCACATAGTCCCTGAACTGAAGTATCTGAAGGACATCTTATTTTGCAATGGTCATCCCCGTAAACTTACTTGAATCCATTATAGAAAAAGGTTAAAAGAGGTAGAAAAAGACGCATCAACTAAACCCCCAACAGATAGCATCCCTTCGGTGGATGATAAGAAAATTTCCACTGTTCTACCCTATATCTCTAAAGATAGTGACAAACTGTGAAGAATGAAAAATCTTAATATTACTTTAAACACTTCAAACAAAATAAAGAGCTTTTTCAACTGCGGCAAGGATCAAATCAGCCCCATTCGGGGTAGTGGTGTTTCTAGAATCCCCTGTAACAGTTCAGACAAAATACAGAGCTTTTTCAACTGCAGCAAGGATCAAATCAGCCCCATTCTGGGTAGTGGTATTTATAGAATCCCCTGTTCTTTCGGTTGCTTCTATATTGGAAGGACCCACCAACAATTGAAAGAAAGGTTATCAGAACACAAATCCTTAATTGACAAACCCTTGAAGCTACCCCAAAGGCCTGAGACCTTTGATTCCGCACTTGCTCAACAGGTCTATGGTAACCCACCCCATTTCATTTTGTTTGATAACACCTCCATTATTGTCCCGCTTAAAGGTCTGGTCTCTTGCAACTTTTCAGGGAGGCAGTTAAAATAAAAAAGCATATTTACTAGAAGGCCACCTTTAAGATAGATACTGGAGATACCCACCGTGCAAAAAGTAGGGTAGCAAAGTTCCAATGGTACTTGGCAGTTTTCAAATTTGTTGGCACATTTTGTCTGAAAACACCAATTTTACATATAAAAATACTTTTTCTGAAAGAAAAGCTGTCAAAACATAAGTTGTACTGCTAAAATGTTGGCAGCTTTTGGAATTTTGTCGAATTCTGCTACTAGCAGCTTTGGAACTTTTTCCATACCTGCTGGAGGTTTATCGTAGCCCCATTTATAATGAACTTATTAATTTTGACCGTTTCTATATGTATTCAAAAATCATATGTCGTAACCTGATAGGATCTCTGATAATACCATGCCTGGTAAGCGATTTGCCTTTAAAAGGGCTTTACATAAAATGAAAGTTTGAATTGCATTTCACTATCAGAGGTCTCGACCGAAATATTTGCAAAGTTCAGTTCAATGCAAGTTTTTTTTTTCTATTTTTCTCTGGCTTTTATTATCCTCGTTTTCTTTACGGTTTTTTCTCGTTTTGTCATGCTTAGCCAGTGTGGTCTCAGACATTATTTACGACAAACTTATGGGGAGCATATGACTAAGTCTGTCCTTTATTATTTTTATTACTATAAAAAAAACGCGCCGATCTAATTAACCAGCAAGAATTTTTACAACAGTGTAGGGTTCTTCCAAATTCTATTGATTTCTGCCTAAATCTAGTTACACAATCAGAAAAGTAATTTAGTGATTGGGTTGGTCTTCAGCCATTCATTTCAAAAGACTTAACACCAACGTTTCTTCCTTAGTAACACAATCTTAAAAAAATTGACATTTTACAGCAAAACCATTCACCATCAGATTATCTGCAGATTTCAAAAATAGCTCAAAATTTATTCCGCAACGACATTTTTATGGTTAGGGCTCGACTATCGGAAAATTTTCTAAAATCAAAATTAGAAAAATTCCCAAAATTCCAGATATTTTCTTACTAGATTCTGTCTGGCCATTGAAAACCTATCTTAAAGTTCTCACACTGGAAGAAACCCTCGTCTTGTCTAAGGAACCAAAATTTTGCTTGCCCCAAACACGAGTGAATTTCTCAGAGATAGTCTCCAGTGTGGAGTCGGATATATTTGGTTCAAGAGGTACTGTGGAAAATCCAGATTTACTTTGAGGAGAGGTGGTTAAGAGTCTGCTTCATTTTATTCTGTATTCCTGAAACTCAAGCCCTAGGACACATGAATTTTAAAAAATTCAACAAAAGACCCAGACATCATTATCACCAGGGCTGACAAAGGAAATTAAGTAGTTATTCTTGATAAAAATTTCATATAATAAAAAAGTTACAGATATTTCATCTGACTCTAACAACTACAAGCCTGACATCCACAAAGATGGATGCTATAAAACAATTATAACAGAGGGAATGACTTCATTCCCTTTGTTAGCAAGGAATTTTGAAAACCGAAAGACTCGTTACTCCATAAATGTCATAAAACATTTCATCCAAAGGCTGCTTAACATTTTAGGTTCGAACATTAGAATCTAAAGGTTCTAATTTTCTGATCTCCTAAAAATCCACAAAGATGAAGCTCCATTCTGCCCCATTGTGGCTTCTTATAGCTCTCCAGCTGCAAGATTGGGAAAATGGTTGTCCACATTTCTTTTGTCCCCTTATGTCTACGGCAACTTCATAAATTAAAAATTCAATTCACCTTTTGGAAAAATTAAAAGACCTTGATATAAAAAAAACACAATTTTGTCAGTTTTGATGGTATTTCTATGTATACATCTTGTGATAGTAAAAGATGAGAACTTGCTCTTCAAAGGAAACTAGAAGATAATATAGACCAAATGGACTACAAAACATTAGATATCGAAACTACTATGCGTCTAGTCTGCCTTTCCAATTCTTCATCCTTTTTATATTTCCGGTACAATATCCAGTTTTTCATCAAAATTATGGGTATATTAATGAGTAGACCCATAGTTTATATATGGTAAATTATATAGTCGAAATTATCGGTCTACTAATGAGTAGACAGTAGACCTTTGCTGGCCACTTTTTATGTGGAATTTATTCAAACTTCTGCCTCCAAAACTTATCCTCTGAAACACAGATGCTGAGGTCCGTTTACAGATGACGTTATCTTCTGTGGGATCATGGAGATACGTCACTTACCTCCTTCTTGACCCAACTTAACACTTTAGATTCTAATCTTCAGTTCACCTTATAACTAGAAGATAATCATAACCTGCGTTTTCTAGACATTTTGATTTTTTAATATGTCTCTCAACCTAGAGTTTTCGATTTATAGAAATCCTACACATAACGATAGGTATTTGCATTTCTATTCCAACCACCCTCCTTGCATTAAAACAGGAGTAGTTATATCTTTGGTTGATCGTGTGCTACGATTATGCTCAGAAGCTCACATAGTCCTAGAACTGAACTGTCTTAAGGACATTTTAGTTAGGTATGGATATCCCATAAGCTTGTTTGAATCCATTATAGAAAAAACGAGAAAAATACGCATTAACTCCACAGCCCCCCAACAGATATCATCCCTTTGGTGTGTGCCAAGAACCATTTCACTGTTCTACCCTATATTCCTTAATTGAGCGACAAACTTGAAAGAATTTTAAGAAAACATAGCATTAATGTCACTTTTAACCATTGAAACAAAGTACAGAGCTTTCTCAATTGCGGCAAGGATAAAATCAGGCCCATTCTAGGCCGTGGTATTTGTAGAATTTCCCGTCGTGTGGTTGTTTCTATATTGGAAGGACCCACCAAAAATGAGAAGAGAGGTTATTGGAACACAAATCCTCAATCGACAAATCCATGTAGCTAAACCAAAGGCCATATACCTTTGATTCCGCATTGACTCAGCATGTCTTTGACAACCCAGATCATTCCATTTTATTTGATAATACCTCCATTATTGCCCCTGTTAAAGGTCTCATGCAAGATTTTCAGGGAGGCAGTTGAAAAAAAACAAAAAAACATGTCCATCAAAAGGTTTCCCCTCAATAGAGATACTGGAGAGACTTATCTAAAGTCCCATTTATAATGAACTTATTAATTCTGATCATTTTTATATCTGTTCAAAAAATATATATCTTGACCTAGTAGGATCTCTGATAATACCATGCCTGGTAGGTGATTAGCCTTTGCAAAGCTTTACATAAAAGGAAAGTTTGAATTGCCATTCACTCTCTTATTTTTTATTCAGTTGCCCTTTCATTGTTACTTAGGAAGAATCTTCTTTTAAGTTTAGTGTTTGTTTTAAGGTTTGTGTTTTTATATTTTCCTGGGGACAGTTGTCTGTATTTTTTATTACTTTATTCTTTACTGAAGATGGTTGAACAGAGGTCTCAACCGTAATATTTGTATAGTTTTCTTCTATTTTTTTCTGACTGTTATTACCCTCGTTTTCTCTTTACAATTTTTTCTTGTTTTGTCATGCTTAGCCAGTGTGGTCTCAGAAATTATTTAGCTTGATTTGTGTTCAACATCACAAGTAACAAGCTTTTGTCAGGTCTCTGCCTTCAGAACTTCTAAATTCAGGCTGGGAACAAACAGGGGCAAATTTGTTTCCTATTAGTATATTAAAGACTAGTTTAGCATTTTTACCAATACATTACTGAGGAGACATGCACATATGTTCTATGTAATTTTCTTTAAATAAATCCAATTTTTGTACATTTTCCAGCTGTACAACCTTGTAAAAAATGGAATAGCAGGGGAAATAGGCCAAGAACAAATTGTCAAATAAGTTAAAGTTATTCCAACATTTTGGGAAGGTAAGAGCATGTACCCGTTGCCTCCTTCGCCCAAATAGACTCTCAAAAACCACTTGAAAGGATGATTAGACTTCTTAAGTGACTGAATTTGATTGGCTTGTGCCTGAAAATATAATGAGCTTGCAAATGTTTCTATTTGCGAAGCACCAAGTTTCTTTTCCCACGAAGCCCCAGGTTTCCTGCGGAGAACGAGCTGATCCGAGCTTCACCCAGGTGAGGTCTTGATGGCATGGCCTGAATGTTGTAGAAGGACATTAGGTTTATGAGGGATTATGTAGGATAATTTAGGATGCTTAGGGCTAAAATTCTATTTAGAGGATTGGGCCCACTTATCATCAGGCTTTTTAAGCCTGTATGTGTATGTTTTGATTAAAAAATCCTGTTATAGAAGTTTTCGAAGAAAAGTAAAGAGCCAAATTAAATTTTCAAACGAGCACAGATAGTCATATAATAGTTCAAACTTTAAACGACCAGAAATTACTATAAAAACAAATAAAACCCTAAACAAATAGAAATTAAAACGAATAATCACACTAAACATGAAGATAACAAATATTGGTATAGATGACTAATTAAATCTTAAGTAAGTAATAATTAAAATGAAAACACTAGTCAAGTTTAAAATCAACAGAAGTCACTAAAAACAGGAGTTTGGCTACTGCCCCCCCCCCTAAATAGGAAGCTTCAAAAAGTCTTTTGAATAATTTGCATTTTATTGAAAACTATATATATTTTGAACAGCATGCTTTAATTTTTAAAAACACCAACAAAAAGCAAAAACAATCACTATAATAATTAAGATGACTGGAAGAGCTAATGAAAAACTGAATTTTTAATATATAATGATTTTAATGGGCAATTCAAGATTCAAGATTTTATTTAACGTTATGATTATTAAAAATGTTTGAAATTTATTTTGTTTCAGTAATGTGCAAATGACATAGTAGGCTTCCAAAGGCTTATGGTTAGGGGGAGAGGGGGGGGGGGGGTATAATCAAGCTCCGGTTTGTAGCAATTTTTGTTCATATCAAGCTTGACTTGAGTATTCGTTTTAATTTTGCTTGTTTAGCATTAAATCATTCATCGATATCAGCTTCGGTTATCTTTATGTTTGATGCTATTATTCATTTTAATTTTAGTTCGTTTTGGGATTGTTTTATTCTTTAATAGTAATTTCTTCTCATCGTAAGTTTTAAAAACCTATTTACTTCGTTTTGAAAGACTTCTTCTGTGGGAAGTGTTTTTTTAAATAAATTTTTGTTTGTTTCTGATTTCCAAAGTTTTATTACTGATCAGTAATATGAATATCGTGGTTTTCACCTTAAGAAATAAAGTATTAGATTGTAATATAAATTAAGTAATGAAAAACAAATTTTTGCAATTTGGTTTCCTAAATTCGTCTTGCTAGTTATAATTAATTATAGATTTTCAGCTAATTGTGTTTTCATCAAGGTTTTAGGGGGCTACTCAACCTTTTCTTGAAAGAGGCAACAGAGAGAGGACTGAACCTGTCCTGTTAGCCCTATTTCAGATCTTTTGTAGTGGTGCCAGTAACGTTTTTTGAGCACCAGCATGGAGCAGGCCTCCATACTGGAAAATGGAATAATTTCCTGAACACTGCATCAAACCTCTCACTAACAGACTAAAGAGAGTAATGGGAAACCACTGAACCTACCGTATTAGCCCTATTTCGGGGCTTTTCAGTGGTACAAGCAACATTTTTGGAGCACCAGTATAGAGCAGATATCCACACTCGACGATGGGTATGATGAAAGAAGTTTCAAGTGGGATGATCGAGCTGAGCAGTAGAAGGTTTTTGCAGTGAAGGGTGATCCTCACCCGTCCTGCGCAGGAGGTTCTCACTTGATCGAGATGGGTTTTCCAAAAGAGATCTATGGACATGTGAATTCTAAGGAAATAACGCTCAATGACTTTCTTTATAGCTTTGTTCACAAAGATGAAATTAGTGTGTATGCGGAGCTCTTGTGATCGGGTGATCATTTACTTCTTAGTTTTTGGTATATTGAAACTGACCATCGTGGCAACAGACCACTCTGTCAGGGCAAGGAGGCGTGGATTGGGTCATCATGTTTTGGGATGTCTACATGTGTCGTGGTATCATTATTAAGGTGATGCAGATGGCTCGCAAGGTCGTCTCCCATGTCGCTTATGTAGGGAGTTTCTTTATAGGTACGTCTGTCTCTATTAGATATTTGAGGAAAGTGAAGCGAATGGGCCTCTCCGAAGTTTCTATGACCATCCCTTCCATACGAAGTGGCTCTGGGAAAAAACACAAATAATACATTGAACCTCTATGGCTCTTTACTACAGGCTACGTTAGAGCGTTGTCTCTGATAGTTTATTTTGTAATAAAGTAACCCAAGTGACTATTGTAGTAGTAAATAAAGTAAATTAAGTCAAGTCGAGCTGTAATGTTCCAGAACAGTGAAATTCTTTGTATTTGAACTTGGGGGTTTACTTCTGGCAAATAGTCAAAGCTTTACCTTTCTTTTGGTTCAAAATTTCTCTTGTGCTTTGAAATTAATGTTGTTTATTTATTTTCTGCCAACCAATTTGTTTTAAGCAAGATTATCAAACATGAAACTTGTGTTTGAAATGTAGATTTTTTACTTCTAGTTTAATCATATCATTCGAATTAAAAGTTAAAAGAGTAGCATATCTTATATGCAGTAGCTGGGGAATTCTTTAAATGCTATTTTTTCTCCTATTATTAAAAGGAGTCATAAATATAAGCATACATTGCACACGTTTATGATATATTCTAAACAGCATACATACTGAAGTACTGACCCCCCCCCCCCCTCTATGAACACATGCATTTTTGCTGGTGGCGCCGCTGGCCACAATCAAAACTTTAGCTTTTAGTTTAAAACTACATAGAAGATACTGGTAGTTGTTATCACTACCCATGACTGAGGTAGTCAGTAATGTCTGAATAAAGTCCAGGTACAGACACCATTGTGTGCACCTGGATAGGTCTACTCGTTTTGTTTCCCTAAGGTATGCAACTGAAAATTGTAGTTTGAGTTACAAGACTTCTTTTTCTAGTGATATTGGTGATTCTATATCTTGTGTGGTAATTTTACTATTGTTAAAAATTTATTTTTTACTTTTACTCTTGAAAATAAACAGTAGAAACAAAGAAGAATGATTTTTTTTTATGAAAAGATATTTTTCTAATTTCTCTTTTTGACATCCCTGTACTAAGAGAAATCTTAAATCCTTGAAAATAAAATGAAATTCTTGATAAAAGATTAACAGAATAATTGAAACGGATAAAGTTGACACTCATGGTAAAGAAAATATCCTATTTTGTCCTTTGTGTTTTTTTGCAGCTGAAGCAGTTTCTTCCAAATGTTCTGTTGTAGCCATATTATTGCTCATTGTGGTAAAAGTGTTGCTATTAACATCCTAACAAAACTTTTGTTCTGTCCTTTGCGGTTTTGTGCAGCAGAAGAAGTTTTCACCAACTGTTAATATCCATATCATTGCTCATTGTAGTAAAACTGTCGCTGTTAACAAAATCCTTACAAAATCCTGTTCTGTTCTTTCGGTTTTTTGCAGCAGGAGCAGTTTCGATCAAATGTTGTAAAGTAGCCATATCATTGCTCATTGTAGTATAAGTGCTACTATTAACGTCCTCACAAAAATCCTGTTCTGTCCTTTGTGGTTTTGCGCAGCAGAAGCAGTTTCAACCGTCTGTGGTGAAGTAGCCATATCGTTGCTCAGCGTAGTAAAATTGTTGCTATTTTAGAATTTACATTAAACTCAATGTTGGTTTCTTTTCCAGTTAAGTACGCTACTCAAAGTTCTGAAAAACGAAAAGACCCCTCTGTTAAGAAACTATGTCACTCTTCCCTTGAAGCTAAGCCAAGAACCAGACGAGAGTCTTATGATCACAACTCAAGCAAGAGTAAAGACATTTTCTCACGACCTTGTACCAGACTTGCTGCGAACTAAGCCAGATTTAGATGTAGAGCAAAAGCAAAATCAGTTAGAAACCAGAGCCGCTAGCATACCTCATGATACTGCTCAGGTATTAATTAACCTTTTTTACTAAGTGGGTATCAACCACCCCCGTTCTAGTAGTAGTTTTGAGTGCTGGGCATGAATGCTTCATCTTTTTCTTGTAGTAAATTTAAAAAATCTTGGGTTTAATGTTACTGCTGCCAAGAGTGACTGCCAAGCCTGTCTCAAATGGGGATTTAAACTGTTGTTTGACTATATCTTCCCAGAATATTGCAGTTGAAGGGAAGAAAGTATTAATGAAAATTCACTACATATCAGACTAATGAAACTAGATTGATTATGTAAGATATTATTATGTATGAAGAAAAAATTTCTGGAATTTCGAAAAATTTCCTCGATGCTATAATGATAAAAGAAAAACTTTAACTTCTCTCAGTACAGGCACTCTAGCCATTGTACGGTTTAAGGAAACGGTATCTCCCTTAAACCGACTGACTGACCGTATCTCAAAGAGTAAGCTGTGTGAAAAGTGTGGTTCAATACCGCTTTCTAGGGCTATAATGAGAGAAAGGTTGAGGGGGTTAGGGCACTTTCTGCAGATGAAGGATGACAGGTTGTCAAAGATTGACCTTTTCGCCCAACTATCTAGGACCAAAGGAAAGGCAGGTTGTCCCCGTTGAGGTCGGAGGATTTCTTAAGGAAAAATTTAAGGAAATGGAAACTTCTTGGGAGGGTGTAAAGAGAGAGGGTTTGAACAGATTGGGATGGAGGAGAAACGTGCATAGCTTTGTTGACCTCAGGTGGCTTGGCGCTGCAGTGAGTTGTTAGCAGTAGTAATAACTTACTTTCATGTGACAAACTATTCTCTAGTTATTTCATAATGATTCGAAAGCAATCCTTGCGGGTACGGTTAACCATTCCTCATGCTATAGAAAGTCTTCTTCTTTATTGGAAATAGATTACGGTACGTTTTCTTTATTTAAAAGTGAAGGCGTCATCGATGCAGACGAGTATATATATATATATATATATATATATATATATATATATATATATATATATAATATATATATATATATATATATATATATATATATATATATATATATATAATATATATATATATATATATATATATATATATATATATATATATATATATATATATATATATATATATATATATATATATATTTATATATATATATATATATATATATATATATTATATATATATATATATATATATATATATATATATATATATATATATATATATATATATATATTGACATATTTATATATTTATTTAACATTAACAACAATTTATTGACAAAAATTAATGTGATTCACTCAAAACCAAACGGTTTACGTGGAGTGAATCAGGTAAAAAAAAAAATACATACATATAACATCTTTTAAATTCACTATAATAAGAAAGAAAGAAAAAAAGAGAAAAGAAAAGAATATAATAATAATAATAATAATACTACAAGGGCAGCAACTACATACCATATCCATGCTGTGGGGTCACACTCACAAACCAACAAACAATTATAACTTAATTCAAATGAAATCCAATTTCCTTCAAAACAAACAAAATTAGAATTCATATTTACTTAATAATTTTTCTTTCGATTTTCCTTTAAAATCAGTAAAATTTTCTATCATCTTCGTATCATTATCCAAATTATTCCATAAATTTATACCCTTTATAATAAAAGAAAACATGGACCTGGCAGACACCATTGGTGGAGTATAATGATCATTTTTACCCCTAGTATTGTGGTTATGTATATTCCATCGGCTGTAAAACCAACCGTTAAAACACTCCTGCATCTGGTTCATATTATGCCTATATATAAACACTAATATATAAAAATGGTGAACACCCGCCGCTGGCAATATCCTAAGATCCCTATAAACTTCTCGAGCCGATTCTCTTTCTGATATTCCTGATAATTCTCTAATAGACTTGTTTTTGATAATTCGCACAGGATTAACAATTGAAGAAATTGTACCCAAGCATACAGAAGAACAATACAAAATATAGGGATGGATTAACGAAAAATAGGAAAGCCTAGGTATACTAGTTGGAAACATATATTTAAGTTTACGAATCATCCCAAAATTACGCGATAAAATCCGGGATAAAGTTTAAATATGGGGTCGGAAGCTGAGAGTCTCAGCTATAACAATACCAAGATACTTTTCTGCCTTTTGACGAGCAATCGTATCATCGTCATATGCTATATGCTGTAACCATGGATAATAGTTCGATGTCCTCGAAAATATGAGAAAATTACTCTTAGTGGGGTTCACCTTTAGCTGATTCACTCTCAGCCATCTTGAAACTTCATTTAGCGATTCTCGTACACTCTCTAGAATCAACCTTTCTGACTTTGCGATCACCGCTAAAGAATTATCATCAGCAAATATAGGTACGTTAGCCGCACTATCGTTTTTGACGATTTCAGTCATTTAGAACGTAAAAACTAAAGAGCTAAACCCGGAATCTCATAAATTTCACACTTCATTAACAGAATATCATGACTGACCGTATCAAAAGCCTTTACAATATCTAAAAATACAGTTGCCACTTTATATCCATTATCTAACGCCATATTAATAATGCTAGTCAAATATATATTTGCTTGCTCAGTAGTGCGATCTTGACGGAATCCAAATTGTGTAGGAGTAAATATTCTCTGGTCTTCAAGGTACTGATAAATTCTGACCGAAAAGCATTTTTCTAGTATCTTACACATAATGGGTAAAATCAAAATTGATCTATAATTTTCAGCATCACCAATATTCCCTCCTTTATGTATTGGTATAACTTTTGCTGATCTATAACAACTCGGAAACACTCCCTCTTTTAGACACTGATTAATTAATGAAACAAAAGTTTGAGCGATCACTTCCCAAAATGTTTTTATTGCTCTTAATTGAAACAATAGGCAGAGCCAGAAGTCGAACCTTTCATGCCATAAGCTATTTTTTGAACCTCAGATTCCTGAACTTGGAGTAGATTTAACAAGATTTCCAACTTAGGAAGGTATTTTTGAAAAGCCTGGTTTGCTTATAATCGACTCTTTCACTCTCCATCCAACTGTCGGAAAATGGTTAGCAAATTCTTCACAAATTTCCTCTGGATTTGTAAGACTGGTTCCATCTTTACGGAATATTTCCTGAGGGATTCCTCCAGATGATTGTCCTAAAGCGCTTCTTATCACATTCCATGTTTTCGACGGACTTCCAGATGCTTTTTCAAATTCTATTTTATAGTAATCTTGTCTAGCCCTTCGCAGGAGTCTGTTGAGGGCATTACGATAACTCTTATAAATTTGCTCATTTATATCGCAGGGATGACGTACCTTTTTCGCATACAAAATCTTCTTATAAATTTTTCTTCTATTTTTCTTAATATTCCTAGAGCATTTTTCCAGGGATTGCTGAATTATTTGGTAAAAGACTCTGAACTTAGAGTCAATATCGCAAAGACTGAAAACTCTGTATTCCAATCCTTATTGGCTAGCTCATTTCTACATTTCAGAAGTGTATCTTTATCGAGTATCATCCTCAGATTGAGACTGCTCATCTTTGTGGACTTTTCATTATTAACACCTACCGAGTAACTTGCAAATGCACCAAAATGATCAGAATTATCACTTATAAGAACACTCGGACTACCAGACATATAATTCAAAAATATGTTATACGGTAAGATTGATAAGATATTTATTTAAAAAAATTACTACCAAACGCCCCGACGGCTGAATTCGAATTTCGGGGTCAATAAATAGAAACAGGACAAACAAACATAAGAACAAAACATAACAAACAAACAAAAACATAGAAGAAAAGACTGACAAAAGACGGGTAAAATTAAAATTATCTGAATAAAAAATTCATTTTATGTCATTGCTTAAACTGAGGTTGGTCATAACATGTAAAAAAAACAGATAACATTTTATAAAAAAAAATGTATAGAAATGTATATATTTTTTTAAAGGACATGTAAAATGAAGGAAAAAAAAACAAGCGACCAAATACGAAAATCGGCAGTGCCTGTACCAAATAACGAAAAGAGGGAGACTTCCTGAATGCTTTGATTATTTTGTTGTAATATAGGGTACAAAGGTTTTTTATATCTATAGGAACAGCAGCGAACAGGAGCCAAAGTAGGAACAGGCTAAGAGACGGCCCAAGGAGGTTGGAATCTGGGCGGGGATTGTCTTTCGGAAAAATGTGTTTTGTGCAAGGGTTTGTAGTTACATTAAAAAAAGAGGAGGCACAACGTACCTCTTCTTTACTCAAGCGTTTTTAAGTGTTTTTTTTTTAGAAGACAGTATGTAAATACCTTCATTGAAAGTTATTTGCAGGGCTCTTTTTGAATGGATTACATTTTATCTCTCTCTTCCTGTAGTACGAAACGGGAACAGCATATTCGAAATGATGGCGGATAAAGGAAGTGTAAATTCTTGGAGAATTAGAAGGGGGGATGCAACATTTATTTAGAAGCTTAAGGATGAAGATAGATGCATTAGCCATGTGGAGGAAAGTTCAAGCATGGATAATTAGAAGAAACTGCGACGTCAAGTAATTTTAAGGATGAAAACGGATTTTCAGGAGGGGTTGGATTAAAAAATTTGGTGGGGATTCAAGGAAACAAATTGGTAATATCACGGATTCAGAAGGGTTTACTCTCCTTTCCAAGTTCAAGGCATCTGTGCAATATAATTGAGGATGCTCGTTGCTCAAAGGTTCGCTCATTCAATTTCTATCGCAATTTTTAACGACTGTAAGGTCATCAACAAATTTCTAAATGTCAAGAAGTTCCTTAGCCAGGCTGTTGATCATTACTGAAGAAAGGAGGAGGCCTAGGTGAGTACCTTGGGCTACTCCATTGTTGACAGGAAGAGGATTGGAATAATGATTCGGATATGTAACTACTTGTGATCCATTTAATGGGAGCGGTAATGGGAGCAGCCTTTTCTTTATGTCATGACGTCCAAATGGACCTTAAATTAGAAGTTGTGCCTTTGTAAAATTATAATTTTTTTGGCTGTACCTTTAAGTTTTGCCAGGGCTTGTCCTTTGTCATTATGAAAGACATATCGCCGAACCTTTGTTTGTTTTATTTGTTCAGGTAGTGGGACAAAAACTTCTTCTTTTGCCTCGGCTTGTCTTTTGCCATTATGAAAGACACATCGCCGAACCTTTGTTTCTTTTAATTGCTCAGGTGGAGGGACAAAAACTTATTTGTCTTCCAACGATTTATCTAGTCCAGGTTTTTGATTTTCAAAGGTATGGTAAGAATTGATGACCTTATCCATGTCAAAATTCAAAACCTAATAATCATCGCTGTCATTTTCAATTTGTTTGGTTTGTCTTACCTTGACTTGTCTTTCCTCATTATGAAATACATATAGCCGAACCTTTTTTTTTTTTTTTTTTTTTTTTTTTTTTTTTTTTTTTTTTTTTTTTTTTTTACAAAGGTATGGTAGGCATTGATGATGAAAACAGAAATATCACTCGAACCATAAAACGTTTCATCAACGAATGTATCCTGTTTCGAGGCTAAGTCTTTAAAAATTCGTGTAACACCTACGTAGTTTTCCCCCATAATATTTTTCTGGTTAAATTTTATCCAATCAACACGTTCTCGCTCAACTCGAATAGCGGTATCAACGAGGTAATTTTGGAAAAGTCTTTCACCAAAATGCAAAGCATTAATACATTCTACGCAGATCGGGTGTTACAGCTTGCACAGAAAGGCTTTTCGCATGTTCAGGTCGAAAAGCGATACGATTCCTAGCTAATTCAAGCAGTGTTATATGTGGACGACTTACATAAGGTGTTTGAAGTAGCGTTCCCCTTGATCATCCTGAAGTTATATATAACAATGATAAAACATTGGGTAGGTAAAGGGCTCCACATAATGGTCGGTATTTTTTAAAATTACAAGATTTTTGCCACGTTGTTTTAAAACCATTCTATTTGGCTGAGAACTATGGCCAGCATTAAGAGTAAGCACAGTGCATATTTCATTACATGCAGGCTGGTTAAACCGTCTATAATCTACACCATCTGGTAAAGTAAAAATGAGCTGAACGTTTGGAGGCTGTTATCCCACTGATGCAGCAACGTGATTTGCATCTTCTTCCGCTTCTCGTATTTTTTCGTAACCTTAAATAATGTCTTAGACCACACTGCTTTTCCATTTACAAAAAATTAAACAAGAAAAACGGGTTTTAATTTCTATAAAGCAGTGAATACAAAACACTTAATTAAACAAAAATACTCCGAATATTTTGGCCCTACATCCGGGAGCCTTTCTCAACGGAAAAACAAAAAAAAAATTCTTACATCAACATAAAAAACATACTAAACAAACAAAAGAAAAAATATAAATAATAGGAAAAGAAAACTCACATATTAAATAATCAATTCCATTCACTGGCGTATAAACAAAATCGAATGCTTATATTGATTGGAACACGCCTTCTCACAGAATATAAATGGAAATCTATCAAAAAATGAGAATATATTTATACTTAAACTAAAACAAAAAAGGTCAGCTAACCCCCGGCCCATAACCCCTAAATAGATCTCACAGGCTCATCACCCAATGTTTGAATTATAAATGGAACAGATTCCTTTGCTTGCAAGCTTAGCTGCAGTTCGTTTACCTTTCCCAGCATTTAACCCAGTCTGACCTTTGTCCGCAAGGTCATCATTCGTATCCGAACTATTATCAAAAATAGTACTGGTTGAAAATTTTACCTGCTTTTTAATTAAACTATTATAAATCGAATTGATCCTAAAATCCCCTTCATCTCTATTGATACTAATACCCCCATATATTATCTTTTTTATTTCTATAATTTCCCTGAAGCTTTGTAAAAGTCCTACAGACGTATCTACTATTTTTGTTTGATCAAATAAAATACTGTGATGGGGAAAATTATAAAGATGTTCTGCAATAGCTAACTCAAACGTTTCTGGTGTTTTGTTTTGTTTTAGAGCGCAATCTATTGCATTCTTGTGTTGCTGTAGCCTATTTTCTAAAATCTGTTGCGTTCTTCCCACATAAAATTTACCACAAGAGCATGGAATTTTGTATACTCCCTTTTGCAAATTTCTCGGTACCTTGTCTTTCCCTTTATTTAACAACGAGCTTATATTTTGTCCTGATTTAAATGCTGTATTTATATTATGTTTTTTTAATTCTCTTCTTAATTTTTGTGATAATATTGGGATAAAAGGCAAGGTTATGTAATTTGTTTCTTGATTTGACCCATCTTCTTCTAATATTTTTGGTTCCGTCAACTTTTTTTTCCTTTTTTCAATTATTTGAGAATTCATATTTTCCGGATAGCCATTGCCTATTAGAATATCCTTAATAAAAATTAGTTCATTGCTTATGTATTCTGGTGATGCTAATTTTAATACCCTATCAACTAAAGAAATAACCACACCCCTTTTTACCTGGGTCGGATGATTTGGTGTGAAAGACAAGTAACGGTTGTTATTAGTCGGTTTACGGTAAATTGAAAACGCTAGTTCGTTATTATTTCTATGGATCAAAATTTCTAGAAACGGTAACTTATTCTCTGTTTCCTTTTCAATTGTAAAAATTAATTCTCCTCCCAGATTATTTAAATGTTCCAAAAAACCTTCAATTTCTGATTCCCCGTAATTCCAAATAACTAAAATATCATCCATATATCTGCCCCAAAACTTAGGTTTTAAAAAATATGTTTCTATAGCTAAATTTTCTACATACTCTACATAAATATTTGCTAACAACGGACTTAAAGGCCCTCCCATTGCCAATCCCCTAATTTGATGGTAAAAATTATTTCTAAACGTGAAGTAATTAGTATACCTGCTAGTTATTCTGACTAAATTTAATATAGTTTCCAGTTCAATTCCCGAAGATAATTCTTCTATCTCATTTTTACGTTCCTCAAGTTTTTTGGATAAAATACTAAACGATTTATCGAAAGGAATATACGTATACATGGATTTTATATCAAAACTGAACAATCTAGATTCTTCTGATATTTCTACACTTATAAGTTTATCTTTTAAAAATTCCGAGTTTTTTATATACGAATTTTGGACATATAATAATGGTTTGTGTCATTGCTGCCCATTTCTCGATTTTTACCGTTGGTGAATTGGTTGTTGAAACAATAGGTCTTAAAGGGATACCTGTTTTATGTATTTTTGGCAAACCATATATTCTAGGGCTAACTGATCCCCTTGGAAAGAACTTGTAATACACCTGGGGTGTGATACTTCCATTTGTTTTAAGGTCTTCTAAATCTTTTCTTAATCTTTTAACATACAATTCAGTTTAATTTTGTTTAATGTTTAATGGAATTGTTTATTTAATATGTGAGTTTTCTTTTCCTATTTATTAATATTTTTTCTTTTGTTTGTTTAGTATGTTTTTTATGTTGATGTAAGATTTTTTTTTTTTTCCGTTGAGAAAGGCTCCCGGATGTGGGGCCGAAATATTCGGAGTATTTTTGTTTAATTAAGTGTTTTGTATTCACTGCTTTATAGAAATTAAAACCCGTTTTTCTTGTTTAATTTTTCGTAACATTTGGCATAGTCGTTAGAATCTCTCAATATTTCTTCCATGAGATGCATTATATTACGAGAGACACCATAATTTAAAGGTTGTGTGATGCCTTCCTCAACAGCTTCATTGGGGTCTAAAAAGTACATTTTCCCATATGAAGGTGGCTCAATTTCACCTTTAATAGTTTGTGACGAATGTGCTGCTAAATTGATTTTGTGATAAATTTGTCCAGCTACTTTAAAGCTAAATATATTCCGACTATTGATGGTTCGATCATCGCTTACGTTGAATGAAGCTAGAGCAAAACACGAGTTCAAGTTTCGAATACGTTTATGAAACTTTTCAGAGAGCAAGTGACGTCCTAAAAAACGGCAAACCAATTCATTTGGAAATTGAGGTGCTGACATTGCAATTCCACCATGCAAGCAGCAATTCCCAAACGAATTACTTTTGTTTGCTACTCTTTCCTCCGGAAAATAGAGGGCTCCACAGTGAATACAAGCAACTTTGAATGGTAAAAAGACTTATATGTAACATTTACTGAGCTTATGTCATCTTTGTACGTACGTACTTGGTTTTGTGCCACACGTTGTTGGTAACGAAGATTACGACGCCGCTGTTCTTATAACCGCATGTGTCTTTGATCTTCATTTTCATTTTCGACACGCTCTAATCCTCGTTTTCGTTTATCTTCTAACCGCGTGTATCTTTGCTCTTCTTTCTCATTTTTGATAAGCTCTAAATGTCGTTTTCGCATATCTTTTAACCGTGCGTATCTTTACTGTTCATTTTTGACACGTTTTTTGGATTTCGATTACTTCAG
>CM051264.1:9159000-9494000 GCA_027921565.1 Artemia sinica | reverse complement strand
TTCAAAATCAGCATTCCTCAAGTAACTAATAATATAACTCCGACATATTTTTTTGTGTTATCTAATGTTTCGTATCTAGCATATGCGGATGACATTGTTGTTATTAGCAGAAGTAAAGATAGCCTCTCTAATTCTCTTAACTATATTTCTTAAGCTTCTGTGCAAATCGGTGTTTATTTAAATGTTGCAAAGTGTGAGTAGCTTACTTTCGGCTCTTCGTGTCCTTCACTTGTAACCCCCCCCCCCCTGGCATGCAAATCATTTTTTGTGGAGTCTTTTAAAGTGGTTGGGTATCAATATTACTAAGTACTTACGATCTTTTCGTTCTCGACTGATTTTTGACTCAAAGATGAAAATTCCGGTTGATTATTCGACAATTAATACAAACAGAGGTAAATATAATCGTAACGCTTTATGCAAATTATTTTATGCGTTTTTATGATCATTCGGTTCTATATCTTTCCGTGTTTTATCCTCTGTTAAATAAGAGTGATATTCCCTCTTTTCGTATGCAGTACTTCCGGTATTGTAATTTTTGTCTTTTTCTCCCTCTATAATACCGTATTGGGAATGTCCTGTAAAAATCGGGATGGTTGATGTTTTTAGTAAAGCTCCCGTGCTAAGTAGTAAGCTTTCGAGTATTTAAAAAAATAAGCTTCCTCCGTTCCATTGTCTTGAAAGTATAAATTTTTGATGGTTAGTGCTTTTCTAATTCTTCTTTTTTTATATATTTTACTCTGCTATTTACATTTTTGTTATTAGTGGGTTATAAACAAAATAATACTATTAATATCTATTAAGCCAATCATTTATATTCAGCCCATGGGAAATGTTGATCAACCTGGGAGTCTCTGTTTCATTTTCCTAACATTTTTAGCCTAAATGTATGAGGCTTTTACATCTGATCAAGCAAGAAGTAACCAAAATAAAATTGTAATTATTGCAAAAGAAACCATGTTCTTGTTTGGTCCTAGTTTGAACCCATAAGTTCTTTTTATGCAATACAATAGCAATGGAACCCATTCATTTTTGTAATATTTTTTGCTCTGAACAACAGGTAGTAATTTCTGAAAAAAAAAATGCAAGTTTATTTAGATTTCACTCGAGTAAGATTACATTTATACATCCAGGAAACTGTACATAAATTTAGACAGTACAATCACTCCTTATCTCAACCATTAGACAAAGCCGGACCGAGATGCAAGTACTCCGGAGAACATTTAAGCAATTAGAAACATAAGCGACATTAGATTTTTTCAAGGTTAGAAAAGTCACTCTTCAACGCGAAACTTGGCTTCAACTTTGTAACACTAACTTTTAAAGAATCTAATTTTAAATTAATTTATTCTAATACATACATAGAAATCGGTAATTAGTAGTGTAATGTTATTATAGATGTTTTTCGAAATTACTAGTTGGTTTCAAAGAGTCTCGAGTTTGTTTCCAAGGCATTTTGAGAAAGTTTCTGCCTAAACACGTGTTCCAGGGTAATATACACTGGACCGCTTATGGCAGATTAAATGGGAGGAGCCGTTTTTACGTGCCGATGATGTAGTAACAAAAATTACTGAGTTTGATTATGATGTATAATTTATATACAGTGATCTAGTATCACAACTACATTAACCATTAATGCGGCAAAGTATATGTGCTCATTTAAGGATGGAATATAGGATGAAGACTTATTGATAGAACACATCATTAGGATAAAAAGAAAATTTTACTACCTCCTCTAAAAAGCAATGTCCGTGGGGGGGGGGAAGTAGACAGAGGAAGCAAATCATCGAGACAAAAAAGAACAAGAAACTGTGTGTTATCGATACCACAAACACCACCACAATTAAGAATAAATATATACAACAAACGTTATTCTTTACCATCGGAAACTATAGGTCATCACATTTCCCCATAAAAACATATACATAAATAAAATTCATATTCAGTTAATACTTTAATAGTTTTTTCTAAATAAATGAGGATCATTAATAGTCGTAACATGACTTTTTAAAACATTCCATTTGTTGGGTATTTTGTATACAAAAGCAGAAAAACACGAACCTAAGAAAATGTCTCCAGGTACATGGAAATCAACACCACTTCTTTGGCTCTTTTACCAAAAATTATTAAAACAACTAGGCTGAATGTTTTATTCTTTGGTATCTGTGTGAAGCTTATACAAGAATATACCGATAAAATATACTCAATAGCTTTGTAAAAGCAGGGGAGCCACCTACAAACATTAGTAAATACTTGGTGCATAGGTGTGAAAGTTCTAATTTTGAAACTTCGAATGAATGTGGAATAATGTTTAACTTCGTCTACATTAATTTGTCACTGATTTGTCATCCAATTTGGATACGCAGTTCAGAGCTCATTAATAAACTTCGTGTACCGGTCATACTATAGGTGTTGCTAAATTTATAGAAAAAAAAACACCCAAAGATTTCAAACCACGCTTAGACACAATTCCTTTTATAATAATTATATTTATTTATAGTCGTAGCTCTTATTCTTCACTTTTGTTACAAGTGCCCGTGTTCTTCTTTTCTTCTTTTTTTTTATTGAATTGTCTTTCGTCCTTGAAAGTATAGTGCTCTTTTTTCTCTTTTTTTCGTAGTGCCCTGTCATTTTTGTTGTATGAAGACGGGTCTCCAATAAACGATAATAATAATAATAAGTGTTGACGTTCGTTTATATAGAAACATGTGTACATTACGTGTCAAGCGCATACACGTTTATCCGTGGGTATAACTTCTGAAAAAGTTATGCCAATTTTGAAAAAGCTATGCTAGCTTTGCCTCTCACAGAGACTTTTTGTTCTGGATTTAGTCTAAGTAGCCATGGCTCTCAAGTTTTTCATCGCTTCCACCACAACAGGTGAATTGCAAGAAAGGGTGGGGTGAAATAAAAAAATACTGGAATTTCGTAAGCGTCGTGCATATGCACCTGAAATGACAAAAATAAAATATTAGGGATTCAAAATAAATAATTCTGTTCACTTAGAGTTTCAAATGCAAGAGAAAAAACGGTAGAATATGTCAAAAATAGATTTCACCTACGCTTTTTGCCGCAATCCTTAGGGGATGGAAACCTGCTTTTCATTATTCTTCCTCTTCAAAAACTATGCATAATGACTATCTTTATATACCCTTGTCGTAAAACTTCGAACCGATACTTCGAATCTTCGAGTTGATATTACCGTGTTGGGAGTTAGTATCGTGGATTACTCACGTGGACTTTCTCACAACTCCATTTTTTTAAACAATAAAAAATATTAGCGTAAAGAGTGAGGCGTTGAGGAATCATATACGGAATAATTTCTGTTCGTTTTAAGTTTTAACGTCGCTCCTTACTTTCAGTTATAAATAACTTGTTTTTTATTTAATAAAAGTTAGAAGCAAGGCGAGAATAGCAGACAACATTCTTAGTTTAAAATTGAGATCAGATGTAGTTATGTATTATTGAGGGACTCTATCTCGTCCTCCTACATGAAGACAGTAAACTGACTTTAGCAATTCCTGAAATCATGCAATTTTTTTAAACATAATTAGACAACTTGATCCGTTCAATAATTTCAAAAATTGAAAGGTTTGATTTGATAACAAAGCCACAAAACTTATTTACAGTACTCTATTTAACCTAAATCAGCAATGTAAAATACACAGGCAGGAAAGGGGTTCAAACACAGAAGGGCTTTTTATGCTCCAATTATGCAAGTAATACCGCGTCGGCAGTTAGTACCGTGGATTGTTGAGCGTTAACATTCTTAATTAACGAATTCAACCGATTAAAGAACTCTGGTATTTTTTTTTTTTTTTTTTGCCTCACAGTCTCATCTGTCCCCGAAAAGGCCGTAAATGCTAAATAATTATCCTATTCTAATAAATGTGCATATATGCATAATAAATAATCCTATTCTTTGCTCTGGTGTATCTACTCTTGATAGCTACAGGAAATATTTATTACCTTTGTTTGTCTAATGGTACAATACAAGCGATAGTGGGAAATTATCTGTTCTATCTGTCTTTTTTTCTTAATTTTCGTTAGTGTTGCAGGCAATAAAACTTACCTTTTTAGCTAAAATGTTTTGCCTAAATATTAGATAGGCAAGTGATAGTATGACAGTAATCGATGTAGCTATTAACCATGTTGTTTTTAAATTAATAGTTATTTGACGAAAATGCGACTTTGGCTTGTGATTAGTCGTTTTAAAGTAAATCATTGATTCATTCTAAGCTCAAACTGATACTCAGCAGACTTGACCAATATGTTCGTTTGAAATAGACTCAACATATGTTACTTGTTTTTTTAGAGTTATAATGAAATGAAAATATTGAAAAATAGGCCAATTTTTTTTAAGATAGTGAAAAAAAAAAATACAAAATCCTTTATACCAATTATAAAATATTTTAGCTTCGCATGTGTTTGCCTTTATCAGCGAAAAAACATAAGAAAAAGGTTGAGAAAAACATAAACAAACACAGACGCTGTGCAAAAACAAAATAAAAACAAAAGTCAAACTCACGTTTAAATATAAGTTCAATATGGTACTTCGATTGATATATTGCAATGCAGGAGGCAGGGTATGTATCAAAATCTAAAAGATAGTTATAAAATATATAAATTACAATGCAAAAGTAGCTGAAAAATACAGACATTAAATTTTGCCCCGCCAGATGAAATGGCAGACCACTATATATGAATATTGTAATCAAAACCTGCAACACACCTTCTTTTCAGATTCTCTTTTTTTTCTTTCCTTTTTTTATTATTGAATTGATTTAGCAAATAAGTCTTTGACATTCGTTACTCTATGTTTCAGGTTCTATGGGTCCTGGAAAAGCACCTGGTGCTACAATCAAGACTAATATTAGATCTGGTGGATATGGACGATGATGAATATGCAGCATTTTACTCTAAGATTTTTTCGTCATTTAATTATCTTTTGTTCTCCTTCATAGCGAAAAAATTCCATTTTAAAATAAATTTATGTATATCTTTAGCAATGAAATAAATTAGAACAAAAATATTCTGTTTTAAGCCTACTAGTAGCCTTCGAAACATAATTCGGTGAGAGGATGTATTGATTTGTCTGATTTTTACTAGATTGACACGAATTAAGTTGCCTCTTGAGGTTATCAGCAAGTAATCGTTTTTTCTACGTTTTTAAATTATGCTTTATTATTTGGTGACTTCTATTGTTAGTACTGAAGACTATTTGATTGCACACCTTGCTGTACTATCTGTTGCTTCTCCTTTGTTCCATTTCATTGGATGAAAAATTTTGTCGTCTAAACTTGATTTTTGTTCTCATGTTTTTTCGTTTTTCGTCTATAATTTTAAGGGTATTTACTCATGTTGTCAATAATATTTATAAATACAATATTATGGGCATACGATACGAGATCTTTGTCCGACTAGTAAAAACGTAACAAAAATGCATATGAACAAATTTTGGATGCGTTTTTTTTGTTGTTTTTTCAATTCATTTGTCAATTCCATTTGTCAATTGGGGTGCACTCGTGCTCTTTCACTTCAATTCAATAGTAGTAGTAGTAGCAGTAGTTATACTCTCGACCATGGTCTTAGTAGCAGTACTAATAGTGGCAGTCACAAAAAGTCACACTTGAAAGCAGTCACAGTCGCAAGTAGTTGCAGTCGCAATTAGATGTAATCTTAGTCGTAGTAAGAGTCGCAAACATTTGCAGTCGTAATTAGTTGCAGTTGTAAGTAGTCGCAGTCACAGTCAGTAGTAGTAGTTTGGTAGTAATAGCTCCAATACTGGCAGGAGCAGCAGTAGGAGTAGTTGTAGTATTAGTAGAAGAGGTAGTAGTGATAGTAATAGCAGTAAGAGTAGCCCTGAAATAATCAACTTGATACCGTCAGCCGTTCCTGAGATATTGCTTACACGCCCTTTTAACGACCTACATGCACATGGTGTGTTTTGATGTAGTTCAACATCCCCTCAACATGCTCTGAAAGTTTCACTGGGCTTGAACTCTCTGAATTTAGTCCAATAGTAGTAGTAGTAGTATTAGTATCAATCACGGTCTTAGTAATAGTACTAATAGTGGCGATCACAAAAAGTCGCAGCTGAAAGTAGTCACAGTCACAAGTAGTTGCAGTCGCAATTACAAGAAGTCATAGGTAGTTACAGTCACAAGTAGTCGCTGTCCCAAGTTATTGCAGTCACCAGTAGTTGCAGTCGCAAGTAGATTTAGTCGCAAGTAGTTGAAGTCACAATTAGTCGTAGTAAGAGTCAGAAGTATTCGCAGTCATAATTATTTGCAGTCACATGTAGTCGCAGTCGTAAGTAGTAGGAGTAGTAGTAGTGGTAGTAATAATTCCATTAGTAGTAGAAGCAGCATTCGTTGTAGCAGTAGCATATTGCCAGAAGAGGTAGTACTTGTAGTTATAGTAGTAGCCCTGAAAATTTCAACTTAATACTGTAAGCTGTTCCCGAGATAATGCTTATTCGACCTTTTGATAGACTACATGTGCATGGTGTATTTTGATATAGTTCGACATCACCCTCAGCATTCCTTGAAAGTTTCACTTCAATATTCTTAGCCATTCCAGAGGTGCTACAGACGCCCTTTTGAAAACCTGGATTTACATAGTTTCTTTTTATTTGGTTCAATATCCAATGGCATTTTCAACTTAATACCCTTTACTGTTCGTGAGATATCGCAGATATGCCTGTTAACGACCTTGGATGCACACAGCGTCTTCTGATCTAGTTCAACGTCAGCAACAACATTTCCTGAAAGTTCCAACGTAATACTTTGCTGTTCTTGGGATATTACACCGACAATCTTTTGACAATCTGGATACACATAATGCCTTTCGATTTTGTTCTATATTCTCCTCAACTATCCCTGAAAGTCTCATCTTAACCCCCTATTCTGTTTCTGAGATAATGCATCTATGCCATTTTGACAACCTGGTTGCACCTAAACTCTTTTAAGTTATTTCAGTAGCTAAGTTACAGCAGAAGAAGTGGTAGTAGTAGTATTAGTAGTATTATTTGTAGCCCTTACAGTTTCAACTTAATATTCTCAGCCATTCCTGAGATATTAAGGGTACGCCTTTTTGATAACTTACATGGTTATAGTGGCTTTTGATCTTGTTTTATATCCTTATAAGCTTTCCCTGATAGTTTCAACATAATATCCTTTTCCATTCCTGATATATTGTATATATGCCATTTTGACATTCTGGATGCCTTTAAACTCTTGTGATACAGTTTTATAGTAGCAGTAGTCCTGAAAATTTCAACTTAATACCGTCAGCCGTTCCTGAGATATTGCTATTACGCCCTTAACACATTGTTTGTTTTGATATTGTTCAACATTCCCCTCAAAAAACCAACAAAGAGAAAAATCTCAGTAAAAAAAAAAACTAACTGAAAAAAAAAGTAACTCTGTCAGTTACTCTGGTGTTCTGACTGAAGTGACTCTATAATAGCATCTTTTCCCTACGTGGATCAGTTTGCGCCAATTGTATTTATATATTTTTTTTTTGTGGTGGTTTTATTGATTTTTTAGTTTTAGCTTGTTTTTTTTTTTTATCTTGTTCCTCTTCTGTTTCTTTCGTGCTGAAGACGCCTTGTTTGGATACAGGCGAAATATCCACGTTGTTTTGCATTTGTCGTTTCTTTTCTCTCCAACGGCCGCAGTCTCGTTTGTTTTTTTTTTTTTTTTTTCACTGAGATTTTTCTCTTTGTTGGTTTTTTGTTATGGCTGGCCAGTTCGGCTTAAGATCTTTCAAACATCCCCTCAGCATTCCCCGGAAGTTTCACCTCAACATCCTTAGCAATTCCAGAAGTATTGTAGATACGCCCTTTGGAAAACCTGGATTCGCATAGTTTCTTTTGATTTAGCTCAGTATCCCCTGACATTTTCAACTTAATGTCCTTTACTGTTCGTGAGATATCGCAAATATGCCCTGTTGACAACCTTGGATGCACATAGTGTCTTCCGATTTAGTTCAACGTTGGCAACAAGACGCCCTGAAAGTTTCAACGTAGTTCGAAAGTTCCTGAATTTTTGTAGCTGTTATTGGGATATAACACAAATATCATTTTGACAATCTGGATAGGCATAATGCCTTTCGATTTAGGTCTAAATATCCCTCAACTATTCCTGAAAGTTTCAACTTAACCCCCTATTCTGTTTTGGATATATTGCATCTATGTCATTTTGACAACCTGAATACACTTAGACTCTGTTAATTTAGTTCAGTATCAGTTGTAGTAGTACCAGCAGTAGTAGTAATAGTGGAGGTAGTAGTAGTAGTAGCTCTTAAGAGTTTCAACTTAACACCCTCAGCCATTCCTGAGATACTGCTAGTACGCCCTTTGACAACCTGCATGCACATTGTGCTTTCTGATTTGGTTTCATATTTTTCCCTGAAAGTTTCAACGCAATACCTACCTTTTCTATTCCTGAGATATTGTATCTATGTCCTTTTGACATTCTGGATGCACTTAAACTCTTTTGACTTAGTTCAATAGTAGTAGTACTAGCAGTAGTAGTAATAGACCAGAAAAATCCCCTTAATACCCTCAGCTGTTCCTGAGATGTTGTTGATATGCCCTTTTGACAGCTTCCCTGCTCTTAGTATGTTTTGATTTAATTTAACATTCTTGAACAGATTTATCTTAATACCTTTAGCCTTACTTGAGATCCAGGGTCAAACCTGCCCCATTTCCACATAAAAAAAACCAACGTGTATACAATGGTTAACTTGCATAACTTAGAGCCCTTGCCCCAAGAGCTGTATGAAGCATGTCCCTGTTATCTCTATGTTTTCTATGATTGTTTATATTAATTTCTGTTCGTTTTGGGTTTCATTTGTTCTTTAATATTAATTTAGGGTCGTTTTGAGTTTAAATTATTATAGGGAATTTATTTTTGTTGGTCTTAAGTTTAATGTGGCTCTTTATTTTTCTTTGAAAAGCTTATTTTTCGGAAAGTCTTGTAATTCATTTCTGTTGTTTTTTTTATTGCTAAAATTTTGTTTTTGGTTAATATAATGAATATTTCTCTAGCTTTTCATGTCTCCGGCGAAAGAAATAAAAGGCTCGATTCCCATTTCATAGTTCTAATTAGTAACTTTTAGTTTATTTCAACACCTTCCTCAACATTCCCTGAAAGTTTCACCTAAATGACATTAGCCGTTCCTGGGAAATTTCAGATACGCCCTTCTTATAACCGAGATGCACATAGTATCTTTGGATTGAATATTCAGACCCTTAGTGGCTCCTAAGATATTGCAGATATGCTCTTTTGATAACCTGGATGAACATAATGTCTCTTGATTTTATTTAACCTCTCCCTCAGCATTCCATGAAGGTTCAAACACTGTTCAATATGATCTGAAATTCCTAACCTTCCCAGTGATAAATCCTGCATGTTAAAAATGGACGAATTTGATCTCTTGCAAGTCTTGCCCCGGGGGCTGTGGGGGCAGGACATCTCCGTAGGCATAGCTGCTAGACATCATGGCTATTTTGAATAAAAATTTGAAAAACTTTTAATATTGGTAGCAGTGTAAAGTGGAGTGTCTAAAAGGGTTGGTGGGTTTTAGGTGTCTAAAAGGAGGGGGGCTTGTTGCCCTTTGTTTTTTTTTCAACTTCCCTCTCAAAATGGTTTTAAAGTTCCAAATTAATACCATTAGCCATTCTTTATATATTGAATTTGTAGCCTTTTTGACAACCCTCCTGAATATAGTGTGCTTTAATTTTGTTTGACATCCCCCTCAAAGTTTCTTAAGGTTTTACCTTAATACCCTTAGCCTTTTTGGAGACTTAGGATCAAATATTTCCCCTTTCCCCAAAACCAACCCTATATATAAGCAATTGGCAACTTATATAACGTACTACAGCTGCCGCAGGTGCCGTGGTTTTTTTTTTGTCATTCCTGGAAGCATAGTTATTTTTCTTTTAGACTATTTGAAGAAGATGGCTATTATTACAAAATTTTTATCAGATGTCTTTTGGGAGATTGCAGCTAAAAAGGGCATGGAAAGGAGACTGGTCGCCCTCTGCTATTTGCCAACATGCCAGGAAAGTTTAATACTTAATATCCACTGCCGTTCTCGAGATATTGCAGATCCGCCTTTTTGAAAAATTGGATGCACATAGTGTCTTTTGATTTAGTTAAATATACCCCTCAGCATTCCTTGTGATTTCTTCTTAATGTACAAAACCTTTTCGAACACACTCAGAATCAAACATTCCCACTTTTCCTAACAATAAATCCTGTAATGAAAAAAGGGTAAATTGTATAGTTTACAATCCTTGCTTTGGGGGGCATTGCATCTCAGATGGCATAGTTTCTAGACCTTTTGCCTATTTTGAACAAAATTACTTTTTCAAAATTTGATCAGTGTTAAGGGCAAGGGGCAAGGGGGGAGGGCTTGTAGTCCTCCAATCACTTTTCAACATCTCTCCCAACATACCCTCTAAGCTTAGACGTAATACTCTTAGCTGTTTCTTAGATATTGATGATGCGCCCGTTTGTCAACTAGCATGCACATAACATGTTTTCATTATGTTTGGCATTCCTCTCCAGAGCTGAGGAGGGTTTTTTCATTCCAATAGGCATAGTTATTTGACCTTTAGACTATTTTGAACAAGATGCCATTTTCAAAATTTTGATCGAATGTTTTGGAAAGAGGCAACTAAAGATGGCATGGGAGGGGGACTGGCAGCCCCCCAACTACCTTAAAACATCCCTATCAACATGTTCTAGCAGTTTCAAAATAACCTCAGCCGTTCTTAAGATATTGCAGATCAGCCTTTTGATAAACTGGATGCACATAACGTCTTTTGATTTTATTTATGATACCTCTCAACATTCTACGAAGTTTTACCTCAACACTGCTGACATTTTCGGATACGGCCAGAGTAAAAACTTTCCTCTTTTCCTAATGATAAATCCTGCATGTAAAGCATGGATAAATTGCATAATTTACAATCCTTGCCCTGGGACTGTGGGGGCATGGCTATTATACCTTATAACTAGTTTAAACAAAATGACAATTATAAAGTCATGACCGTTGTTGCAGAGAGGGGTCACATAAAAAGAGTATGGAGGGGGGGGGGCTGGTCATATTTCTTCAACATCACCTCAACATACTTCGAAGTTTCGACCTAATATCGTCAGCCGTTCCTTAGATATCGCTAATAGCCATCTCAAAATTTTAATGGGATACATTTGGGGGAAAGAGGCGTAGAAGGGGGGGGGGAGGCTAGTTGCCCTCTGATTACTTTTTACTCTTAAAATGGGCACTAGAACTTCTGATATCCAATTTTGGAAATCCAGGATCAAACATGCCCTCTTTTCTTGATAAAAAAAACCTTACATGTTAATAGTGGGTAGCTTGCATAACTATCACCCCTTGCCCAGGGCAAGGGTTATGTCAAAATTTTGATTGGATGAATTTTAGGGAAGAGGGTGTGTGTGAGGGGGGGGAGACTGGTTGCCTGCTGATCCTTTTTGACTCTTAAAAAAGGAACAAGAACTTTTGATTTCCAATTGAATGAGCCTCCTTTAAAGTGTTTACTACCACATCTTTCATAAAAACTTTATATATTAATATTTGGCAACTTGCATAATTTGCAAGTTTGTCCCCGAGCTGTGGTGGTTTTGTTAACCCTGAAAGCACAGGTATTTTACTTTTGAACTATTTTGAACAAAGTGGCTAGCTCAAAATTTTGATCGGGTGCATTTGGGGAAAAAAGAGGCGATGGGGGAGAAGGGGGGGGGGGGGGTAGTTGCCCTTCAATCACTTTTGAAAGATGAAAATAGCACTAGAACTTCTGATTCCCAATTGAATGAGCCCCCTCCAAATTTTGTATTACCACATCTTCCATATGAATTACCTTTGTGAAAAAATAAAAATAAATAATAAAACTTTGAAGCCTCTTGGCTCTTTAATAAGATACCGCTATAGCGTTGCCTTTGATTTTACTACACCAAATTTACCTAGGCTAGTATACCATCTATCCCTATTTAAGCCAAAATGGGCATTAAAATCCCCCAGTAAAATTTTGGAATGAATGAGCATCATCCGAAGTTTTTACGGCCATGAAACGAAGATGACGATGAGGAAGGGGCAGCCCCTTTCTATACGGAATAAATTCTGCTCATTTCAGGGTTTAAGTTTACTCTTTACTTTCATAATAACAACGTAGACCAGAAATATTCCCTGAAATCAAGAGGGATTAAATATCAATTTTGACTCTCTCTCCCGCCCCTTCCTTAGAACTAATTCTGTATTTACCGGAAGGCTCAATGAGAGTTAGGATCTTCTGACATTAAAATACATCCTTTGAAGCATCTGCCCCCTCCCTAACTTCAAAATAATCAGAGAACCCTACTGTAGAGGTTTAAAGCTCTCATCTGCAAATGTTTGAAATTGAGCATTTTTTTTTGCCAAAGAATGACCATAGATAAAAGCAACAACAAGTAAAACAAGGGGGACTTTACCTAAGACAGTGAAATTTGTTCCGAAAAATATTTCGGGTGTACATCCAAGAGCCGTCTATAGCAAACTACATACATAAATTAATTAAAGCTTTATATATATATTGTTTAAAATACTTAAACAATATTGTTTAATATAAATTAAACAATAAAATGAGATCTTTGAAACTGAACTTGAAAAACTAAAACAGTAGTTTTTATTATGGAAAGGCACTGTGGTCTTCGTCGTTATTGAATAAAAAAAATAAGTTTTTTTAACTGAAAGTAAGGAACGACGTTAAAACTTAAAACGAACAGAAATTATTCCGCATATGAAAGGGGCTGCCCCCTCCTCAACGCCTCGCTCTTTACACTAAAGTTTTTATTGTTAAAGTACCAAGGAAACCTAAAATGAAAACTAATTCATTAAATTGGTCAATTGCAAACTTACACAGCCATTTATACGTCTTAAATTAGTGTGAAAAACCGGTAATTCATTTTTTAAGGAGAAAGATCGCCTGTTCACATAATGTATTCCAATACGCAAGTTCATGGCAAATTTCAAAAATAAAGAACGTGTGCTGTTAAACAGCAGAAAATGACAAAAAAAAAAAAAATAAATCAGCATATAGCCTTAGAAAGTGTTGTTTTCTTGTATGTTCTGGTAAAACAGAAATCGGAACCTAGTTCAGCAAAGCTCTTTTCTTTGAAAAATACTTTTAAGGAATGCTTCTTGAAAAGAGCTTGGCTAGACTAGGCCTAGTCTTGATGTTACTAGGATTTTTGGCATTCCAGGATCTTTTAACCATGAAGCAGTGTAAAGGTAAACATTAATGATTCTAAAAGAAAGTATCAATATATAGGCTACCTTATTGGTAGTTTTGCAGACCTAATGACTTCCACTGATAGCCTACCTTATGTAGGCTAAGGTAAGACACCTAGTAGGCTGTGTGATTTGCTTGAATATTTTGATATAAATCTACCTCATAGTTACTATATAATAGTAGCATATACCTTTTATTCTTTTTTTATATTAGAAATACAAATTAGCCTACTTGGGTGAGCACTGTTTGACTAGGCCTATTAAAGTCATTGGTACTTTATACTCTAAGCAACAAATATTGTCATTTACTCTTATATACAAAGCACTATAAAATCAAAACAATAGGCAATAGCCTATTGTGTTTCCTTTAAACATGGAGAATGATATAAAGTCTTCTCTATGACTTTTTAAACATCAAATTATTATAGAGAAACATGAATAAAGTTATATAGAATGCTCTTTGGTTTTCTTATTTAATATATGATCCACTAAAATGTCATACAAAAGAAATTACATTACCCCACTGATGGCTACATAGAGAAAACAACAAAGTCATACAGATGGCTTTTCATAGTTCCAATTGCAGTTCAGGCAACTTGGTGGTCACATATCAATCCTAAAACTTAGTCAACCTTGAGAATTTATGTGGCCAGGAAAATTAGGCTTAGGATGCTTCTTCATCAGCAAGTTCCATAGACATTGTCTGTTGTGAGTCAGCCCAAAAATCTTAGTCATCTCTATTGTAATTCAAGTAGACTTTCCAAGTAGGCCTGTCTGCCTAGAGTCTAAGGCATTTTGACCAAGTTTTAGGATTAACGTGACCACTAAGTCACCTGGACTTGCAGTCCTCAGTCAGAAAACCCAATCTATAAGCCAAGACAGTTACACTAAAACAGAATTAATTGAAAATTGGTTGACTGAAAAGTTGCCTGGCCTTGTGTGCAAACAAGTGGCATAGGGTCTACCTGCCTAAAGTCTTAGGCAGGCAACCCAGTTTATAAGCTCAGACAGTTACACTAACACAAAATTCATTCAAAATTGGTTGACCCAACAAGTTGCCTGGATTTGCAGGTGAACAAGTGACATAAGGTCTGCCTGCCTATAGTCTCAGGCAAGGGCAGCTGAGTTTTAGGACTAACATATGAACATCAAATACTCACAGGCAGACCAGCAACAATAATAATAATCGATTGAATTTTCAGAACATATACCCTATAGGCCTTCAAAAAATTATGGGTATTTATTAGTGAAAAGGATGTCACACTGTTATACTAAAGCAATGCAGGAAAAAAAGGTACTGTTCTAATATCTGGGGAACATGCAAGAAGTGAAGTTTGGTTAATGCTAGTGAAATAAAACAATATAGGATAAAAATATAATAGTTTAGAAACAAATTTTGGCTGTATATTTGCACATTAGGAGGGTGGGGGTAAAGCATAGCATATAATAAACACATAACTTAAACTAACCTAGGTACCTTTTTTCCTCCTAAACCCCAAAAAACTAAAGCTTGAATATAGTTCCTGGAGTGAGAAACCCCTTGTTTATAGAGCATAAGATAGGAAATTACTGGGTAATGTTATCTGTTCTTGGCTTTTCTCAAGTTGCATTCTTGCATGTTGCCCATATATTAGAACAGTACCAAAAAAAAATTAGTGGAACAAAACAGGAATTATATTAAGAACAAAATTAGAGTCATGGCTTCTCTGAATGACAAATGTTGATTAAATAAATCAATACTATTAGATCATTATCTGTCATTGTTATTATGTAATATATATTATTGTATTATGAATCATATACAATATATTGTTGTATTGTTTGTACTTGCCATTGTACACTGTTTATTCTAATTCAGCATCAGGCCACATAATTTTGGGGTGCCAATTATGTGAGGGGGGAGCAGTTGCCTCAGTTAGACTTTGAAAAATACCTTCTTATTTCTATTTTGCTACTTTTTATTTTATCATGGCTAACTGGTTATTTTTGCCCCATTTACATTTTGAGGATTGGAATCACTGACATAATTACCAGATACAGATCATCAGCACAACTGGGTTATATTTTGTTTAGTGATGAGCCTGAATAAAAGAATCTTGCTTAGTTACTTCATAATAAATAAATTATTATGGTTATTAGACTTTGAAGTTGATACCACGAGCCTATGCTTTACTCCCCCCCCCCCCTAATATGGAAATATATAGCCTAAGTCAGCTTCAATCATTAGTCAGCTACATATGACCTATTTTTCTCCTTAGCCAGTTATTTAAAGAAGCAAATTTTTGAGCATAGGGTTACTAGGTTTCTATGGGCTGTTCTGAGTCTTCTAGCCCCTTAATGGCTCAAAATTAATTGTCCCTGTAAAGTGATTATTTAATTATAAAAGAGCATGAAAAATACTCATTATTTTGAATTGTGCTGAAACGCTAAATTTTGTTGAAAACTGCAATCTAGGCTATATACCAAAAATATGGTGTTGATTTATAATTCAGGGTATATTTTTCACCATTATGGAGGGAGGGAGGGGGGGGGGTCTTTATAAATTTAGCTATATATGGATTTGCAATGGAGTTCTGACTATACGTGTGTCTTATTTTTTAGGCCAGACCATCTTAATATTAAATTATGCTAATCAGAAAACTTTGAATATAGCTTTGAACTTAGAAGCTTAATTTTTTTTATAATGCCCTTTGCCTATCACATTTAAAACAGTTGAAATGGGTGACTTTGATATTGATTGTTTTTTTTTGTGCTCTTTTGGATTCTTAAAAAGATATCTTGTATTAAAAACAGGTACTTTCAAGGTACTATCACTTAAATATAATAGCTCCCTATACCCCCCCCCCTCTTCTATACTATCTTGATAGGATACTGTCTGTGCTTGAAATAACAAAAATATTTAACTTATTGGCACCCCTTCTTTAAAAAAAAATCGAGGTATTATGATTTAAATATTATAGCCCACTACTCCCCCCCTCTCTGGATACCACCTTGATAAAATACCGTCTCTGCTTTAAATTTGAAAAAAAAAATTGGGGATCCCTGCTTTCAATAAAAAAAATTTCGGGATATTATCATTTAAATGTAATACTTCCCTCCCCCCCCCCTCTGGATACCACATTCCTAGGATTCTGTCTCAGCTTTCATTAGAAAAATAAGTTACTTAATAATTAACTAGGTCACTATATGGTTCAAACAAACATGCAAAATAACGTTAAAAAGCTTTGTGTTCCTTGAAAAAAATTGAGGGTATGAGACAGGGGGTTCAAAGACAACAACAAAAATGTCAAAATTACTCAGATATACCTCAAATTATTGGAAAACTGAGTCATAGATTTGCCGTGGCATTCAATAAGATCCAAAGAATACAATTAAAAGGGAGCACACACAAAAGCCAAATTAGGCCAGTAGCCTATGAGAAGTCGCAAAATACCCAAGACAATGAACAAGTCCTAATGGGGGGCCTTGGGTCTATCAAAATACTTCAATGGTTTCCTAGGGAATTTGATATCATTTTCTTCTGTCTCCATTTTAAATGAAAAAAATAATTAACCTTTTGGCATCCCCGCTTTCAATAAAAAAATGAGGCATTATCATTTAAAAATGATAGCCCCCTATCCCCCCTCCTATATTCAATAATTTACAATTTATTTTTGAATCATATTTTTTAGGTAACTTCCAGTTCAATCTTTAATTCCTAAACCTTGTACATAGCTTAGTCTATAGCTAAATTTGTCACAATAGAAGGTTTTTTTTTGGGATTCAACTTGAAAATAAAATTCTTGACTACAAACGATGTAAGAAATAGCGATTGGGAAACTGCATTCGAAATGATTTGAACTCATTTCATAAAGACGATCCTGTTTTTTGTCAACATATGAAGAACTGTGTATATTGCAATATTTGCAATTGCATCTGTCTCTTTTTATGCAAAGTAACAAAAGATACGAAAATTAATGAACAAGAGAGTAGTGAAGAATTATGGTATGCCAAGTAATATTTGGCAGGGAAAGTCACTGGTGATAAATCGCTAGGGGTGGCACCGTGATTGCGTGGTTTTCGGGGATTCGGGGAACCAAATTTTTTTTCGGGGTGACGCATAGATTTTCGGGGAAATACCCGAAAATTCGGGGATAGTACAAGCCCTGCTTGATTTCTAATCAGGAAAATCGAAATACTAAACCACACAAGAAGGAAAAGCTCCGAATTTGCGGTTGACGCAATAAAGAATTGCCGCAAAATTAATTTGAAATCGACCGAACGCCGCCGCCTCTGTCGGCGGCGGCGTGCCTGCAGCGCGCCGTTGGCATTACGAAACTTCGGTGGCGCCAAGCCTCTCGTCGGCGGCGTTTGGTCGATCCGCCGGCACGGCGTCAGGGTCTAGCTGGAACAAGTATCCTGAAATGGTATCTTGCATACCATCTAGCGCTTATATTTTATGACACATCAGAAATAGTCACTTTCTGAACTTGAGGTTATATTTTTTCACAAAATGTATTTTCACTAATATATATATAACAATCAACAGATTTTGTAAATATGAATTTTCACAAATGAAAAACAGTGTCGGATTCGTAGGAAATAGTTTTCGCTAATATTATTCAGCTCCGAAGTTTATCGTTGTTTTATTATTGACAACACTGTTTTGCGAATTTATTCAAACTAAAAATGCTAATAGCAGCTAAACAAAAACTCGTAGGAAACCCGGATTTTCAGGTATGAATAGACCTAAAATAGATTAAGAGGGCTAAATGTGTTTTCATTTTGGTGTCCTTGGTACTTAAAAAAAAAAAAAAAATAGAGTTGTGAGAAAGTCAAACATTAGTGTAAAGAGCGAGGCATTGAGGAGGGGGCAGCCTCTTGGGCTGCGCCCAAAATATGTCTTTTAGGATGACTCAGTCATCCTAAAAGACATAGTTATCATATTTTTGACCATGCTGAACAAAATTTTGATCTGGTGACTTTGGGAAAAAATTAGCATAGGAGGGGGCCTAGTTGCCCTCCATTTTTTTTGGTCACTTAAAAGGGGCCCTAGAACTTTTAATTTCCGTTCCAATGAGTCCTCCCACGATATTTTAGGACCACCGGGTCGGTACGATCACCCCTGAGAAAAAAAACAAACAAAAAAAAGCAAAAAAAAACAAATAAACACATATCCGTGATCTTTCTTCTGGCAAAAAATGCAAAATTCCACGTTTTTGTAGATAGGAGCTTGAAACCTCTACAGTAGGGTTCTCTGATACGCTGAATATGATGGTGTGATTTTCATTAAGGCTCTATAACTTTCAGGGGGTCTTTCCCTCTTTTTTAAAAAATAAGCCAAATTTTCTCAGGCGCGTAACTTCTGATGGGTAGGATTAAACTTGATGAAACTTATATATTTGAAATCAGCATTAACATATGCTTCTTTGTATGTATCTATTGGTATCAAAATCCCTTTTTCTAGAGTTTTGGTTACCATTGAGCCGGGTCGCTCCTTTTTTTTTTTTTTTTTTTTTTAAGGCAATCAAGTAAAGTATGAATTTTATTTGGAAATTTAAAGTTTATGGGTAATTTGTTAGGAATTTTGAACCCTTCTTCCTAAATAAGTATTGTGTTGTTTCAGAATATGTTTTATTGTTTGTTGAGGTTTTTGTAAGGGAAGAATGGTTCATATTGTATTTATTTTATTTTATTTTTATTATTATTAGCCTATTATTACTATTATTTTTTTTTTTTTTGGAAGCTTGAAGCGGTAATATAAAATTTGGAATGTAGTTGAAGCCAACGCCAAAGGATTCTCCTATGGAGGGGGAGCATCCTACAAGCAAGACGTGCGTTGTATTTTGTTTTGTTTTTATTTGTGTTGTAGTATGCCCCGGAGAGTAACCTGTTGTATTTGATTGCCTTAATTCATTTTTAGTTGGTATAAAGGGATTTTTTTTTTTCTGTTTTGAAAAGGGAGTCTATAGTTAGGAATGTGAAAATGTTATATTGGATTAATTTAGTTTTTTAAATTTCAGAGATATAAAGGAGGAGAAAATAGAGGAAGAGAATTTTTTTGGTGGTTGTAGTTTGGTTGAAGTTTGTAATTTTGTTGAATTTATTTTTTAATTGGAGAAAAATGTAGATGAAGGGTAAAAGGGAAAAAATAGAAAAAGGGAAGGGGAAAAAAATGAAATATAGGATAAAAATACAGAAAATGATAATGAAGGCTAATAATAAATTTTGAGGATGTTAATTATGTATAGTAGCAGAGTGTGTTTTTGTCAATATTGTTTGGATAAAAATTTTAAAAAATAAATATCGTTTTTAAATTAGTGTAGGTGACATTAAAGTTTTGAATTTATGTGAAAAAGAGTATTATGTCACCGAGAGGAGAGGAGGTAGGATTTTAAAAAAAAGCCGGGTCGCTCCTTACTTAAAGTTCGTTACCACGAACTGTTTGATTTAAAGATCATGGAAGTGTGTTTTTCTTTTATCGATGATCATATCAAACCAAGGGACCTAGAAGATCGGTAGAGAGTTCATTCGAACAAATATTAAAATCTTAAGTGCCTTTTAAGGAACCAAACAGCATGGCGGGCTACTAGCCCCTTACCAATGCCCTTTTTTCCCCAAGGACATCTGAATAAAATTCTGAGGTAGCCGTTTCGTTGGTACATACACTTTAACAGCAATAAATATTGCGTTTATCAGCTGGTAGCGAACATAATATCTTGGTAAAGCCTCTTTGAAAAACAATAAGAAATTAAATTAAAAAAAAATCAACTGAAAGTAAGGAGTAACATTAAAACTTAGAGTAAACAGAAATTATTCCATGTATGAGGGGGACTACCGTGGGGAATTTTCCGAGTGGAGAATTTTCTGGGGAGAATTTTCCGGCGAAAATTTCTGGGGGGACGCCTAGACCCATCGCTCTAATATAATGCTACACAACTTCGACTTTTTTCAAATTAGTGTTTGTTTTTTTTTACCGCTGAAGAAAAACGTCCAGTCTATGACAATATTTTATATAACTTAGACCCACTAGACTAGAGAATACATGTACCCACAGTAAAACAATTTTTTACTGGAAATTCCGGAGAGGTAAGTGGTCTGTGGTCATTCAATCTGCATCACGCTCTGGATACTAACCTATACAAATCTAGTACTAAAATATAAAAAGTATGCCAAAACAATCAATAGAAATACATTCATTTTATTTTTGAAGCAAGAATTTTGATTTATTGAATAATATTACTGCGGCCAAAAAATTGTTTACAAAATATTTGTACTTATAAGAAAATGCAAAAAGTGAGTTGAGTTTGCTCTCCTTTTTGGGAAAGAAACATGACCTCTGCATATGATTGGAGGGAACTCTCGGTTTGGTGCACCTCTTGACAATTCGCTGAAAAGTGAAAACCACCCGGAACCCAACTTTTACAGCCGCAAGGCAAAAAAAAGATTAACATTTCAAACTAGTTAGGTATTTCGGAGTGCACATTCACAACTAACTTTATGAGCTCTTGTGATTGTCCTGGATGCTCATTTAAGAAAAGCAAAACTAGAGGAATAGTGACTTTTTTGTGTTATCAATGAAAAAAATTAGAAAAAAATAGCCCCCCTCCCCAATTTTTGAAAAATACTTTACGGTGGAAGTAAAATAAGAATAAGAAGCCTTTAGATTATGCCCGGTAATTGTGTTTAACTACTAAACTATAACCCAAATTACAGGACATAGCCCCATATAAGGCAGCTTTGACAAAAACTAAATTATTTTGCACCTCTTGCTCTTCGCATCTTTGACTCTCCATTTCTGAATACCTGCAAAAAAAGAAGCAAATTTAAAAAAAAGTAAGTTTGAGTGTAAATTTCTGTGAATTTATTTACGTAGGCCTATCTGTTTTTTTCATTCCGCTTTTCATTGTATTTATGTATTAAACTTTGATAAAACTGCACTATTCAAAGACAACAAATTTTGTGAGCTCAACACTAACTTGAATAGGCTACAAAGCCCGCATGTATGATTTATTACTAACATATAGTCAAGTATATTCTAAACCATGAGTTTGACAGCCTATAACCCATGACATGTCGCGTGATGCGTGACTCATTTACTAACTCCGTGTAACCCACTTTAGTTTAAAAAAAAGTACTGAACTGGATTTCAAATCGTGAACATCTATTTGAACTGGTTTTGAGAGCTTGAAAATGAACTCTCGATGGATATTTTCTACGTGTGAATTCGTAGCGAAAAATAGTCATTTGGGGACTAGAGTGGCTCTGTGATTCCAGGATCATTGATGCCACTCCGCGAGACTAAAGGGATAACTCAGTGATTACGGAAGTGTCATAATGCTCTTTAAAGGATTAAAGTTACAACTGACTTTTCGTTCATTCTTTGGATAAGTATTATAGCACTGGCGGACGATTTTGGATTTTAAACTATTGAATTTTATGAAATTAACTCTTCGATCCACTTGTCCACCATTCCAATAAAGGTGATTGCCACTGCTTCCGTGGGCCTGCCCACGTTAAGATAAGTTTCTTTTTGGATCATTTTTATACATATTTTTTTTGGATCACTGTTTTCAAAATGGTGGAGTTCAAGAAGGGGGACTTAACTTGGGCGCAGTAAAGGATATCCACTATTGCCAGTTCGTATTGTAAATGTTATTAAGTCAAAAGAATCTATACTTAAGTTTATCGTTTTTTGCTACGGATCTCATGATTTTCATGTATTGATTGCTGAGAATCTTGTATCTTTTGAAGATAATTATACCGACGCTTCAAAGCGAACACAGAAGGGCGTAAATCACGCCTTTCGGGAAAACGAGAGCAATCCAGACATTTACCTTGAATATGTCAGGAAAAGAGATGGGAAAGTATCGAATAAAACAGCTACTGTTTCAAGCGATGCCTCAGCTGTCCAAAATCAACTTGTTTCCACACAAACTGATGTGGAAAAAATTCGTACTGACATTGTTAAAGTCACTGAAAACAAGGGTTCAAGAAAAAGTTGCTGAATCAGCCGGCCCAAAACAACAAAACTTCGCTGACACGGAAATGATTGTTTCGCAAATTTACGACTCAATTACCCTTGAGTATAGTGGGAAGTTCCAAAAAGTACAAAATTTTTAGACATTTTGAGAAGTCAGATTCAGTCTCTTGAGCGTAGAATTAAATGTGTTGACCAAAAAATTGATGATTTGGAACAGGAGAAGCTTTTTGGTTCGTTGGTGTTTTTTGGTGTAAAGCAAAATCCTGAGACTAGTCTAGGCTCAACAGTACTCAACGTTATACAACGAATGACAGTCAGCAATGTGTCATCTACACACTTGTTAGCGGTGAATCGGTTCAGATTCTTAAACACAACGTCAAATACGCAAACACCGAGTACGGTGGCTACAGTACTGGTGAAATTCGGGAGCAAATATATAGCTTACACAGTTTATAAAACAAAATCGAAACTTGCAAAATCTGGTATCTTCGTTAGTGAATGCCTAACTAAAGTGAAGAAATCGGTACTAGAAGGGGCTAGAGATCGATTCGGTGCTAAGAAAGTTTGGACTGATTGCGGCCGCATTTTCAAACGAGAGCAAATTGACTTAAATCCCGTGCAAATCAGATCACTTACGGACACCTTCTAAATCTTCGAGTCGGTTTTGTTGGTTATTTGTGGTTATTTTTTCTCTCTGTTTCATTTCCTTTTTCGTTGTGTATTCAGTATTTTTTTCATCTCTCATTTGTTTTGTTTATTTTGTGTTTTTTTTCTTTGCTATGTTGAAAGTCAGTTTTATTTTCCTTTGTGATGTTGAATGATGTTCAATCTTTAGCAAGATTTATGAATAGTCCTTTTAGTAATTAGGACCACTTGGGGGCCCAAATTGGTCGTAATGCTTTACCTGTTGCAAATTTTAAACCTCTCCGTGAGAGTTCGTATATTAGACCAACTGAAATAGGAAGGGGCAATTCGCTTTGCCTTTGTTCTTGGAATTGTCATCTAACTACTGGATATTTTGATTTGCTCCAGTTGGTTGAAGAATCTTCTCTTAAATTTGATGTTGTAGGTATTTGTGAAACATTTTTTAATTTTGGTCAATGTTTCTCGGCTTATTTTTTCCAGGTTATTATTTCGAAGTAAGGAATCGAACATCTATGAACCGTGGTGGATTGGGATTTTTCATAAAGAAAAATTTAAAGTATGTAATTAGAGATGATTTGGGGGTTGGGATTGAAGGTAAGATAGAAAGTTTTTCTTTTGAAATTGAGGTTGAAAAAAAGATTTTGACTAGTATGGTGTATAAGCCGCCCTGTGCTCGCCTGGATGAGTTTATTGATAGTTTCGATGGGTTGCTTCGATGTATTTCTTCTACAGGTTTGGATTTTATATGTATGGGTGATTTTAACTATTAACCTTTTGAATCTTACATCTGATAATTTTTATTTTCTTAACTATATGATTTCAAATGACTTGTACCCCTTAGCTTGTATTCCAACCCGTATATCAAGTCACTCGGCTACTCTGATTGATAATGTTTTCGTTGGTTCTGCTCATTTGAATAATAGTTGGGCAGATGTGGTTGTTCATCCCGGTTCAGACTATCTCCTAGTTGTGACTCAGTTAACTTGTCTTAAAAAAGTTTATACCAGGTCAAAGAAAATAATGGTGCGTACGCTTAAAAAAGGAAAACTGAATAAATTTTCCGAGGAACTGAGCTATCTCAGCTGGGACACTATGTTGGAAATAACTGATGATTCTTCCCTTGCTTACAATGAATTCATGTCTATTTTACAGCCAATTTATGATAAAACGTGTCCCTAACAAGCTGTCAGACAGAAAAAGGATGGACCACGAAAGCCATGGATAACTGACCAAATCATAAGTCAGAGAAATAAAATAAATCTGCTATACGAACAAGCTCTAAATACTCAGGATCCGACTAATTTCGAGGAGTTCAGAAAGACAAGAAACAGAGTATACTTTCTGCGACGCCATGCTAAAAAAGAGGTATTTTATGTGAAAAGTTCAGTGAGCACAAGGGTGATACAAGTTTTTTTTAACTGAAAGTAAGGAGCGACATTAAAACTTAAAACGAACAGAAACTATTCCGTATATGAAAGGGGGTGTCCCCTCCTCAACGCCTCGCTCTTGGCGCTAAAGTTTTTCATTGTTTTAAAAAATAAAGTTGTGAGAAAGAGTCAAACTTTAGCGGAAAGAGCGAGGCGCTGAGGAGGGGACAACCCCTTTTATATACAGAATAATATCTGTTCCTTTTAAGTTTTAATGTCGCTCCTTACTTTCAGTTAAAAAAAATTGTTTTTTTTTGGTTAATTTCTGAACGTTTTAAAATTAATTCAGCTTTGATTTTGGCTCAGCGTACATGAATAATTAAAACGAAATTTGCATATTAATTTTAATGTTGCTTATACTTTCAGTTGAAAAAAACTTGTTTTTTTATTTAATTTCTGATCGTTTTTTAAATAATGCTGGGAAATCTGGAGCCCCTTCATAGGAATGTCCCTTCCTCCAAGTAAATATCCCTCATGGAAAGATCCTCTCCCGTAACCCCTACTCTGACCCGACCCCCCACTAGAAAAAAATTCCTCCTGAAAACGCCTGTATACTTCCCAATAACCAATACTATATGTAAACAATGGGCAAAGTTTATAACTTGCAGGCCTTCCCCCCGGAACAGTGGGGATTAAGGCATCCTCAAAGACATAATAATTAGATTTTCAACTATGCTGAATATAATGATTATCTCAAAATTTTGATTAGGTGACTTCGGGAAAAAAAATGAGCGTGGGAGGGGGCCAAGTTGCTCTCCAATTCTTTTGGTCACTTAAAAAGGGCACTAGAACTTTTAATTTCCGTTCGAATGAGCCCTCTGCCGATATTATAGGACTACTAGATCGATACAATCACCTCTGGAAAAAAAATTAATAAAAAATAAATAAACACGCATCCGGGCTGACAAAAAAGACATAATTCCACATTTTTGCAGATAGGAGCTTGAAACCTCTATAGTGGGGTTCTCTGATACGCTGAATGTGATGATTTGATTTTCATTAAAGTTCTATGACTTTTAGTGGTTGTTTCCCCCTTTTTTCTAAAATAAAGCAAATTTTCTAAGGCGTGTAACTTTTGATGGGTAAGACTAAGCATGATGAAACTTATATATTTGAAATCAGCATAAAAATCTGATTCTTCTGATGGATTGGAGTGATGATGTAAATTCTGTTTTTTAGAGTTTCGGTTACTATTGAGCCGGGTCGCTCCTTACTTACAGCTTTATTCAAAAATAGGATCTTCAGTTCACGAGGGTGCTAGAAATGATTAAAAAAAAAAGTTTTTCAGATGAATTTGTGGATGGTCAAGGGGAAGGATTGAAGTTTCTGTTTGAAAAATGTACAAGTGATGAAGTTATAAGAATTGTAAAGAATATTAAATCAAATTCTGCTCAAATCAAAGGGATTGATGGTGTAAATCTAAGAACATTTAAAGCTATAATTATATATCTACTTCCTTCCTTGCTTCACATTATTAACATATCCCTGACAACAGGCACCTTCCCAGATGCCTTGAAACAAGCTAAAGTAATACCTTTGTTCAAAGGAGGTTTGAAGTCAGATATGGGTAACTGGAGACCAATCTCAATATTGCCGTTGTTCTCCAAGATACTAGAGAAAGTGGTCCACCAACGCCTTTATAGTCTTCTTACGAAGCATGGCCTTTTAATTGTTGGTTTTTGGAGAGGCCACTCTACTAGTCATGCTGCTATTCCCCTCGTTGATTTCGTAAATAATTGTCTAGAAAGGGGCGAAACTCCTCTAGCAGTATTCTTTGATTTTAAAAAAACTTTTGATACAATATATTTTAGTATTTTATTGCGAAGATTGGAATGTATCAAACAGTTCGTGGTAACGAACTGTAAGTAAGCAGCGACCCGGCTCAATGGTAACTCAAACTCTAGAAAATGGGTTTTTGATACCAATAGATATATCAAAAGAATCAGATTTCAATGCTGATTTCAAATATATAACTTTCATCAAGTTTAGTGCTACTCATCAAAAGTTACGCGCCTGAGAAAATTTGGCTGATTTTCAAAAAAAGGGGGAAAGACCCCCTAAAAATTATAGAACCCTAATGAAAATCACACCAATCATATTCAGCGTATCAGAGAACCCTACTGTAGAGGTTTCAAGCTCCTATCTACAAAAATGTGGAATTTTACATTTTTTGCCAGAAGAAAGATCACGGATGCGTGTTTATTTGTTTGTTTGTTTTTTGTTTTTTTCCCTGGGGTGATCGTATCGACCCAGTGGTCCTAGAATATCGTGGGAGGGCTCATTGGAACTGAAATTAAAAGTTCTAGTGCCCTTTTTAAGTGACCAAAAAAAATGGAGGGCAACTAGGCCCCCTCCCACGCTTATTTTTTTCCCAAAGTCACCCGATCAAAATTTTGAGATAGCCATTTTGTTCAGCATGGTCGAAAATATGATAAATATGTCTTTTAGGATGACTTAATCCCCCGAAGTTCCCAGAGGGAGGGCTAAAAGTTATGAACTTTACCCAATGTTAACATATAGTATTGGTTATTGGAAAGTATACAGAAGTTTTCAGGAGGTTTTTTTTCTGGTAGTGGGAGGGAAGGGTGGGTCGGTGGTTATGTTGGAGGATCTGTTCATGAAGGAAGTTTTCATGGGGGAAGGGAAATTGCCATGAAGGGGGCGCCGGACTTGCCAGCATTATTTATTGGTTATTGGGGAGTATACAACCATTTTCAGGAAGGATTTTTCTGGAGGGGGGGGGGCTAGAGGAGGGGGTTACTCTGAGAATATTTCTGTGGAATATGTTTCTTTGGGGTAAGGGACATTTCTATGAAGGGGGCGCAAGATTTCCAAGCATTATTTAAAAAACGATCAGAAATTAAATAAAAAAAACAAGTTTTTTCAACTGAAATGTAAGAAGGAATATTAGAACTTAAAACGAACAGAAATTATAACGTATGTGAGGGGGTTCTCCCCCAAGTCAATACCTCGCTCTTTACGCTACAGTTTTTTTTAGTGCTTTCAAAAGAGCTATCTATTCTAATTAAACGGCCTTTGTGATTCAGGGGTTTGTGAATCAAAATTTTTTTTACCTTTTAACGTAAAGAGCGTGGTATTGACTAAGGGGAGAACCCCCTCATATACGTAATAACATATACGTAATAAAAAAAAACAATAAAAAAACAAGTGATACGGCCCAATAGTAAATTTGTTAATTTGTAAGTTAATTTGTTAGAAATCCATTTAGCAAAAGAAAAGTAAAATTTTTATGCAAATAAAAGCTGCATTAACTAAAAAACGATCAGAAATTAAATAAAAAAAAAACAAGTTTTTTAAACTGAAAGTAAGGAGCGACATTAAAACTTAAAACGAACAGAAATTATTCCGTATATGAAAGGGGCTGTCCCCTCCTCAACGCCTCGCTCTTTACGCTAAAGTTTGACTCTGTCTCACAACTTTATTTTTTAAAACAATAAAAAACTTTAGCGTAAAGAGCGAGGCGTTGAGGAGGGGACAGCCCCTTTCTTATACGGAATAATTACATTTCAACTGAAATGTAAGAAGGAATATTAGAACTTAAAACGAACAGAAATTATAAAGTATGTGAGGGGGTTCTCCCCCAAGTCAATACCTCGCTCTTTACGCTACAGTTTTTTTTAGTGCTTTCAAAAGAGCTATCTATTCTAATTAAACGGCCTTTGTGATTCAGGGGTTTGGGGCTGTCCTCTCCTCAGCGCCTCGCTCTTTACGCTAAAGTTTTACTCTGTCTCACAACTTTATTTTTTAAAACAATAAAAAACTTTAGCGTAAAGAACGAGGCGTTGAGGAGGGGACAGCCCCTTTCATATACGGAATAATTACATTTCAACTGAAATGTAAGAAGGAATATTAGAACTTAAAACGAACAGAAATTATAACGTATGTGAGGGGGTTCTCCCCCAAGTCAATACCTCGCTCTTTATGCTACAGTTTTTTTAGTGCTTTCAAAAGAGCTATCTATTTTAATTAAACAGCCTTTGTGATTCAGGGGTTTGTGAATCAAAATTTTTTTTAACTTTTAACGTAAAGAGCGTGGTATTGACTAAGGGGAGAACCCCCTCATATACGTAATAACATATACGTAATAAAAAAAAAAACAATAAAAAAACAAGCGATACGGCTCAATAGTAATCGAAACTTTTAAAAACGGAATTTTGATGTCAATAAATGTATCAAAAGAATGTGTTTATAATGCTGATTCTAAATATATAAATTTTATTAAGTTTAGTATTACTCATCAAAGGCTACGAGCCTGAGAAAATTTACTCGATTTTTTAAAGAGGGGGGAAACATCCCCTACAAGTGAAAGAATTTTAATGAAAATCACACCGTCAGATTCAGCGTATCAGAAAACCCTATTACATAGGTTTCAAGCTCATATCTGCAAAAATCTGCAACTTTGTATTTTTTGCCAGAAGAAAAATATACGAATATAGAAGTTAGTTACGTAAGTTAATTTGTAAAGACATCCATTTAGCAAAAGAAAAGTAAAATTTTTATGCAAATAAAAGCTGCATTAACTAAAAAACGATCAGAAATTAAATAAAAAAAACAAGTTTTTTAAACTGAAAGTAAGGAGCGACATTAAAACTTAAAACGAACAGATATTATTCCGTATATGAAAGGGGCTGTCCCCTCCTCAACGCCTTGCTCTTTACGCTAAAGTTTGACTCTGTCTCACAAATTTATTTTTTAAAACAATAAAAACTTTAGCGTAAAGAGCGAGGCGTTGAGGAGGGGACAGCCCCTTTCATATACGGAATAATTTTTGTTCGTTTTAAGTTTTAATGTCGCTCCTTACTTTCAGTTTAAAAAACTTGTTTTTTTTTATTTAATAGGCATAAAAGGATCATGCTTAAAATGGTTTGAAAATTGTTTGAATGGTAGGTTTATTAATGTTATGATTGATGAAGTCGCTTCAGCCCCATTTCCTGTGGTTTGTGGAGTCCCAAAAGGCTCGGTGCTTGGTCCTCTACTGTATTTGGTATATGTCGATACGATGAGGTTTTATCTGCCAGGTTCTTGTCTCACCTCGTTTGCTGATGACACTGCATTAACATTTTCTAGCCGATGTTTACATAGCTTTATTTTGAAGGTTAATCATGTTTTAGAAAGTTTCTATATTTTTACTAGTTTAAGCCTACTCTCTGTTAATGTTGCGGAAACTAATTTTATTTCATATTCAAGAGTAGGTGAGCCCCAGGACATTAATAGAAAAATTTTGTTTGCGAAGGAGCCAGTGAAACAAGTGCACGAAACACGATACCTTCGTTTCTACCTCCATTACAGTCTTTCATGGATAAGACATAGTGATGTTGTTGCAACAAAGTCGCACAAGGAGTTAGAGCAATTCGACATTTTAAGAGTTTTTTACAACCACACATTTTATTACTTTTATATAATGCTTTAGTCCACCCATACATTTCATATGGATGTGTGTTGTGGTCAAGCAACTTTTATTCATATTTTAAACGAGTACAAATTCTTCAAAACAAAGCTATACGACTTATTGGTGGATACTTGGGAAAAGTCAATGAGACTGAGGCTTAAAATGCTTAATGTCGGACAACTTCGCGACTACCACCAAGCAGGAATATTCTCGTATCAGTGTTGGAATTGTATCAGTCCCGAGGTATTTCATGGTTTTTACAGAGAAAATAAACCACTTCATAGTTATAGTGGTTTATAATCTTCATAGTTATAGTTGCAATGCTGAGAATCTAGTCACTGAATACAGAACTGGAACTAGAGCATGTTTTTCTGTCAGATATATAGGTCCTAAGGTTTGGAATTTTCTTCCAGTGAGCATTCGGGCGGAGAAGCACCTCGGTTTATTTAAGAGAAAAATGGAAAATGTTCTTTTGGGTCTTGGTTCATAGATGATTTCTTTTTTCTTTTTTTATGATTAGAGATTGGTCATAATTTGGTCGTTTATCTATTATTATTTATTTCTGTTCCTTTTGTTTGCTTTGTTTGTGTTTTTAAGAGTTTTGTTTGTTAAGTGTTTGTTATGTATGTAGTCGCCCAGTATCAAGTGCTTTTAGGTCTTTTTGGCAGCCACTTGGATTAGTGTTATTTGTTATATTATTTTGTAATAAACAGGATTGAATTGCAACATAAGATAAACTAAAATTTTGAATATAAAAATTTTAATATTTAAATCTACTATTTTAAAGTCCGGGGCCTAAAGACTAAACTAGGGGGGGGGGGGGCTATATCGCTTTCCTTGCAAATACTTCTTTTATGGAAAAATAGTTTATTTTGAATTTAGGTTAGAATAAAAGGAACATTAATTATACTACATATGAAGAGATGTAAAAGGGATGGAATTAAATTTCAAAAAAGAAAGTTGTAAACGGCCCTCGCTCTTCATGGTAAAGTTTTATAGCGTTTTAATTAAAACTAAAAACAATTTTTGTTTTGCCCGCAGTAGATTCTGTTTGACTAATACGGCAACCATATCTAGTTATTAATGTATCACGCACAAGGAAGAGGCTTCAGGTTTGTCTTAGATTAAATAAAAAAAACAAGTTTTTTTTAACTGAAAGTAAGGAGCAACATTAAAACTTAAAACGAACAGAAATTATTCCGTATATGAAAGAGGCTGTCCCCTCCTCAACGCCTCACTCTTGACGCTAAAGTTTTTTATTGTTTTAATAAATAGAGTTGTGAGAAAGAGTCTAACTTTAGCGTGAAGAGTGAGGGGTTGAGGAGGGGACAGCCCCTTTCATATACGGAATAATTTCTGTTCATTTTAAGTTTTAATGTTGCTCCTTACTTTCAGTTAAGAAAACTTGTTTTTTTTTTAATTTAATTTTTGGACGTTTTTGAATTAATGGAGGTTTTGATTTTGGCTCACTGTACATGAATAATTAAAAAAATCTGCATATTAATTTTACTTTTATTTGGTTAAATGGCTTTCTCGAAAGTTGTTTAATTTTATTTACGAACGTTTTTATTAGTAATAAATATGCGTAGCTTACGAATTAACTTACGCAACAAACTTCTATATCCATATATTTTTAATACGTATTTTTAATTAGGGAGTTTGCCCCCTAGTCAATACCTCACTCTTTACGATGAAGTTCGAATTCTCTTCCAGTTCTTTGAAAATGACCCCTCAATAACAAAGACCGTTAATTAGAATAAATAGCTCTTATGAAAGTACTAAACAATCTTTGGCTTAAAGAGCGAGGTATTGACTTAAAGAGCGGGGGCGAACCGAATCATATACTTAATAATTTCTGTTCGTTTTAAGTTTTGATGTTACTCCTTACTTTCAGTTGAAGAACTTTTTTATTTTTTTTATTTAATTTCTGATCGTTTTTTAAAATAATTCTGGGAAATCCGACGCCCCCTTCAAAGCAATGTTCCTTCCCCCATGCAAACTTACTCCGTGGAAAGATCCTCCCACATAACCCCCGCCTTTCCCACTACCAGAAAAAAATCCCCCTTGAAAACGTCTGTATACTTCCCAATAACCAATACTATATGTAAACATTGGGTAAAGTTCATAAATTTCAGCCCTCCTCCCAGGGACTTTGGGGGATTAAGTCATTCTCAAAGACATATTTATTATATTTTTGACCATGCTGAACAAAATGGTTATCTCAAAATTTTAATCGGGTGACTTTGGGAAACAAATGAGCGCGGGAGGGGGCCTAGTTGCCCTCCATTTTTTGGTCACTTGAAAATGGCACTAGAAATTTTAATTTCCGTTCGAATGAGCCCTCCCACTATATTATAGGACCACCGGGTCGATACGATCACCCCTGGAAAAAAACAAACAAAAAACAAATAAACACGCATCCGTGATATTTCTTCTGGCAAAAAATACAAAATTCCACATTTTTGCAGATAGGAGCTTGAAACCTCTACTGTAGGGTTCTATGATACGCTGAATCTGATTGTTTGATTTTCATTTAGGTTCTATAGCTTTTAAGGGGTCTTTCCCCCTTTTTTCGAAAATCAGCCAAATTTTCTCAGGCGCGTAACTTTTGATGGGTAAAATTAAACTTAATGAAACTTATATTTTTGAAATCAGTATTAAAATCTGATTCTTTTGATGTATCTATTGGTATCAAAATCCCGTTTTTTAGAGTTTCGGTTACTGTTGAGCCGGATCGATCCTTACAGTTCGTTACCACAAACTGTTTGATGAAACCTGGTTAAGAATTAAACCAAAAAAAAAACAGACAAGTTCTTTCAATCAAACAGTTCGTGGTAACGAACTGTTTGATAAGGAGCGACCCGGCTCAATGAGTAAGGAGCGACCCGGCTCAATGGTAACCGAAACTCTAAAAACGGAATTTTGATACCAATAGATACATCAAAAGAATCAAATTTTAATTCTGATTTCGAAAATATAAGTTTCATTAAGTTTAATCTTACCCATCAAAAGTTACGCGCCTGAGAAAATTTGGCTGATTTTTGAAAAAAGGGAGAAAGACCCCCTAAAAGTTATAGAACCTTAATGAAAATCACACCATCATATTCAGCGTATCAGAGAACCCTACTGTAGAAGTTTCAAGCTTCTATCTACAAAAATGTGGAATTTTCCTTTTTTTTGCCAGAGGAAAGATCCCGGATGCATCTTTATTTTTTTTTCTTTTCCCCAGGGGTAATCGTATTGACCCAGTGGTCCTAGAATATTGTAGGAGGGTTCATTGGAACGGAAATTAAAAGTTCTAGTGCCCTTTTTAAGTGACCATAAGAAATGGAGGGCAACTAGGCCCCCTCCCGCGCTCATTTTTTTCTCAAAGTCACCCAACTAAAATTCGAGATAGTCATTTTGTTCAGCACAGTCAAAAATCTAATAAATATGTCTTGTGGGATGACTTAATCCCCCACAGTTCCCAGGGGAAGGGCTGCAAGTTATGAACTATGCCCATTGCTTACATATTGTATTGGTTATTGGGAAGTATACAGACATTTTCAGGAAGCATTTTTTTCTGGTGGGGGGGGGGGCTGTAGGAGGGGGTTACTAGGGAGAATCTTTCCGTGGAGGATGTTTCTTTGGGGTAAAGGACATTTCTATGAAGGGGGCGCCGGATTTCCAAGCATTATTTAAAAAACGATCAGAAATTAAATTTAAAAAAAGTTTTTTCAACTGAAAGTAAGAAGCAACATTAGAACTTAAAACGAAGAGGAAATTATTACGTATATGAGGGGGTTCTCCCCCAAGTCAATACCTCGCTCTTTATGCTACAGTTTTTTTTTTAGTGCTTTCAAAAGAGCTATCTATTCTAATTAAACGGCCTTTGTGATTCAGGGGTTTGTGAATTAATTTTTTTTTTAACTTTTAACGTAAAGAGCGTGGTATTGACTAAGGGGAGAACCCCCTCATATACGTAATAACATATAAGTAATAGAAAAAAAACAATAAACCAACAAAGAGAAAAATCTCTAAAAAAAACAAACAAACGAGACTGTGGCCAGTGGAGAGAAAAGAAAACAACAAAAACAAAACAACGCGGATATTTCGCCTGTATACAAACAAGGCGTCTTCAGCACGGAAGACACACAAGAAGAACAAGATAAAAAAAACAAAAAAAAACAAGATAAAACTAAAAAACCAATAAAACCACCACAAAAAAAAAAAAAAAAAAAAAAAAAAAAAAAAAAAAAAAAAAAAAAAAAAAAAAAAAAAAAATGTACATTCGGCGCAAACTGATCCACGTAGGGAAAAGATGCAATATAGAGTTACTTCAGTGACACCAGAGTAACTGAAAAACAATAAAAAAAAACAAGCGATACGGCTCAATAGTAATCGAATTTTTTTAAAACGGAATTTTGATGTCAATAAATGTATCAAAAGAATGGGCCTATAATGCTGATTCTAAATATATAAATTTAATTAAGTTTAGTATTACTCATCAAAGGCTACGAGCCTGAGAAAATTTACCTGATTTTTAAAGAGGGGGGAAACATCCTCTACAAGTGAAAGAATTTTAATGAAAGTCACACCGTCAGATTCAGCGTATCAAAAAACCCTATTATATAGGTTTCAAGCTCATATATGCAAAAATCTGCAACTTTGTATTTTTTGCCAGAAGAAAAATATACGAATATAGAAGTTCGTTACGTAAGTTAATTTGTAAATTACGTCAGAACCAAATTTAGAGACAGCCATTTAGCAAAAGAAAAGTAAAATTTTTATGCTAATTTTGTTTACTTATTCAATGACGGTGAGCCAAAATAAAAGCTGCATTAAATAAAAAACGATCAGAAGTTAAATAAAAAACAAGTTTTTTAAACTGAAAGTAAGGAGCGACATTAAAACTTAAAACGAACAGAAATTATTCTGTATATGAAAGGGGCTGTCTCCTCCTCAACGCCTCGCTCTTTATGCTAAAGTTTGACTCTGTCTCACAACTTTATTTTTTTAAACAATAAAAAACTTTAGCGCAAAGAGCGAGGCGTTGAGGAGGGGACAGCCCCTTTCATATACGGAATAATTTCAGTTTGTTTTAAGTTTTAATGTCACTCCTTACTTTCAGTTTAAAGAACTTGTTTTTTTTATTTAATACAGTAAGAAACAGTAAGAAAGCAAGGAACAGCAATGAAACTTAAAACGCAAAGAAATTATGCCGTATATATGGAAAGCTGTCGTTTCCCTTAGCTCGTTACACTAAAGTTTTTCAGTGTTTTAAGAAGCTCCTTATACCAATTAAACGGCCTTTCTGATTCAAGGTTCTTTTACAAAAGATTGTGCCAAAAAGTCAAAGAGGTACTGATGAATGATTAAACTCTAAAACGAGTAAAAATTAAATGAATGCGCAATTCAAACTAAAATGAGTGTAAATTACTACAAACAGTATTTTGCCTGCTACCCCCCCCTCTCTAACCGTAAACCTTGTAAAGTCTATTGTGTCATCCGCGTTATATTGAAAACTACATGTATTTTTAATTTTTCAAAGTATCGACAAAAAATAAAGCAACTATAATAATCTAGACGATTGGAAAAATCTAATGGAAATGTCCTAGATGTTTCATGCATAATGATATTAATTCCTGGAATTCTCAGCAATTCAAGATTCAAGCTTTATATTAATAATATTTTGCCCCAGGTTTGTAATTATAAAAAATATGAAACTCTATCTTTTTACATTTTGTTCTCAGTAAAACACAAATAACACAGTTTTCATTCAGCGCTCGTCTGATGAACATCGCCCCGGGGAGCGTTGCTTTCAAGTGAAATACGAAATAGAATTTAGACTCTTGTGATAATATCTCTGGACTGTTATTTATATATGATTATTGATCGTGATTTGGATTACTGAAGCAGGAATACGTAAGCAGTGTATATGTCTTGAAATTTAAATCTGTAATAGAGGATTTTTATTTATATATTTTTCGTACGGATAACCTTGAAACCAGATACTTAACTATGCAATTGGTATTTAATGTGACATTTCGGAAATAAGTATGAATAATTTCTCTGAATGAAAATCTGTTTTCATTCAGCGTTGCTTGCAAGTGAAATACGAAATAGAATTTAGACTCTTGTGATAATATCTCTGGACTGTTATTTATATATGATTATTGATCGTGATTTGGATTATTGAAGCAGGAATACGTAAGCAGTGTGCGGGAAGATTGAAATTTTTTGAAAAATGAATAACTCAAACGGAGCGACTATAGCTTTAACTGAGGCTATGCCTGGGGGTACAGCCAGTGCTCAGTTTTTACGGGAAATTAGTTTCAAGCCAGATCTGATACCCCGATTAACTGAGGCTACTGAAAAGACTTTGCCGGACGTTTTAGTAAAGGTTACATCAGTTGAAAGCCGTTTTCTTCTTTGAACCAAAAACTATCTGAAAATGTCAAAGCTTGTGAAGAGATGAGAGGAGAAATTGAGATGCTTTGGAAGAATGTACGAGCAGCTACCATCTGGGATGCCAAATGGACACTTTTAGTGCCTCTTGGACACTTTTTCACTCTGAAGGACACCGGGACACTATTGGATCAAAAAAGGCAGCATTTTTGAAATAAAGGACACTTTTTGGACATTTTTCCAAATCAAATGTCTTTATTTTCTTCTTTTTTTACTTTTTTTTAATTTGTACTTTACTTTTAAGCTTTTGTAACGGCTTGTGGATTTTTCTTAGATGTTTTTGTGCCCTGCGCAAGCACCATTTATCAACCGAATAGGACCTAAAGTCTTAACCAATGTGGTATGCTAGAACTATCAAATCCATCTTTTTCTTCTATCCTACGGTTGACGTTTGTCATCAAGTCGGTCAACTTCAAGGACCTACCTACTCCTACCTACTGCTACATCAAGTCACCAAGGCCACTGAGAAGGCATGAAAGAGGAAGTGAATGGCCATTCCCTGCTGGCACGTTCCGCGTAAATCCCTTTGGCGTGTGGCCGTGTGCATATGGCTGACATTATAAGCCTTCTGAAGCCTATTACTGATTCTAAGTGGGAGCAAAGGGGTAGTTAAGCCTGGAAATTTTCACGGCGGTGGTGGGCATCCAGGCAATGAGGCTTGACTCTCCGTTCCAAGGCTGCATAGGAAGTCCGCTAGCGCACCTCAAGGTGGTGAATGGGTGTAAACATCACCGAGCTCCACGCCGAGCAAGGTGATGGCCAACCCGCTTTGGGTGACCCCAAGACTGGGGACCTTGTGATGTACCTTATCCCCAAGAAACGCTCAATAATAATGACAAATATGATGATTAAAAGTTTGGCTACGGCATCCCCGGTATTATGCAATGCGACGAGAACGGCGTTCTCGTCGAAAAGTATTCTAGCTACCGTCCTATCAAGAAGACAAGGCCTGAATATCGGCTGCTGTAACCTGTGCTCGATTAAATGTTCATTGACAAATCTTTTGTAGCTGATGAATATTATCTTTATAACTTTGATAATCTGTGTGTTTCTGACACGAGACTAAATGGACATAACATCTTGACCCTTGAATTCTCGGCTGGGAAGGCGGTCTCTTTTTTAACTCGGGACCATTAGATGGATCTGTCCGGGCAGGAGTAGGTATCCTGTTGTACCCCAAGGCAATCACTGGGCTCATCGAATATGAGCCTGTGTCTGAGAGAATCGTACGGGCAAGAGTTAAAGATCGCACGAACAATCTGACTATCCTTAGCGTTTACGCCCCAATAAGAGATGCCACTGAACAGCAAAAAGATCAGTTTTTCGGTGACCTACAGACAGTCATTGATAAGATTCCCCGGAATCTTAGATTCCCCGGAGGCAACCTTAATGCCAGAATCGATAGAAAGCTGAATAACTTGGAACAGGCGATCGACAGGCACGGCCTCGGAGACCGGTGCAGAAATGGAAACAGGTTTTTGCTGTTTGCAATGCAGGACAATCTCGCTGTGGCTAACACCTGGTTTAGGCACAAATCGTGTCTTACGTATGCACGGAAATTTCGTGATGGAAGAGTAAAGGCCCAAATAGATTATCTTCTTGTATCCCGATGATAGAAATCCATGGTGTTGAACTCAAGAGTGCGCAGAGGTGCTGACACAGAATCACAAAATGGATCTGACATGATCTTTTTTATTTATACGGAATAATGTATGCTTGTTTTATTTTTAATGTCACTTCTTAATTTCAGTTGAAAATTTATTTTTAATATAATTTCTAATTATCACCGATCTAGGGGAGATAAGACATCTCTAAAAAATACTGCAAACAACCTTGACAGCTAAGAAAAATTTTAGTCTATAATATAAAGTTCATTATTCATACTTCACACAACAATACATGTTTTTCAGCAACGTTTGTTTTTCGATGAGCAAAAAGCTGTTTTCACTTGGCCTACTTCGCCTGAAAAAGCCATAATGAAGACAGGGCTTTACAAATCACCTACTGACTAGCAGAAACTAGAAGGCTTCTGTAACAAAATAAAGCTGTTTAAGGGCTCATTTAAAAGCTTATATTTATACTTAATCGCTTTTTATAAATTTTACTTGATAGCACATTCCCACAAAGTGCACTTTCGGTTGTTTCCCCAACTTTTTTAAATGAAACAAGTGCCTTTTCCAATGAAATGACCAAGAAAAGGTGATTTCAAAACCTAGGCAAGAGCAAAAACTAAGGGGGCAAGGACGTCCCTTCCCATCAATTACCGCCGTTAGAACTAGCACACAGGCTTCATCACAGAGTGAAGTTTGAAGGTTCAATTCAAAACTGTTGATCAATCAAGCTTAATTTTTGGTAGATGTTTTGTTGAAAAGTTTTTAGTTTTAGTTAATTTGCTTTCGTAATAATCTTTTACTTTTGATTTATGAAACTCACTAAGAGGGTCTGGATGGGAGGTATATGTGAGGGGATCTTATAAGCGTCCAGTTAAGGGCTTTGGATAATAATTATTGCAATGATACAGTTTTATGCTTCCAAGCTCTTCCACTTAAGAAGTGGTACCAAAAGTGCCGTTTTTAGTGCTATATGGAACTTTTGGATGGTAAAATTGATAAAAAGCATGTAGATATGAGTAATAAGTTTAAAATGTGCCTTCCTGGGATATGCCTTAAAAATGAGTGCCAATAAACATCACTTTTTTAAAGTTCTGCTAGTCCAATAGTCCCACACTGTAAAAAAAATCGTTTGAGATTCAACAAAATTGTTTTTAATGTTTATCAACAACAAAAATTGAATTTCAACAGCTAAAATTGAATATTGGAGACCATTTTGGAATTCCATGGTCATTATTGAATTTCCAATTTGATGAGAAACAAAATCTTTAATTCCCATTAGCGAAAGAATTTTCAGTTTGTTGACGAAACAACATGCTGGATTTTAAGATCCTTATTGGATTTCCATCTTGTTTGCTGGATTTCCCGTTCTTTTATTGGATTTCCATCACAAGCATTGTTCAATTTCATTGGTCTACAGTCTAATATATAGTTATCAGGATTCAGTTTCCCTTTTTTCTTTCTGAAGCATCAATAAATACAAAAAAACAATCTCATTTATTTTACAAGAACAAAAAATTACAACAAAAAACTTCTCCCAGATAATCTGACACCTCTTAACGGCTGCATTTTTCATGGTGGAAATCAGTAAATCAGTGGCGTAGTAGCAGACCAACAGAAGACAATTGAGTCAGAAATATCTTCCAATCAGGAAAACAGTGACACTTGGACCTGAAGTGAAGATGAAATCAAATCGAAGCACAAATAAAAGAAAGACTTCCCCCTTTTTCCTACCTCCAGAGGTGAACGGTTGCAATAATAATACCACGAATCCTGTCTTTTCTGAATACCTTTGACTTACTCATCAGATCTCATCAAATCTCTTGTTCGCCGCCTCATAAAATCTGTGTGTCATAAAACTGAAACCTTACAAAATAGATCTTCTGCTTAGATGAAATACAACGAAATTGTTTTCAGCTTCACAACTTTGCTCAATCCCAATTTCTAAGGTTTTAAAGATATGAAAATACATTTTCTAAATTTTGAAGAAAAAAACATTGATATGGCTTGAAATTCTACTCAAATAACAGGAATTGCATTTTCGAACTAAACCTTTAGGAAAAAAACTGATAAATGAAAACTAAGGTAAAATGTTGTTTTGTCAAAATTTCAATAAGTATAGACCTGTCATGTAGGCAAATTCAAGGACCCTCTAGATGGAGGAGTGGAGGTAGCCACTTCAAAATACCTTACCGGGACATACTTCGATACTTATGTATTATCTGGAACACATGCACTATATTATATAGGGAAGATGCGGGTTTCTTTCGAAACGGATTTCTTTCAATAGAGAAATGGATTGTAAAGCGTGGTTTGTTATAGGGTTTACAGTATTTAAACTATTGTTCTATGGGGTTTAGGGGGAAAAAAGGTACCTAGGTTTGGTTAGGTATTTAATATATGCTATGCTTTACCCCCCCCCCTAATGTGCAAATATATAGCCGAAATTTGTTTCTAAACTATTATATTTTTATCCTATTTTGTTGTACTTCATTAGCATCAACCAAACTTCATTTTTCGTGTGTGTTCCAGATAGAACATAAGTACCCATACTTTAGCCTGTAGACCCATCCCTGAAAGTTTTGTTTACCTACCCTAACACCTTTCCAAGATAGCCAAAAGTAGCTAAATTAGAATTGGTACTGTTCTATTAGCTGTAAGCCACGCAAGATAGATGATATAAGAAACTAGTCAAACAGGTTCTCTCAGCGGAGAATTGTATTGCAAACAGTGGTTTCTAGCTGCGTTTAAAATATTTAAACTTTACTTTTTTGGTGTTTAGGGGGAAAAAGGTCACCTTGGTTAGGTTACGTATTTAATATATGCTATGCTTTACCCTCACCCCCCTAATGTGCAAATATATAACCGAATTTTGTTTTTAAACTATTATATTTTTATCCTATTTTGTTTTATTTTATTAGCACTAACCGAACTTCACTTCTTGCATGGTTTACAGCTAATAGAACAGTACCGTTGAATTTTACCAAACTTTTTTTATTTATAAAAATGTACTATTTTAAACATTTTAGGAAATATAAGACACAAGTTATCAATATTAATAAACTAAACTGAATCTTACCATCACAATCAGAATGTCTTCTCTCTCTGATCTGAATGCCCCCTAGGTAAAATCGTCGCTTCGTCGTTTGAAGGTATTAACATTAAATCTACTTCTGTATTATACGTTTGTAGGTAGTTGAAGGAGATGATTTTTTTTTTTGTCAAATTGATCTTAAATCATAACATTTGAAAACAAAATAAGAGACAAATTAGGTCTTGGGAGGATGTTTAGTTGCCCTCCAATCTTTACGGTCTCTTATAAAGGACACTAGAACAAAAAAAACAACAAAAAATAGAAACGCATCCGTGATCAGTCTTCTGGCAAAAACATAAATTCCACATTTGTGCGGATAGCAGATCATAACCCCCACAATAACATTTTCTGATATGCTGAATCTGAAGGTCTGATTTACTTTAAGATTTATTGACTTTTTGGGGGGTGTTTCTCCCTTTTTCGAAAATCAGGCTCCCTGTTTTCGAAATCCCTTTGTCTTTTGAGGCTTGGAGCCTTTGGTGGGTGGATATTAAACGTAATGAAATTTATATATTTGCAATCTGCATAAAAACCCAATTCTTATCAATTGTTACCAAAATTCAATTTTTGTGTTTCGGTTACAATTGAGCTGAGTCGCTCCTTAATTATAGTTTAACACTATGAACTGTTTGATAAAAGTTATTGGGCTAACGGCCTATTTTTAATTAATCCTGCAGCAAACCGGAGTTTTTGAAGCACGATTCATGCTATTAAAGCATGCTATTTCATGCTATTTCCGATTCATGCTAAAGCACGATTCATGCTATTTCCGTTTGTCTGCTCAAACGGAAGCCTAGATGCCGAAATATCAGCAAGAGCGGCAAAAGCAAACTCTGTCTTCGGTCGCCTTCTAAAAACAGTCTTCCATAAACCTTAGTCTTCGCATATTAGCGCCACGTCATCGGCAAAGTCGACGTCTGAAAGAACTCTTCCAGCAAAGCCTATGCCAAACGGCTGCACCTGCTGTGTTTTATTCAGGATGTGGTCTATTACACAGTTAAAGAGCTCAGGTGCATCGGCACATCCTTGCCGGACACCATTTTTAATTTTGAAATATCCAGAAGGCCGTTCATTTACGATCACCGCACTTTCAGTGTTATTATACAGCTCTTTGAGGAGACGGACGATTTTCGTGGGTACGCCAGCAGACTGGAGGATTAGCCATAGTGACCTCAAAACTACACTGGAAACACTGGTCTCTGCCGCTGAGTAAATTCGGTCTGAAAATAAATTGGTCGAAGACCAAGATAATGCCCGTTGAGAAAACGCCGTCCAACCCCCTGTCATCTGTTGAAATTTGTGGCCAGACTGTAGAGGTAGTCATGCAGTCCAACCCCCTGTCATCTGTGGAAATTTGTGGCCAGACTGTAGAGGTAGTCAAGCAGTTTACCTACCTTGGTTCAATTGTCTGCTCAAACGGAAGCCTAGATGCCGAAATATCAGCAAGAGCGGCAAAAGCAAACTCTGTCTTCGGTCGCCTTCTAAAACAGTCTTCCATAAACCCCAGATCAGCCGTCTCACAAAAGCACGAATATATTGTGCACCATGTGCACCATCTTCTTTTCTTCGATATATTTGCTTACTTGGTTATTCAGCATAAGCAGCGAATTTATGGCAAATCTAGGGAAGAATAATGTGCACCATTTTAGAAAATTCTCTTTTTTGGGGAATCTTTTGGTTCCTTTACGTGTACGTAAAGGACTGAAATACCCTTACAGGCGTCTTCTTTTCTTCGATATATTTGCTTACTTGGTTATTCAGCATAAGCAGCGAATTTATGGCAAATCTAGGGAAGAATTTTTTTTAAACGCTTTTTGGGCCTCATTACAAAAATGACGTTCATCGCAAAAACATAAGTTGTTCCCACAAAAGGATTTTCGTTCTTAATTAGAAAAAATTGAATTCAGAAAGCAACATATTTTCACCGTTAGTACTGTTAAGGTTAGGGTAGCATCGTAAGAAATTTTCTACCTGCAGAAACCCACAAAAAACGTATTAAAAAAAGTGATTGTAAAAGTTAAAAGATAATTTTTGTACATAAATTTCTGCGTGTTTATCCTGCAGACAAGAAAGCTCAACTTATTTCAAAGTAAAAATATATTTCCTTATTTTTATAGTTATCTTTTTATACTCAAAATTCAACTAGCATTCCCTTTTTTCTGCTATAATTCAAATATTTGAATTGAACTTATACTGAATATATTACTTTCAATGGTCCTATAGTCAAATTAATTAAAGAAACTTCAAGCAAAATAAGTTTTTCAAAGAAAATTAAAGAACTCCATTAAACAAAAAATGAACAAAAATAAAATCGAATAATCTACCAACCGTGAAACTACCACAACTCAGCATAGATAAATAAATGAAACCCAAAACGAACAGAAATTATAATAAATGATCGAGTCAAATTCAAAACGAGCAGAAATTAACATAAGTTTGGCGCAAAACCCCTATGCCTTCCCAAGCCCAGAACAAAATTTGCACTTTGCTGAAAAAAATTTAACGTTTTTACTTTTATAACTTAAATAAATCAAATAACATTAACATTTTGATTACTAAATATCAGTATATCTATATTAAACTGACAATGCACATTCATTTGAATATTTTCAGTAAAGCGCAAATTTTGTTCTGGCCTTGGGAAGGAATAGCAGTTTTGCCATTTTGATTGGAAAAATTTTGATTGGATGTGTTTGGGGGCATGATGGGCACGGGGTGGGGTGCTAGTTGCCCTCCAATCACTTTCGACTAAAAAGGGCACTAGACCTTTGAATTTCCAATCGAATGAGCCCCTCTTGAAGTTTCTACGACAACGCCTTTTATAAAAACCTTATATGCCCCCAGGGCATAACTTAAAACCCTTGCCCTATGGGTTGTGGGGTAGTGTCCTCCTCAAAATATATTTTCTGTCTGGAAATCATCTAGCCTACGCTGAACAAAATGGCTATCTCAAAATTTTGATTGGATGTAGTTTGGGGGAATGATGGGCGTTTGGGAAGGGGAGGGGGGGGCTAGTTGCCCTCCAATCACTGTCCACTATTAAAAAGAGCACTAGCCCTTTGAATTTCCTATCAAATGAGCGTGTTTTGAAGTTGAGGGTTGTGGGGTAGTGTCCTCCTCAAAATATATTTTCTATCTGGAAATCAACTAGCCTACGCTGAACAAAATGGCTATCTCAAAATTTTGATTGGGTGTGTTTGGGGGAATGATGGGCTAGAGGGGAGGGGGAGGTGCCCTCCAATCATTTTTGACTATTAAAAAGGGCAATAGCCCATTGAATTTCCAATTGAATGAGCCTGTTTTGAAGTTTCTACGACAACGCCTTCTACAAAAACCTTATATGCCCCCAGGGCGTACTTAAAACTTTTGCCCTGAGGGTTACGGGGGAGTCTCCTCCTCAAAAACATATTTTGTATCTGGATATCAACTAGCCTACGCTGAACAAAATGGCTATCTCAAAATTTTGATTGGGTGTGTTTGGGGGAATGATGGGCTAGAGGGGAGGGGGAGGTGCCCTCCAATCATTTTTGACTATTAAAAAGGGCAATAGCCCATTGAATTTCCAATTGAATGAGCCTGTTTTGAAGTTTCTACGACAACGCCTTCTATAAAAACCTTATATGCCCCCAGGGCGTAACTTAAAACCTTTGCCCTGAGGGTTACGGGGTAGTGTCCTCCTCAAAAATGTATTTTCTATCTGGAAATCAACTAGCCTACGCTGAATAAAATGACTATCTCAAAATTTTGATTGGATGTAGTTTGGGGAATGATGGGTGTGGGGGGGGGGTGCTAGGTGCCCTCTAATCACTGTCGACATTTAAAAACGGCACCAGCCCTTTGAATTTCCAATGTAATGAGCCTGTTTTGAAGTTTCTATGTCAACGCCTTCTATAAAAACCTTATATGCCCCCAGGGCATAACATAAAACACTTGCCCTGAAGGTTGTGGGGGAGTGTCCTCCTCAAAAACCTATTTCTCACCTGGAAATCAACTAGCCTACCCTGAACAAAATGTCTATCTCAAAATTTCGATTGGATGTGTTTGGGGGAATAATGGGCGTGGGAGGGGGTCTAGTTATCCTCCAATCATTTTAGACTATCAAAAAGGGCACTAGCCCTTTGAATTTCCATTTGAATGAGCCTGTTTTGAAGTTTCTATGACAACGCCTTCTATAAAACCTTATATGCCCCCAGGACATAACTTAATACCCTTGCCCTGAGAGTTTTGGGGGAGTGTCCTCCTCAAAAACATATTTTCTATCGGGGACTCAACTACGCTGAACAAAATGGCTATCTCAAAATTTTGATTGTATGTGTTTGGGGGAAGGATGGGCATTGAGGGGGAGGCTAGTTGCCCTCCAATTACTATCGACTATTAAAAAGGGCACTAGAACTCTCGATTTCCAATCGAATGAGCCCCTTTTTAAGTTTCTACGACGACCCATTTCATATGAAGTGCCCTGCTCTAAAGGAAAAAAAAATATAAATGAAACATATGTGCCAAGATCGTTCTTATATGCCCTCAGAGCATAACTTAAAACCCTTGCCGTGAGGGTTATGGGGGAGTGTTCTCCTCAAAAAGATATTTTCTATTTGGAAATCAATTATGCTGAACAAAATGGCTATCTCAAAATTTTGATTGGATGTGTTTGGGGGAATGATGGGCGTGGGAGGGGGGCTAGTTAACCTCCAATCACTTTCGACTATTACAAAGCGCACTAGCCAGTAGAAAGGCCTTATTGACTCCGATCAGAACACCATATTTGGGCATAGAGTCCCTAGGGAGAACACCTGTGTTGTCAGTCCCAATCCCACACCAAATATGGGCATGGAATCCCCAGGGAGAATGATTGCATAATCGAAGTGGGTCAATGACCTCTTTTTCCAAGGTCGATTTATTTGTTGTTGTTGTTCTTCCAAGTGCACGCTAGGGGTGAATGTTATGATCCAGGAATAGGAAACAGGATCACGTGTTTCCTTCTAAACCAATCAGAGACTCGGTTACATATTAGCGGCGGAGGATTGCAGAGAATATAAGGAAAGGATTTTTGCTATAGTTTTCATTAGCGTGTGAATATAATTCACTAAGTTTTTAGTTAGCGGTGTGATAACATGAGTGAACAAGTTGAGTTAGAAATATCCTTTTTTTGTGACTTTTCTATTTGTAAAGGTCATTTTCATGATTTTGAGTATTCACATGAACCTACTGCATGTTTAGACAGCATAGAGGCAGTGATAAAAGTGAAGAATCTGGAGGAAATGAGAAGAAAAATTATATGTGATACGGAGAGAAATTTATACCGATTGCAAGTAAGCTCACATAAAAGAAGGGTTGATATGACAGAAAAGAAAGATCGAAAGAAGAGACTGGGAAAAGAGGGCTTTCTCTATAGTGTAAAAGACAGCAGTGAAAACCCAAAGAAAAATGTGTATAGTGCAAGATATAACACTGAATATTATGATGAATATGTTCTAAGAGAAGAGAAAAAGTGACCCTTTAAGAGACAACATAAGAGGTCATTCTACGAAATGGATTTTAAACAACGAAAACCGTGGTGGAAGAGTTCTCATATATGATTTAACGATAAATCTAATTATTGATATGCATAATGAGTTTTATATTATAATCATACAATAAATTTGATTGTACTATATTTATTTTCTCATACTAGATATGTATAGAATAAGGATACCAGCAGAGACTTCTGTACATGAATAGTTCAGTTTTATTAGATCACTCCAAAGAGTATTATCAGTCCACAACCAAGTTTTCTATCAATGATAAAAAAAATAAATGATTCTTCTAAATATTTTTATTCATTTGTCAAATCGATGTATATAACGCTTTTAAATAAATGATCTCATTATCATCCTCAACTACCTCATCCTCAATAGTAATTTCCTCAATTTGAGGTGAAGGTAATGTAATTATTTGTATGCTGTCATCTTCATCATCACTGACTATTTCAATATTTCTCAAGGGGGGCATATCTACATATAGACGATCGTCGTCTTTGATACACATTCTTCCAGAAGGCCCCCTCCTCACTAGATCATCTGACGTGTAAGATAATCCTTGTGATGTATAGTGGATTTCCATTATATCATCAGTACCATCAATGCATATATCGCACAAAAGAATTTCCTTCTCATGAGTGAGGTCCCACTCGCTCCATACATCCTAAGAGATTGAGAACACTATGATCAAAAACTAGAGTTTACGGTCAAAAACCTGTATTAGTTCAGATTTGACGGGACTAGTTTATTTTCGAACCAAAGAAATGTATTTACCATAATTTTCTTACAAAAAACTAGAGTTCTGGTGCAGCAGTGAGTTGTAGTAGTAGTAGTAGTAGTAGTAGTTGAGCCAAAAATAACGACACTATTAAGATTTTGGATGAATTTATCTCTCTTTGGGCAACTAAATACAGTAATAGGATATGATAGCGTCAACAAAGTGAAAATCCGCATAAGAACTCCAAACAGTTTCGAGTCATATTTTTCTAACAGTAAATGCTTTTAGAAACGAACTAAAATTAACATTCTACCTCACATAAACTTTTTTAGTAAGAATCTTTTAGGAATGATTGGGTGGAAATTTGAGCTATGTCATCACATAGCAACAATAATTAGCAGCAGAAAACAATAATTAATTGTTATTTTTTCCAACTACATAGAGATCCAGAATTTCTTAAGTGATTCTTTGATGCAAGGTGTTTCAGATTTAATTGAAAAAAACTTTTTCGCTTGCTGACCAAAGGTCTGCGTTCCGCAGGTACAAATATCCTGATTCAATGCCTTCGGCCGGGAGTGTAATGCCGGGTTGGGGGGCAAATCATCTGACGCTTCCCGTGTTTTCCCCCCAGATTTCTCTAGGTACCCATTTAGAGCTGGGTTGACTGTGGCTGAGCTTACAGGGTCACGACATTTACCCCCAATACAAACCAAACAACCAGCGAAACCAGGACTCAAACTCCTGACCTCATATTAACTCATAAGATTTCAAGTCTGAAGCTCTAACCACTCGGCTAGGAATTGGAATGGAAAATCCACCCCCCCCTAAAAATGGAAACCATGAAATCATGAAGAAGATAAATACGCCTATTTTTATAAGTAAATGCTTTTGATGTTAATGAATTTGTAATCAAATTTAGAAATGTAATAATTAGGATTACTTAATATTTTTCATTATAACCATAATTTTCATGTCTAAAATTCATCAATTAGCCGGATATGGTTTTTTTTTACATACGGGGCGAGATTTAATGTCCTTGGTAGAAGTCTATACAAGATTTAATGTCCTTGGTAAAAGCATATATGAGATTTAGAATTGGTATTTTTATAGCCATAAAATAACTAGACACAAACATTCAGATTTTCCCACAGTTAAGGGGAGAGAAGTAAAGGTCAACTGCGAAGATATTTAGCCTAAGAAACTAGAATATGACGTTACAACCCTTCGCTAATAACTAGTGAAAACCAAGAACTCAAACGCAGATGGACTACTGTTCGCTATTTACTACATTGCAGCTACTGCTACAACCATGATAACTTGATGATCATTTCTAATTTTAACAATTCCTTGCATACATCTTTCAAACATAATAAACTCAGCCTTGGAGAGATTTGGGATTGAACACCAAATTAAACAAATGAGAGACAAACAAGGTTAAAATAATTGATCCCGAGTGACATTAGAAGATATAGCCTCCTTTGAAGATGCAATCGTTTTTAAGAATCGACAGATTGTTAATGTTTAATCTTTTACGTTTCTTATAAATGTAATAAACAGGATTACTTAATATTTTTCAATATAACCATAATTTTCATGTCTAAAATTCATCAATTAGCCGGATATGGTTATTTTTTACATTCGGGGTGAGATTTAATATCCTTGGTAGAAGTCTATACAAGATTTAATGTTCTTGGTAAAAGCATATATGAGATTTAATGTTCTTGGTAAAAGCCTGTACGTATTTTAATGTCCAGTTTTTATAAAGGGGGGGGGGGAATTAAGTGGCATTAATGAAAATGACGGTACATCAACCGAAAACCGTCAACGAGAACTCCGATTAACCATCACCAAAGTGTCACAATGCCGTCAGTGCGCCAATACCCCTCGGAAAATAGGGGGAGGGAATGAGTTACTCAGAATTTAAAAGGCCATATTTCTTCACTGAAAATAACAAAATTGATATTTTTCAACGACAAATCCCAAAAGAATTATTATTAAAATCATGAGGGAGAGGGATCCAGGAGAATCAATGCTTCGTTCATCATTTAGCCTCCCACCGAGAGAGTTTCCGAGCAGAAATAGACATATTTCATCTAGAAGTTCAATCATTTTTGCATGTTTTTAAGGTTAATTTTTATATATTTTTCGAATAAAGTTGAGTTTTTATTCATTTTTATGGTTACATGCGCGAGGGTGGAGGGTATAAAACATTACTTTGAGATTTCATATTGAATTCTATGACCTTTCTAATATTCTCAATACTCAAAGGTTCAAATGCAAGAACTTATTGATTTTATTTAATTTATACAAAAATATCTTATCTATCGTGATGATAGCCACAAAGCAAAGTATATTTATTACACGTTCTACACTTATTATGTAGATTCGTATCTTCGTATATCTCGCCATATTAAAATCCACTTCCACTGTTTACACCAATAGCATCTATCATCCCTAACTATATCATCAGGGTGATGAGGATAATACAGTCACCATCTTTAATCATTCACAAACAATACTGAAGAAAACCAATTTCCACTGTTTATCTACATTAAATTATTAAGAAGACTATTATTTCTTTGAAATACACATTTACATTTTTAATTTTCATGTTTTTGATTTTTATATTGATGAGGAATTTAAACACAACTTCAACTAGTTATTTTTTTTGTTCGGCATAGATGAAAGGTCCAATACCTCAGTTAAACTAAGAGGTTACATTTTGACATTGTTTGACAATTTACTATTTTTAAGGTTTTCTTTAGTTTCAAAATGTTTTTGTCAGTCACCAGCTTTAATCATTCACAAACAATACTGAAGAAAACCAATTTCCATTGTTTACCGACATTCAATTATTAAGAAGGTTATTATTTCTTTGAAATATGCATTTACATTTTTAATTTTCATGTTTTTGATTTTATATTGATGAAGAATTTAAACAAAACTTCAATCGTGTCTTAAAAAAGTTATTTAAACTCACATCAACCATTGGAGATACATCGCATACATTTGAACTATTCATTATTATTATATCTCTCTGTCTGTATTCCAGTTTGCACTGATTTTAAAACCTTCAAAACTACGAAATAAACTATAATAACGGTTAATTATTACGAAAATCAAGCGGGGTGAAGAATATAGAACACTTATTGTCTACCATTTATCACATATCCCCCATGGGAAAAGGTTTCGAGCAGAAACAAAGCATCTTGCATCAACATTTTACATTTCTACTTCTAAATCCTAACGGCACTTTTTTTTCCCAACAGAAATATTCTCTAGATAATTTAATCATGGTGATAATTTACCTGACACAATTACCTTTAACATGTCCACGCGTAAAAGTAAGTCGGTAAAATGAAAGCAAGACACATAATAACAAAAACTGTGTGTATACAATTGGAAAATTTAAAAATTTAAGGCATTTTTATAATGGCTCTAGGGTGAATTCGTTACCTTCAAAGATATATTTTGGGTTTTTCAACTATACTGGACAGAATGGATATATCAAAATTTTGATCAGACGAAATTGGGAAAAATTGTGCGTGGGAGGGGGCCATGTTATCCTCCAGCATTTTGGTCACTGAAAAGGGTACTATAACTTTTAATTTCCGTTTGAATGAGCTCTCTCTTAATTTTCTAGGACCACTGGGTCGGTACGATTACCTCAAAAAAAAAATAACGCGCATCCGTGATCTTTCTTCTGGCAAAAAATGCAAAGTTGCAAATTTTTGCAGATATGAGCTTGAAACCTATGTAATAGGGTTTTTCTGATACGCTGAATCTGACGGTGTGACTTTCAATAAAATTCTTTCAATTGTAGGGGATCTTTCCCCCCTCTTTCAAAAATCAGGTAAATTTTCTCAGGGTCGTAGCCTTTGATGAGTAATACTAAACTTAATAAAATTTATATATTTAGAATCAGCATTATAAGCCCATTCCTTTGATACATTTATTGATATCAAAATTCCGTTTTTAAAAGTTTCGATTACTATTGAGCCGTATCATTTGTTTTTTTTACTGTTTTTTATTACGTATATGAGGGGGTTCTACCCTTAGTCAATACCACGCTCTTTATGCTAAATTTAAAATTTTGTTTAAATCACAAACCTCTGAATCACAAAGGCCGTTTAATTAGAATACATAGCTCTTTTGAAAGCACTAAAAAAACTGTAGCGTAAAGAGCGAGGCATTGACTTGGGGGCGAACCCACTCATATACGTAATAATTTCTGTTCGTTTTAAGTTCTAATGTTGCTTCTTACTTTCAGTTGAAAAAACTTGTTTTTTAATTTAATTTCTGATCGTTTTTTAAATAATGCTGGGAAATCCAGCTCCCCCTTCATAGAAATGTCCCTTAACCCAAGGAAACATCCTCCACGGAAAGATTCTCCCGAGTAACCCCCTCCTCAAGAAAAAAAATCATTCCTGAGAATGTCTGTATACTTCCCAATAACCAATACACGGGACAGGATCCCCCACCCCTGAGGTGCAGGCTGAAGGCCAACCGTGGGCGGGAACCCCCTCCCCCCATTCCCCGGGACTGCAGGCCGAAGGCCGGCCACGGAACAGGATCCCCCACCCCAGGGACCACAGGCCGAAGACCGGCCGCAGGCGGTATCCCACACCCCCGGGGTCACAGGGCCGAAACCGGACACGGTCGGGGCCCCCTATCACCAGGTTAGGTAAGGTTACCTAACATTTCTAGGGTTAGCAGCTTAGGTTAGGTTACATTAGGTTAAGTGGCGTGCCAGTTAACCTAGTAAGCTAACCTAAGCTGCTAACCCTAGAAATGTTAGGCTGCACCTCCGGGGGTGGGGGATCCTGTCCCGTGGATTGGTTATTGGGAAGTATACAGAAATTCTCAGGAATGATTTTTTTTTCTTGAGGAGGGGGTTACTCGGGAGAATCTTTCCATGGAGGATGTTTCCTTGGGTTAAGGGACATTTCTATGTAGGGGGTGATGGATTTCCCAGCATTATTTAAAAAACGATCAGAAATTAAATTAAAAAAACAAGTTTTTTCAACTGAAAGTAAGAAGCAACATTAGAACTTAAAACGAACAGAAATTACTACGTATATGAGTGGGTTTGCCCCCAAGTCAATGCCTCGCTCTTTACGCTACAGTTTTTTTTTAGTGCTTTCAAAAGAGCTATGTATTCTAATTAAACGGCCTTTGTGATTCAGAGGTTTGTGATTTAAACAAAATTTTAAATTTAGCATAAAGAGCGTGGTATTGACTAAGGGGAGGACCCCCTCACATACGTAATAAAAAAACAGTAAAAAAACCAAATGATAGGGCTCAATAGTAATCGAAACTTTTAAAAACGGAATTTTGATGTCAATGAATGTGTCAAAAGAATGGGCTTATAATGCTGATTCTAAATATATAAATTTTATTAAGTTTAGTATTACTCATCAAAGGCTACGACCCTGAGAAAGTTTATCTGATTTTTGAAAGAGGGGGGAAAGATCCCCTACAATTGAAAGAATTTTAATGAAAGTCACACCTTCAGATTCAGCGTATCAGAAAAACCCTATTACATAGGTTTCAAGCTCATATCTGCAAAAATTTGCAACTTAGTATTTTTTGCCAGAAGAAAGATCACGGATGCGTGTTAATTTTTTTTTCAGAGGTAATCGTACCGACCCAGTGGTCCTAGAAAATCAAGAGAGAGCTCATTCAAACGGAAATTAAAAGTTATAGTACCCTTTTCAGTGACCAAAATGCTGGAGGATAATTTGGGCCCCTCCCACGCCCCCTTTTTCCCAATTTCGTCTTATCAAAATTTTGATATATCCATTCTGTCCAGTATAGTTGAAAAACCCAAAAATATATCTTTGAAGGTAACGAATTCACCCTAGAGCCATTATAGAAATGCCTTAAAGTTTTAAATTTTCCAATTGTATACACACAGTATTTGTTATTATGTGTCTTGCTTTCATTTTACCGACTTCATTTTACGCGTGGACATGTTAAAGGTAATTGTGTTAGGTAAATTATCACCATGATTGAATTATCTAGAGAATATTTTTGTTGGGAAAAAAAAGTGCCGTTAGGATTTAGAAATAGAAATGTAAAATGTTGATGCAAGATGTTTTGTTTCTGCTCGAAACCTTTTCCCATGGGGGATATGTGATGAATGGTAGACAATAAGTGTTCTATATTCTTCACCTCGCTTGATTTTCGTAATAATTAACCGTTATTATAGTTTATTTCGTGGTTTTGAAGGTTTTAAAATCAGTGCAAACTGGAATATAGACAGAGAGATATAATAATAATGAATAGTTCAAATGTATGCGATGTTTCTCCAATGGTTGATGTGAGTTTAAATAACTTTTTTAAGACACGATTGAAGTTGTGTTTAAATTCTTCATCAATATAAAATCAAAACATGAAAATTAAAAATTTAAATGCATATATCAAAGAAATAATAACCTTCTTAATAATTTAATGTCGGTAAACAATGGAAATTGGTTTTCTTCAGTATTGTTTGTGAATGATTAAAGCTGGTGACTGACAAAACATTTTGAAACTAAAGAAAACCTCAAAATTAGTAAATTGTCAAACAATGTCAAAATGTAACCTCTTAGTTTAACTGAGGTATTGGACCTTTCATCTATGCCGAACAAAAAAAAATAACTAGTTTAAGTTGTGTTTAAATTCTTCATCAATATAAAAATCAAAAACATGAAAATTAAAATGTAAATGTGTATTTCAAAGAAATAATAGTCTTTTTAATAATTTAATGTAGACAAACAGTGGAAATTGGTTTTCTTCAGTATTGTTTGTGAATGATTAAAGATGGTGACTATATTATCCTCATAACCCTGATGATATAGTCAGGGATGATAGATGCTATTGGTGTAAACAGTGGAAGTGGATTTTAATATGGCGAGATATACGAAGATACGAATCTACATAATAGATGTAGAACGTGTAATAAATATACTTTGCTTTGCGGCTATCATCACAATAGATAAGATATTTTTGTATAAATTAAATAAAATCAATAAGTTCTTGCATTTGAAACTTTGAGTATTGAGAATATTAGAAAGGTCATAGAATTCAATATGAAATCTTAAAGTAATGTTTTATACCCTCAACCCCCGCACATGTAACCATAAAAATGAATAAAAACTCAACTTTATTAGAAAAATATATAAAAATTAACCTTAAAAACATGCAAAAATGATTGAACTTCTGGATAAAGTATGTCTATTTCTGCTGGGAAACTCTCTCGGTGGGAGGCTAAATGATGAACGAAGCATTGATTCTCCTATATCCCTCTCCCTAATGATTTTAATAATAATTCTTTTGGGATTTGTCGTTAAAAATATCAATTTTGTTATTTTCAGTGAAGAAATATGGCCTTCTAGATTCTGAGTAACTCATTCCCTCCCCCTATTTTCCGAGGGGTGTTGGCGCACTGACGGCATTGTGACACTTTGGTGATGGTTAATCGGAGTTCTCGTTGACGGTTTTCGGTTGATGTACCGTCATTGTCATTAATGCCACTTAATTTCCCCCCCCCTTTATAAAAACTGGACATTAAAATACGTACAGGCTTTTACCAAGAACATTAAATCTCATATATCCTTTTACCAAGAACATTAAATCTTGTATAGACTTCTACCAAGGACATTAAATCTCGCCCCGTATGTAAAAAAAAACCATATCCGGCTAATTGATGAATTTTAGACATGAAAATTATGGTTATATTGAAAAATATTAAGTAATCCTGTTTATTACATTTATAAGAAACGTAAAAGATTAAACATTAACAATCTGTCGATTTTAAAGACGATTGCAACTTCAAAGGAGGCTATATCTTCTAAGGTCACTCGGGATCAATAATTTTAACCTTGTTTGTCTCTCATTTGTTTAATTTGGTGTTCAATCCCAAATCTCTCCAAGGCTGAGTGTATTATGTTTGAAAGATGTATGCAAGGAATTGTTACAATTAGAAAGGATCATCAAGTTATCATGGCTGTAGCAGTAGCTGCAATGTAGTAAATAGCGAACAGTAGTCCATTTGCGTTTGAGTTCTTGGTTTTCACTAGTTATTAGCGAAGGGTTGTAACGTCATATTCTAGTTTCTTAGGCTAAATATCTTCGCAGTTGACCTTTACTTCTCTCCCCTTAACTGTGGGAAAATCTGAATGTTTGTGTCTAGTTATTTTATGGCTATAAAAATACCAATTCTAAATCTCATATATGCTTTTACCAAGGACATTAAATCTTGTATAGACTTCTACCAAGGACATTAAATCTCGCCCCGTATGTAAAAAAACCATATCCGGCTAATTGATGAATTTTAGACATGAAAATTATGGTTATAATGAAAAATATTAAGTAATCCTGTATATTACATTTATAAGAAACGTTAAAGTTTAAACATTAACAATCTGTCGATTCTTAAAGACGATTGCAACTTCAAAGGAGGTTATATCTTCTAAGGTCACTCGAGATCAATTATTTTAACCTTGTTTGTTTCTCATTTGTTTAATTTGGTGTTCAATCCCAAATCTCTCCAAGGCTGAGTTTATTATGTTTGAAAGATGTATGCAAGAAATTGTTAAAATTAGAAATGATCATCAAGCTATCATGGTTGCAGCAGTAGCTGCAATGTAGTAAATAGCGAACAGTAGTCCATCTGCGTTTGAGTTCTTAGGTTTTCACTAGTTATTAGCGAAGGGTTGTAACGTCATATTCTAGTTTCTTAGGCTAAATATCTTCGCAGTTGACCTTTACTTCTCTCCCCTTAACTGAGGGAAAATCTGAATGTTTGTGTCTAGTTATTCTATGGCTATAAAAATATTAATTCTGTAGATCAGGCCCTCCCCATTCCAAATTAGATATACAACCGTCAAGTGGGGCCTTATTTTCATTAAATAAAAAAAAACAAGTTTCTTAACTGAAAGTAAGGAGTGACATTAAAATTTAAAACGAACAGAAATTATTCCGTATATATTGACGAAGATCACACTGCCTTTCCATATCAAACAAACACAACTTAAAAACAATAGGGAAATTTTTTCCAAGACAGTGCAATTTAAATCGGTGAATATTTCGGCCCTATGTCCAAGGGCCGTCTTCAGCACAACATTAAAGAAAAAATATATATAAAAAACAAACTTGCATTAAAAAACGAAGTTTAAAACTGAAAATACTTTTTAAAAAACGCTTTTAAAAAACCTTTAAAACAGCCCCAGTATCCTTACTTCAACGAAGTTCAACCAGGACTGATAAATAAAATGATAAGAGAGGATGAATTCATTCAAACGAAATAAAATGAAATTACTAACTAAAGCGCGGAATTCTTTTATTATCAGATTTACTGATAGAACCTTAAATCACTGCCACCACTTATTGGATGTTTAACGTGCGGGGGTCACCACTTTTAAAGGAAAAAATGGCGCAAAGGGTTGCTACGCCACTTACTGGAGGGGGAGATCCCTCGTGGGCCCCAAATTAGTGGGATTTCTGCGGTTACTCCAACGGTTCCGTATACTAACGTGATCGGATGGTCTATGGCCATATTTAAAGCCAAAATTTACCGATAAGGTTTTCTAACTATCTCTTTAGTTCCAACCTAAGCTGAAAAGATAAGAGAGTACATAAAAAAAAACCTTACTGTATTCACAACACGTTGTACAAAAGAACTGAACTAAAAAGGACTCTTTCTCCCAGTCCGCTAGCCGCGTGCTGCGACAGGGGTTACGAGGGTGGTAAATGAATCTTTCCAGCCAATCTTAGGACTTACTAATTTACTGGCCAATCTCCCTAACTGCGCAATTTCTTACCTCGTGGTCTATTAAACACGAACGCAATTAAGAAGACCCAAAATGGCGGCACAAAAATAAAAGGAAAATTAATGTTTATTACTCGGGGAAGGAAAATAATTAAGGGGCCAAAAGAAATGAATCAGGGAGGGACATTATCTGAAAAACTGGAACCAAGGGTTCCAACATATATATATATATATATATATATATATATATATATATATATATATATAATATATATATATATATATATATATATATATATATATATATATATATAGATATATATATATATATATATATATATATATATATATATATATATATATATATATATATATATATATATATATATATAATATATATATATATATATATATATATATATATATATATATATAATATATATATATATATATATATATATATATATATATATATATATATATATATAATATATATATATATATATATATATATATATATATATATATATATATATATATATATATATATATATATATATATATATATATATATATATATATTTATATTCCGAGCGATTTTGAAAGATCACGAATGCGTGTTTATTTGTTTGTTTGTTTGTTTTTTTCTTTTCCCCAGGGGTAACCGTATTGAACCATTGCTCCTAGAATATCGTAGGAGGGCTCATTGAAACGGAAATTAAAGTTCTAGTGCCCTTTTTAAGTGACCGAAAAAATGGAGGACAACTAGGCCCCCTCCCACGTTCATTTTTTTCTCAAAGTCACCCAATTAAAATTTTGAGATAGCCATCTAGTTCAGCATAGTCACAAATCTAATAAATATGTCTTTTACGATGACTTAATCCCCCACAGTTCCCAGGGGAAGGGCCGCAAGTTATGAACTTTACCCATTGCTTACATATTGCATTGGTTATTGGGAAGCATACAGACATTTTCAGGAAAAAATTTTTCTGGTGGGGGGGGGGGAACTGGAGGAGAAGGTTACTTGTTAGAATTTTTCCGTGAAGGATGTTTCTTTGGGGTAAGTGACATTTCTATGAAGGGGGCGCCGGATTTCCAAGCATTATTTAAAAAAAAATCAGAAATTAAATTAAAAAAAACAAGTTTTTCAACTGAAAGTAAGAAGCAACACTAGAACTTAAAAATGGACAGAAATTATTACGTATATGAGGGGGTTTCTCCCCCAAGTCAATACCTCACTCTTTACGCTATATTTTTTTTTAGTGCTTTCAAAAGACCTATCTATTCTAATTAAACGGCCTCTGTGATTCAAAGGTTTGTGAATTAATTTTTTTTTTCTACTTTTAATGTAAAGAGCATGGTATTGACTAAGGGGAGAACCCCATCATATACGTAATAACATATACGTAATAAAAAAAAAATAAAAAAAAACAAGTGATACGGCTCAATAGTAATCGAAACTTTTAAAAACGGAACTTTGATGTCAATAAATTTATCAAAAGAATGGTCTTATAATGCTGATTCTAAATATATGGATTTTATTAAGTTTAGTATTACTCATCAAAGGCAAAAAGCCTGAGAAAATTTGCCTAATTTTTTAAAGAAGTGGGAAACATCCCCTAAAAATGAAAGAATTTTAATGAAAGTTACACTGTCAGATTCAGCGTATCAGAAAACCTTATAACATAGGTTTCAAGCTCATATCTGCAAAAATCTGCAACTTTGTATTTTTTGCCAGAAGAAAAATATACGAATACAGAAGTTTGTTACGTAAGTTAATTTTTAAATTACGTCAGAACCAAATTTAGAGACAGCCATTTAGCAAAAGAAAAGTAAAATTTTTATGCAAATCTTGTTTACTTATTCAATGACGGTGAGCCAAAATAAAAGCTGTATTAACTAAGAAACGATCAGAAATTAAATAAAAAAAACAAGTTTTTTAAACTGAAAGCAAGGAGCGACACTAAAACTTAAAACGAACAGAAATTATTCAGTATATGAAAGGGGCAGTCCCCTCCTCAAGGCCTCACTCTTTACGCTAAAGTCTGACTCTGTCTCACAACTATATTTTTTAAAACAATAAAAAACTGTAGCGTAAAGAGCGAGGCGTTGAGGAGGGGACAGCCCCTTTCATATACGGAATAATTTCTGTTCGTTTTAAGTTTTAAAGTCGCTCCTTACTATCAGTTTAAAAAACTTGTTTTTTTTATTTAATCATCTAAAGCATCTAGATGACCACCTCTTGAAATAATTAACTGCCACATATCTAGTTTACCTTCTGAAGAAGCATGGCGTAAAGGTACTTGTCCGCAACTTTTTCTCGTAGGCTCAATTTTAGAATTGAATGTTCTCCTTGGCTTTGGATTTACGATCTTGCTAGGATGTGAGTTTGGATCTGGGTTTGGAGCGAACCATTCTATACTGCTATAAATATATTACAATACCATAATTAGCATGGCTAGATTTCTTACCATTATATGGATACCATCTTAGCTTATGGGTTATATGATGACCAAATACTGAAATTTTCAAAGTTCAAGCCAAAAGGCTTTCTTTTCTTTTAATTCACAGTCTTGCTTCCTGTGTGATCTGTTTCTTCAAAAGGCCTCCTTGACGGCTCAAGTTTAGAGATACGTTCTTCCTTGTCAGTAGGTACTGACCAGCTCAAATTCAAATAGTTCAAATCATGACTTTTCCTCTGTTTTGAATTAGGAGCCTTGCTAGGACCTGGGTCCTCTTCTTGTTCAGATGGCTGTTTTCCTAATGGTTTAATTTTTGAATTGAATACCAGGTTCGTCTTGTATTTGGGTGGAAATGCATGCAGTCAAGAAAGGTACTAACGTGCTCATATTTTAAAAGGTCTGGTCACGACTTTTCTTGAATTTCGTTCTTGACTCGCTTCAATTTTTGAAGCTCAAGTTTTTTTTTATTCACAGCCTTTCAGTCTGGATTCACAGCCATTTCTTCAAAATGCCTTTTTCTTGAAGGTTCAAACTTAGAAATGTTTGTACCCGGTTCTCCACGTACTTGGGAGGACATGCATTCTTCATTTTTGGCACTGACCCACTCTAATTCAGAAAGTTCAACCCATAACTTTTCAATTCAGATTTTGCAGCCTTGCCAGGACCTGGGTCACTTGTTTGTTCAAAATACTGTTTTCTTGACGGTTTAATTTTAGAAATATATACACCAGGTTTGTCATGTAATTGGGTTGAAGTATATTCAGCCAGGAAAGGTACTAATACGCTCAAACTTTCAAATCCCAGGACATTAATTTTCTTTTTTTTCAAATTTATAGCCTTCCTAGGGCCTTGGATACTTCTTTTCTCCAAATGACTTTTTCTTGACTTTAAACTTGTGGAAACACATTCTGCCTCGACAAGTACTGGCGCGGTTGTATCTACAAGAAATCTGTTCCAAGTTTTCATTTGTTTTGCGTCTACAGTCATGCTGGAATTTGACTCTGTCATTTCCATAGTAGTTGAGTTTATAGTCTTGGAAACACAGTTATTTTGAGTTCTAGTTATAAAAATTTCTCTTCTTTCGTGAGCTTAGGCAAAGGAGTACTCCTTTTATCATCTAAAGCGTCTATATGACCATCTCTTGAAACAAATAACTACCAAATATCTAGTTACCTTCTAGTCAACCTAACCTAGCCTAACTTAACCTAACCTAGTCTAACTTAACCGAGCCTAACTTAACCTAGCTTAACTTAACCTTGCTTAACTTAACCTAACCTAACTTAACCTAACCTAGTCTAACTTAACCTAGCCTAACTTAGCCTAGCCTAACTTAACCCAGCTTAGCTTAGCCTAACTTAACCTAGCATAACCGAAACTTAACCTAACAGCCTAAATTAGCCTAACTTTTTATTTTAGGTCAAATTATGAGATGGTTTCTTAAAGTAAACTTGAAGCTTTTTCACATAAGTTAGGTCATTCAGAGAATTACGTTCCTTAAAGACCATGTTGTAGAGTAGAAGACACAATTCCATTTTAACGGCTGTTTCAAATGGACATTTTTCTCTTAGATCTTCCAGCAATGCTTTATATTCGTATTTTGTGGGATCAGGATTATGAATATATTTGTTTCGTAGAAGATACTCAGCTATAGCAAAGTCTTGGACACTGTTGGACTTCTGAGACAAAACACTATGTAGCAGGTCGGAACCAAATGAATGGCAGTGCTTGGCGATTTCAAAAAACCACAATATTTTGTCACACTGCTCACTGTTTTTTTATTGAAGATTCCAATATATCAGGAATTTTGGCCGGAATTGATTCAGCCTTTACAGGCACAGTTAAATTTGGAAAACTCAGTTCACGAACTTTCCTTTGTTCTGGATTCAGAGACTTGCTTTTTATTGAAGATTCCAATATATCAGGAATTTTGGCCGGAATTGATTCAGCCTTTACAGGCACAGTTAAATTTGGAAAACTCAGTTCATGAGCTTTCCTTTGTTCTGGATTCAGAGACTTGCTTTTTATTGAAGATTCCAATATATCAGGAATTTTGGCCGGAATTGATTCAGCCTTTACAGGCACAGTTAAATTTGGAAAACTCAGTTCACGAACTTTCCTTTGTTCTGGATTCAGAGACTTGCTTTTTATTGAAGATTCCAATTCATCAGGAATTTTGGACGAAATTGATTCAGCCTTTACAGGCTGATAGCATATTTCTGCCTTATACCTTTTTCTTGAAGGCTCAATTAAATTTTCTAAGTCACATATTTTCTTTTGTTTTGGATTCAGGGTCCTGCTAGTACCCTGATCACATGTTTCTTCAAATCGTCTTTTTTGAGTGGTTCAATTTTAGATGAACACGTGCCCAATAATCGGGAAAAAACATATTCACCCTTGACAGGTAACAGCGCAATCGAATTTTCAAAGTCAGAAGGTTTTCTTATTTTGGGATTCACAGCCAGGCTACCTGGGTCACTCATTTGCTCAAAATGTCTGTTTCCTGATGGTTTAAACTCGGGAATGTTTGTACCCGGTTTTAGGATTTGTTTGTTTTGTCTTTGTTTTGGATTTACGATCCTGCTAGGATCTTCAATTTGTTCTTCGAAATACTCATTTCTTGACGGTTCAATTTTAGAAATGCTTGTGCCTGAGAATTTGGCGGAAATGTTGTCAGCCTTGAATGGAGTTGACTTGCTTGAATTTTCGAAGCTCAAGTCACGAGTGTTTCTTTTTTTTGGTTTCACTTGCTTGCTATCTGGGTCACTCATTTCTTCAAAATGCCTTTTTCTTGACCGTTTAATTTTAGGAATGTTTATACCATGTTTGTTATGTAATTGGGTTGAAGTACTTTCAGCCTGGAAAGGTACTAATGCGCTCGAACTTTTGAATTCCAGGTCATGACTTTTCTTTTTCTCAAAAATACAGCCTTGCTCGAACCTTGGCTGCTCCTTTTCTTTAAATGACTTTTTGTTGACTTTAATATTGTTGAAACACTTTCTGCCTCGGCAGGCACTGCTGCGTTTTTAACTACAAGACTTCTGTTCCAAGTAGTCATTTCTTTTATGTATGCTGGAATTTGGCTATGTTATTTATAGCAACGATGACGTAAGTATCCGTTGTTTAGTGATAATGACGTAAAGAATCCTTATGATGCCATATTTTCCAGCCTTTCATGTCATACCAGTGCGATCCAGTCTATGCTGCTATACATATATAACAATATCATAATCCGTGGGTCATTGATGACCAACTGGGTCATGGGTAATTTGATGATCAAACAGTGAATTTGTTTAACAAAACTGTTATACTCTCAAAATTGGAACAGTCTGATTTTAATCAGACTGTTCTAATTTTAATCAGACTGTTCTAATTCTAATTAAAAGCCGATTTTAATGTTTTGTCTATTGATATTGAAATTCATTATTTTAGACATTTTGTTACTATTGAGCCGCGTTGCTCCTTACATACAGTTCATTAAACGAACTGGTTGACTAAATATATTAAAAAAAAATTCTCATTACTTTCATAAATCGAAATTTCTGAGCCCTATTCATGTTGATTTCTGCTCGTTTTGAGTTTCACTCGGTTATTCATTTTAATTTCTGTTCATTTTGGGTTTCATTTATTTATCAATGCTGATGTGTGGTAGTTTCACGCTTGGTAGATTGTTTGATTTTTTTTTTGCTCATTTTTGTTTAAATGGAGTTTTTTACTTTTCCTTGAAAAATTTATTCTGTGCAAAAAGTTTTTTAGTTAATTTCTATTTGTTTTATATTGAATTATCAATATATATAATATGTTTTAAAATTATACATATAATTTTTAACAACATACACCCTTTTAAAAATCTGGACACAAATAGTAGTTTTTAACTTAGTTTCATACCTCCTCTAGTTGACCTGAAATAGAAAACTTGATACCACTCGCAAAAAAATGTGTTTAGTTTCTTTGATAGCTTGGATACAGTTATGCTATTATGATTTGGTTAAATTTCAACAGCAGAATTAGCCCCAAAAGTTTGAACATGATACCCTCAGTCGTTCTTGGGATACTGCTGATATGCCTTATTGGGAATTAGTATTAACGCATGCATTTTGATTTAGTCTTAAGGCAACTTTTAGTTTTTAAACATGATCGGCAAATGGGAGGGTGGGCATTGGACGGGAACTAGTTGCCCTCCAATCACTTTTTACTTATAAGGAGTGCATTATCCCTTTCTATTTTCAATTAAATGCGCACTTTTCGAAGTTCATATGACAACTCCTTCGATACAAAGTGCCCTGGTCTAAACAAAACCAAAAAATTAATAATACTACATTGTACCCACATCCGTCTTTGCTATAAAAATGTCAAGTCTTCCAATCACTTTCAACTATTAAAGAGGGTACTAGTCCTTTCAATTTCCAATCGAATGAGCTCTTTTTGAGTTTCTAGAACAATACTTTCTATAAACACCTTATATGCTCCCAGGACATAAATTACAACCCTTGTCCTGAGGGCTATGACGGGGTCGTCATCCTCGAAAATCGAATTTCCAGAGCTTTTAACTACGCTGAAGAAAATTGCTATCTCAAAATTTTGATTTGATGTGTTGGAGAAATGGTGGGCGTAAGAGTTGGTGAAGTTTTTGCGACAACGCTTTGTATAATAACTCTTTTTCCCCAGGGTATGTATGAAATTAGGTGATGTAGAATTTGTTCACTCAGGCAGGAAGGATGGGGTACCTAGACAAGGAGTAGGGCTCATGATGAATAAGGATGCTGCTTAATCTTTTTTAGGCTGGGAAGGTATTAATAATAGAATACTAATTGCTCATTTTATGACTAAAAAGTTCAGAGTATCAGTTATAGTGGTATATGCCCCTGTAGAACCGACTGACGGAGATACTAGTGATCAAATGATTACAGTTACAGGAGCAAATAGACAGGGTCCCAGGTAGAAATGTGATGTTTTTACTGGGAGATTTTAATGCCCAGGTTGGTAGAAATAGGGATAGATGGTACCCTAGCCTCGGTAAATTTGGTGTAGGAAAAGAAAACAGTAATGGATACAGACTTTTGCAATTTTGTAGGTATAAAAATCTAGTTATAACCAATACGGTGTTTTGTCATAAAATGGCTCATAAGTTAACATGATGTTAAGATGTTGATGTTAAGAGTAAAGTGTTATGAGTGTTAATGATGTTGATGTTAAGAGTAAAGATCATCATCTAGTAGTGTCAAGGGTTAAATTAAAGCTGAATTATCGGAAGGGTAGCTACCCCCCAGGAAGTTATGATGTTGGTAGACTCCAGGATAGGAATTTGAGAGAAACTCTCCAGGAACAGTTGCATGCTAAACTTGAGAGTTTACATTTTGATAATGTGGAAGATGGTTGGAATAATTTTAGAAAAATAATTTGTGAAGTTGCTGAAGGTATCTTAGGGAAGAAAGTCCAATTTTTGACCAATTTTGTCCAATTGTCCAATTTTGACCGTAATCACCCTTGTCAAAGCTAAAAATTTTTACTATCATCAATAGATCCCGAATTTTTAGAGTATTTTGTGTATTTAGCTGCTTTCAAATGTTTTCATACTGCTATCACGCTGTTCAAGATGATAAAGTTTAGTTTCAGCCTTAGACAAATCAGGTAGTCCTGGTTCTCCAGTTGAAATCACCAGGTCTCTTAGAATTTAAGTATTTTGCCATAAGTAGCATATTTAAATTCAAACAATCTTGATGACGGGCGGCGGAAGGAAATATTGCAAACTTGCTAGTGTGAAAATTATAGCTAGTTTCAAAAATAAAAAATTAATAGAGGCTTCTAGTGTTTGGTAATTTCGCCTTTTCAGCTACATTAAAATGCTGCGAGCAGTAAAGAAAGCAGAATTCTGCCACTAGTTGGGCTACCAGATTATTTAAACTGCCAAGTTTTTTTTCCCAATCTAACATCGGCCTACTTTCTGCAGACTGAATTTTTGTTGGGTAGGTAAAAAAAAGGTAGTCACTTACAGAGCAGTTTTAGCTTTAATCATTTAACATTGCAGGCTCATTTATTCAGCCTTAGGTCCTCCCAGTTTTATTATTTTTTCTTCTTTTATTTTTTTTAAAGAAGTCGCCGGAAAGTCGCCAGATGTATTGACTGTCAGCAGCGTAGTTTATTAGTTTTTAGCCTTACCTTCCCATGTTAAGTTGCCGAAGATCTATCTATCGCAAATTTAAAATTTTCTCATAGGACTAGATAAAAAAAGTCTGAAGTTGCTAAAGTCTTCAAAATTCTTTAGAAATACTTTTCATTCAAATTCAACAGGCTTTGTGTTAAAAAAAAGAAATCATCTTTTTTGCCTAAGGGGCTAGGGTTAAGGAAGGGCCAGTCTTCCTCATATGTGGAATAATTTCTTTTTGTGTTAAGTTTTAATTTTGCTCCGTACTTTCATTTGAAAAAATGTGGGTTTTGTTTAACTCCTGACCGCTTTTCAAATAATGTCAGGAAGTTCCTTAAGTGTAAAATTTTTCATGGATAATTCGTTCCGGAAACTCTCCTCCCAACGAAAGATTTTACACGTGGGAAATACCCCCCCTCCAAAAATTAGGGATATTTCCCATAACAAATACTATATTTGAACAAGGTAAATTACGGAGCTTGCAGCCTTTTCCCGAGGGATTAAAGGATGGGATTGTCCTCAAAGGCACAATTATTGCCTTTCATCTATGTTGAATCAAATGGCTATCTCAAAATTATTTCAAATATTGTGTGAATGTTTTTCATTGGTTACTTTTTCAATACTATCTGAACAGATTGTCATAGGTTAATACTTTACATTTGTATTGATTCATTGATTTTAAATAACTTGTTTTATTACCTGATTTTTTAGTTACAAGAATTATATTACAAATATTCTGTTTGTACATCATTGACAACAAAAATAAAAGTTACAAATCATAAGCTGCGGAGCTTTTATCGATTAAATAACGTTGGCAAATAACATAGGCAACGTTGTAACGTTGCCTATACTAAAGGCCATACGGTTCCAATGTTTTATTAATATTTTTTCCCCAGAGGCACTTCATATGGAAAGGGTTGTCGTAGAAACTTCAAAGGGGGCTCATTCGATTGGAAATCTAGAGTTCTAGTGCCCTTTTTGATAGTCGAAAATGATTGAAGGGCAACTAGACCCCTCCCACGCCCATCATTCCCCCAAACGCATCCAATAAAAATTTTGCGATGGCCATTTTGGTCAGCGTAGTTGATTTCACATTAGAAAAAATATTTTTTAGGAGGACACTCCCCCACAACCCTCAGGGCAAGGGTTTTAAGTTATGCCCTGGGGCATATAAGGTTTTCATAGAAGGTGTTGTCGTAGAAATTTCAAAACATGCTCATTCGATTGGAAGTTAAAAAGCTAGTGCCCTTTTTAATAGTCGAAAGTGATTGAAGTTCAACTAGCCCCCCCCCACTCCCATCATTTCCCCAAACACATCCAATCAAAATTTTAAGATAGCCATTTTGTTTAGCATAGTTGATTTCCACATAGAAAATATGTTTTTGAGCAGGACACTCCCCCACAACCTTCAGGGCAAGGGTTTTAAGATATGCCCTGGGGGCATATAAGGTTTTTATGGAGGACGTTGTCGTAAAAATAGAAGACGTTTTTATAGAAGGCGTTGTCGTAGAAACTTCAAACGGCCCATTTGATTGGAAATTCAAAGGGATAGTGCCCTTTTTGATAGTCAAAAGTGATTGGAGGGCAACTAGCCCCCCCCCCACGCCCATCATTTCCCCAAACACATCCAATCAAAATTTTGAGATAGCTATTTTGTTCAGCGTAGTTGATTTTCAGATAGAAAATATATTCTTGAGGAGGAAAATCCCCCAAAAGCCTCAGGGCAAGGGTTTTAAGTTATGCCCTGAGGGCATATAAGGTTTTTATAGAATGCGTTGTCGTAGCGAGGCATTGACTAGAGGGTGAACCCAATCATATAGCTAACTTTTTTGTTCATTTTAAGTTTTGATGTTGCTCCTTACTTTCAGTTGGAAAACTCCGAATATTTCGGCCCCACATCCGGGAGCCTTTCTCAACGGAAAAAAAAATTCTTATATAAACATAAAAAAACATACTAAACAAAACAAAAGAAAAAATATAAATAAATAGGAAAAGAAAACTCACATATTAAATAAACAAACTCCATTCACTGCCGTATACAATCGAATGCTTATATTGACACACCTTCACACAGAATATAAATTGACATCTATCAAAAAATTAGAATATATTTATACTTAAACTAAAACAAAAAAGGTCAGCTAACCCCCGGCCCATAACCCCTAAATAGATCTCACAGGTTCATCACCCAATGTTTGAATTATAAATTGAACAGATTCGTTTGCTTGCAAGCTTAGCTGCAGTTCGTTTACCTTTCCCAGCATTTAACCCAGTCTGACCTTTGTCTGCAAGGTCATCATTCGTATCCGAACTATTATCAAAAATAGTACTGGTTGAAAATTTTACCTACTTTTTAATTAAACTGTTATAAATCGAATTGATCCTAAAATCCCCTTCTTCTCTATTGATACTAATACCCATATATATTATCTTTTTTATTTCTATAATTTCCCTGAAGCTTTGTAAAAGTCCTACAGACGTATCTACTAGTTTTGTTTGATCAAATAAAATACTGTGATGAGGAAAATTATAAAGATGTTCTGCAACAGCTGACTCAAACGTTTCTGGTGTTTTGTTTTGTTTTAGAGCGCAATCTATTGCATTCTTGTGTTGCTGTAGCCTATTTTCTAAAATCTGTTGCGTTCTTCCCACATAAAATTTACCACAAGAACATGGAATTTTGTATACTCCCTTTTGCAAATTTCTCGGTACCTTGTCTTTCCCTTTATTTAACAACGAGGTTATATTATGTCCTGATTTAAATGCTGTGTTTATATTATGTTTTTATTAATTCTCTTCTTAATTTTTGTGATAATATTGGGATAGAAGGCAAAGTTATGTAATTTGTTTTTGATTTGACCCATCTTCTTCTAATATTTTTGGTTCCGTCAACTTTTTTTTCCTTTTTTCAATTATTTGAGAAATCATATTTTCCGGATAGCTATTACCTATTAGAATATCCTTAATAAAAATTAGTTCATTGCTTATGTATTCTGGTGATGCTAATTTTAATACCCTATCAACTAAAGAAATAACCACACCCCTTTTTACCTGGATCGGATGATTTGATGTGAAAGACAAGTAACGGTTGTTATTAGTCGGTTTACGGTAAATTGAAAACGCTAGTTCGTTATTATTTCTATGGATCAAAATATCTAGAAACGGTAACTTATTCTCTGTTTCCTTTTCAATTGTAAAAATTAATTCTCCTCCCAGATTATTTAAATGTTCCAAAAAACCTTCAATTTCTGATTCCCCGTAATTCCAAATAACTAAAATATCATCCATATATCTGCCCCAAAATTTAGGTTTTAAAAAATATGTTTCTATAGCTAAATTTTCTACATACTCTACATAAATATTTGCTAACAACGGACTTAAAGGCCCTCCCATTGCTAATCCCCTAATTTGATGGTAAAAATTATCTCTAAACGTGAAATAATAAGTATACCTGCTAGTTATTCTGACTAAATTTAATATAGTTTCCAGTTCAATTCCCGAAGATAATTCTTCTATCTCATTGTTTCGTTCCTCAAGTTTTTTGGATAAAATACTAAACGGTTTATCAAAAGGAATATACGTATACATGGATTTTATATCAAAACTGAACAATCTAGATTCTTCTGATATTTCTACACTTATAAGTTTATCTTTTAAAAATTCCGAGTTTTTTATATAAGAATTTTGGAGATATAATAATGGTTTAAGTGTCATTGCTGCCCATTTCTCGATTTTTACCGTTGGTGAATTGGTTGTTGAAACAATAGGTCTTAAGAGGATACCTGTTTTATGTATTTTTGGCAAACCATATATTCTAGGGCTAACTGATCCCCTTGGAAAGAACTTGTGATACATCTGGGGTGTGATACTTCCATTTGTTTTAAGGTCTTCTAAATCTTTTCTTAATCTTTTAACATACAATTCAGTTGGGTCCGAGTTAAGTTTTTTATATGTTGAAGTATCACTTAGAATTGTTTCTATTTTACTATCATAATCATCTTTTTCTAGGATTACTACTGTATTGCTCTTATCCGCTTTCGTTATTATTAGAGAATCATCTTTTTTTAAATCTTTTAAAACTTTAATATCTTTGTTCTTAACGTTTTCTTGAAAACTACCAAAATCTGTTAAAATATTCACTACCCCTAGTCTTAACTCATCTACATTATTTATATCTTTTGGACACTTATGAATCCCTGTTTCAATCTTTGAAATAATTTCCTCTATCGGTACATTTTTAGGATTTAGTCCAAATTTTATACCTCTTTCAAGGATTTCCTTTTGTTCTTTGGTTAACTCCTTTTTGCTTAAATTAATCACCCCAGGGCCTGGGAAATAATTAGGCTTATACATTGATAGTTTTTTTTTTCTTTTTCCCTTTTTAACTGCAAAAATTTTTGGGTTTAGTCTTTCCCTAGATAATCTTAGAACATGTTCAAAAGAATTTTTAAAGATTGATATAATTTGTTGGAAATCATTTGTATTAAAAAAATTACCAAGGCTATGTTTTAAAAAATCTATTTCTTTTACAACTTGTGATCTCTGGAAACGTTTATCTTTCAGCACATGGTTTAAGTTTAGTAAATTTACCTTTCTCGTGTGCTTTTCTTCATTATATGTATTTAAATGATAATTAAAACAAAACGATTTTGGAATTAGTTTATTTACTTTGCACTTTTCTAAAAACTTTTGTTGTGTAATTATATTGGCATGTTTTTTTGCTAAATTCAAAAATAATAAAATTGAATTGGTCTTTTGCCATCCGTAGGCTAGACGTAAATAATTTCTTAGACCACACTGCTTTTCCATTTACAAAAAATTAAACAAGAAAAATGGGTTTTAATTTCTATAAAGCAGTGAATACAACACATTTAATTAAACACAAATACTCCGAATATTTCGACCCCACATCCGGGAGCCTTTCTCAACGGAAAAAAAAATTCTTACATAAACATAAAAAACATACTAAACAAAACAAAAGAAAAAATATAAATAAATAGACAAAGAAAACTCACATATTAAATAAACAAACTCCATTCACTGCCGTATACAATCGAATGCTTATATTGACACACCTTCTCACAGAATATAAATTGATATCTATCAAAAAATGAGAATATATTTATACTTAAACTAAAAAAACAAGGTCAGCTAACCCCCGGCCCATAACCCCTAAATAGATCTCACAGGTTCATCACCCAATGTTTGAATTATAAGTTGAACAGATTCATTTGCTTGCAAGCTTAGCTGCAGTTCGTTTACCTTTCCCAGCATTTAACCCAGTCTGACCTTTGTCCGCAAGGTCATCATTCGTATCCGAACTATTATCAAAAATAGTACTGATTGAAAATTTTACCAGCTTTTTAAATAAACTATTATAAATCGAATTGATCCTAAAATCCCCTTCATCTCTATTGATACTAATATCCCCATATATTATCTTTTTTATTTCTATAATTTTTATATTTTTTATTTCTTTTATTTCTATCTTTGCCCTCCATTTTTTTGTCACTTAAAAAGGGCACTAGAACTTTTAATTTCCGTTCCAATAAGCCCTCCCACGATATTCTAGGACTACTGGTTCGATACGATCACCCCTGGGCAAAAGAAAAAAAAACGAATAAACACGCATCCGTGATCTTTCTTCTGGCAAAAAATGGAAAATTCCACATTTTTGTAGATAGGAGCTTGAAACCTCTACAGTAGGGTTCTCTGATACGCTGAATATGATGGTGTGAATTTCATTAAGGTTCTATAACTTTTAGGGGGGCTTTCCCCCTTTTTTCAAAAATCAGTCAAATTTTCTCAGGTGCGTAACTTTTGATAAGTAAAATTAAACTTGATGAAAATTATATATTTCAAATCAGAATTAAAATCTGATTCTTTTGATGTATCTATTGGTATCAAAATTCCGTTTTTTAGAGTTTCGGTTACCATTGAGCCGGGTCGCTCCTTACTTACAGTTCGTTACCACGAAGTGTTTGAAACAAAAATTCATTGAAAACTTATTTCGTTTCAGACTTGTGATAGCTTTCAGATAGTTGTGATAGGTTAACAATCGAATTTTAAGAAAATGTAAGTTTTTTTTATTATACACTTGGTAGATTTTTCTTGTTAGTAGATTTTTTAAAATAAAATTCTTACAATAATCACAACGCCTCGCTCTTTACGCTAAAGTTTGACTCTGTCTCAAAACTTTTTATTTTAAATAATAAAGAACTTTAGTGTAAAGAGTGAGGCGTTGAGAAGGGGACAGCCCCTTTCATATACAGGATAAATTCTGTTCGTTTTAAGTTTCAATGCCACTCCTTTTCTTTCAGTTAAAAAAAACTATTTTTTATTTAATATACACTAAAGGTTATATTAAGGTTATATTTCACTAAACTAACCTAATTAGGTTAAATTAACCTAACTTCCCATTTTAGGTGTGTTCCGTATTATTACCAAGCACCAAAATTTACCTTTTTTCAAAGGCAAAAGGACTGTCGATACTTATGTGTTATAGCAACCATTCCAAAGAAGTGAAGGTAAGTTAATCCTAATGTACCAAAATAAATATACCAAAATTTTGTTAAATATACCAAAATATCATAAAAATATGATAGTTTATTTACAAAACTATGGAAAATAAAACAGAGAATTATGAAAAGCAGGTCAACCAGAACATATTATATCCAATACATAACATAACCAAATCTATATTTTAAAAATTTGATTAAAATGTACCTGCATAATAGTTTATCTCGCTGAGACTAATATAATTATCTCCGAATGTAGACAAAGAAACCGGTACTCATATCAAGTACTCAACCGGTACTCATATATATGTACTCATATCAAGATCTTGAATGAGGTCGCTATAACACGTAAGTACCGGATTTTCAACTCCAAATTTCAAGGTTTCTAGGGTTAATTCTTAGCTTGGCCATTGGGCATTTGCTGCATATGAAAATGCCAAATTTAGCTATTTCCTTATTTAACAGATTTCTTCACATATCTGGGGAGGGGGGGGGGACCAAATTAACATTTATAGGACTGATAACCCCCATGCCTTCTCAAGACCAGAACACATTTTGCACTTTACTGACAACAAAATATGTCTGAAATATTTTCATTTTTCATACTTTATAAATAAAAAACTATCAAAACTTTGAGGAATAAATATCAGTATATGTCAATTAAACTGACAATCCACGGTCATATTTTTTTTCAAGTAAAGTGCAAATTATCTTCTGGCCTTGAGAAGGCATAGGGGTTATGAGCCCTAATCACGTTAATTTTGGCTCGTTTTGAGTTTGAATCGGTTATTTATTGTAATTTCTGTTTGTTTTGAGTTTCATTTATTTGTTGATAGTGATTTGTGGCAGCTTTACGTTGTTGATTTGTTGATAGTGATTTGTAGCTATAATCTATAGAGAAACTGATAGATTTTGGGAAGTAAAAGTACTATAAATATCATTGATATTGAAATAAAAAGCATCTTAAATATCCTTGATAGGGAAAAATTGACCAAGTAAATGCGGTGAAACAGAAAGCATAGAAAAATTTTCGATTTTACCATTCACTAGGCTCACATTTTTACTTGATGATAACGTTTGAAAGGCAGTATATTCGGAAAAATCTTAATGTAGAAAGAATTATGAAGTGCAATGGACCCCTATTTTTCTCGTTTTCCCTATGTTAAAAACGAGCATAGATTGATAAAAAAAATAATCTGCTCAAAGTAAAGAGCAAATTGGACACTTAAAAGGAGCTTTTAAACAGTTTGTTAGGGCTGGGGGATGGATAGAACATATAAAAAAACATCAACGTGTATTTCTATGCATTTTATTACGTTTTTCCGAGTCTGACACACAGTTTGATTGGGGGAATTTGAAACCTTTCAATCCTCGCTGCAGGAATCAATAGCTATTTCTACCGATTTACCATTTAGTTCGCCACATACTTTATGTGATTCTGCAAATGCGCAAGTTTTCATATTCTCCGGGCTTTTAACCCATGCGGTTCTCTTATACGTTTGAGACTTTTTCCAATTCTCTCGGGATCGATTAGTCCTAGGATTGTCTTGTCTTCCGTTTGCCCCTTCTTCCCTTGTTCTGTAATTATTGTCGTAATTTTTTTTCGCGTTTCGGCAATCTGAGGCGTAATGTCCTCGTTTATTACAGTTATAACAGGTAACGTCATACTGTTCCTGTTTTTGACCGTATTTTCTACCGTCTTTATTTGGGCAATTGGTGCTATAGTGGCCGCCCAAGTTACAGTGGTAGCATGTTACTTCTCCTTGCGTTTGCCATATTTGGCTAGCATTCTTTTTATTTTCTGTGTACGGGTATTCTTTTCTACCATTTCCTCCTAGCCTTGTTCTTAGTGGGAATGCCTCCCTCCTAATTTCAGTGTGCCTGTCTGCTAATTCGGACATTTCTTCAATTGTTTGTGGGTTTTTCTCTTTTAAGTACATTCTTATATTTGGATGGGTATTTTCTAAGAATTGTTCCAAAGCTGTTTTATTCACTATTCCCGTTATCTTATCTTTTATTTCTTCCGGGTCTTCTAATATTGTATAGTTTTCTATCTCTAGCCATTTTAAACACATATCTTTCAATTTGTACGCGTGTTCTTTACAAGTTTCGCTGTCTCGTTTTCTTTCGCATCTAAACCTTCTTTGAAAGTGCTCGGGGAAGAATTGAAATTTTTCAAAAATGGCTTGTTTTAGTCTTTCAAAATCTTTTGAGCGTTCCATTGGTAATGCTTTATATGCAAGTTGTGCTTTGTAGTTAAGGAGGGGCTGTATTCTTGTCACCCAATTTTCTCTCGGCAACCCGCTTAATTCCGCCGTTTTTTCAAAATTATATATGTATAAATGTACATCTTCATTTTCTTTCATTGGTTGAAGGTTTACTGCCTGCATTATCTCTATTGTAGACGATTTCTGAGGTTCTGGGTAATTTCTCCCAGCAATCATTTCCATTATGTGTTTTCTTTCCTCTCTGTCTGCCTCCTCCTTTCTTTCTCTGGCTACCCTATCAGCCTCTTCTTTTCGTACTCTGTCTAATCTTTCCTTCTCTATGAAATTTAAAAGTTGTTGTGTCATATCTATTTGAGTGCTTTTTCGTGAGCTCCTGCTGGAAATTGAACTTCTACTACTCCTGCCACTTGGCCTACTCCGAATCTCATTGTCTTTATATTCTCTTAATTCATTTTCTGAGTCTGCTCGTTGTATAATATTTTCTTCTCCCCGCAACTCCCCCACTTTTTGTACCTTCTCTGAAGGGTGAGCTTGTTTTGTTATACCCGTTCTTTCATGTAATGATATTTCCTCATGTATTATCGCTACTGTTTCTTTTGTTCGGGTTTCTCTATCTGCGAGTAATTCTTTCTGCATTTGTTTTAGACTTTTCTCTTCTTCTCTGGTTCGTACCGGGGATCGCTCTATTACTGATTTTGGTTTGAAGATATCCTCTTCACATGTCTCAGAAATGTCTATTTCATCTGTTGAGTGATGTATGGTTCTATCTGATGGTGTTTTTCTTAGGGTATTTCCAGTGGGAGTCGCACACAATTGTGTGTCTGAATCCGATTTTTGTTTTACCGCTGTAGATCTTGTCTGAATTCTTCGTTTGTCCGCCATTATTTCAAGGTTTATTTAACGTCTTCCGTTCAAATGAAAATCCTTTTATCAATGTTTCTTTTTATCCTTTCGTGAAAAATTATTTCCTTTTAATTTGTCGATTATCTGTGGGTGGCGCAGCCTCCCATGTCTCACAATTTAATTATTCGCTTGATTTATTGATTCTTAAATTTTATTACCTATTATTATCCGACTAGGCACAGCTCAGATAAAAATTTTCTCTTTACGATTTTTACATATGTACCCACCATAGGCTACTTTCTAGGCCAAATTAACCCGTCTCTTCGAAAGCGCGGAATTCTTTTATTATCAGATTTACTGATAGAACCTTAAATCACTGCCACCACTTATTGGATGTTTAACGTGCGGGGGTCACCACTTTTAAAGGCAAAAATGGCGCAAAGGGTTGCTACGCCACTTACTGGAGGGGGTGATCCCTCGTGGGCCCCAAATTAGTGGGATTTCTGCGGTTACTCCAACGGTTCCGTATACTAACGTGATCGGATGGTCTATGGCCACATTTAAAGCCAAAATTTACCGATAAGATTTTCTAACTATCTCTTTAGTTCCAACCTAAGCTGAAAAGATAAGAGAGTACATAAAAAAAACCTTACTGTATACACAACACGTTGTACAAAAGAACTGAACTAAAAAGGACTCTTTCTCCCAGCCCGCTAGCCGCGTGCTGCGACAGGGGTTACGAGGGTGGTAAATGAATCTTTCCAGACAATCCTAGGACTTACTAATTTACTGGCCAATCTCCCTAACTGCGCAATTTCTTACCTCGTGGTCTATTAAACACGAACGCAATTAAGAAGACCTAAAATGGTGGCACAAAAATAAAAGGAAAATTAATGTTTATTACTCGGGGAAGGAAAATAATTAAGGGGCCAAAATAAATGAATCAGGGAGGGACATTTATCTGAAAAACTGGAACCAAGGGTTCCAACATATATATATATATTCCCAGCGATTCTGTACCTACAATCTTGGACCTCTGTTCCTCTAAATAAGGCATTTTTAAGTGATGTTCATACGTCTTCTCTTTGTGATTAGAATAACTGTATAGCCAACTTTATGCATTCCACTGACAGGAAATCAATAGGGTCTCAATGTAATATTACCAAAATTTGAAATCCAGAAATATATGACCCTTGCTATATGCTTATCTAACTTCTATAACACTGGACGATAATCTAAATTGTATTTAATATGTCTTTGTGAAAGACTGGAGACATTTTTGGGATTTTGATAATGAGCCAAAAAATCTTTCTTTTATTAGTTCCCATATGACTTCCAAAAACATCCCCTGGGGCTAAGTAACGGTGCTCAAATATCATGCTTTCATAACCCTTCCATCTGAATTCCTTGGCTGAGAGACGCGTTTTACTAGCGTGCATGACCTTACCCTTAGGGCAAAAGGGACTGCTAGGACTTAAAAGAGAAGTGAAGAACTTTATTGCTTTGTGACTACCTTGGTGATCTTTTCACACTTAAGTAGCTATTCGTTAAAAGGGAAACCTTAATAATCCGTGAAATTGTCCTTGGGTACTTTGTTTACTTTGGTACTTTTGGTACTTTGATAATTTGGTACTTTGATATTGTTACTTTGATACTAGTTTTGATACTTTGATGTAAGTTTGATATTGAACAAAAAATCATATTTTGAAATAAGGACCTTATTAAAAACTTGAAATTTTTGGCAATCAAAAAACGAACAAAAATAATCAATAAAAATTTTCCGAAAAACGAGTTTTTCAAAGAAATGTAAAGGTCTGAAACGAAGAAAATTGAAGTTATTAAGTATTTTGCAGTAGGTAGCATAGGTTGCATCAAGACATGGCTAATTGTAGACAGAAAAAAGCCAAGATAGATAGTCCAAGTAATTGAGAGGCAAATGTTTAAATGGCTTGGGCACGGGTAAATGGCAGAAGTATGGGTGACTCTCTTATTGGACACATACTTCTTCTAATAAAACACCGTATTTGCACATGGATGTTGCATACATAACACCTTATGTCTTTTCAATTATTTCGTCAAATCGCCTTTTTCTGGGTTGTTAAATTTATAAATGCAATGGCATTTATGGTAACCTCAATGGTAATCAAGGTAACCACGGCTCAATGGTAACCGAAACTCTAAAAAACAGAATTTTGGCACCAATAGATACATCAAAAGAATAAGATTTTAATTCTGATTTCAAATATATAAGTTTCATCAAGTTTAATCTTACCCATTAAAAGTTACGCGCCTGAGAAAATTTTCGTAAAAAGGCTGATTTTCGTAAAAAGGGGGAAAGACCGCCTAAAAGTTATTAATGAAATTCACACCATCATATTCAGCGTATCAGAGAACCCTATTGTAGAGGTTTCAAGCTACTATCAACAAAAATGTGGAATTTTGTATTTTTTGGCCAGAAGAAAGATCACGAATGCGTGTTTATTTGTTTGTTTGTTTGTTTTTTTCTTTTCCCCAGGGGTAATCGTATTGAACCATTGCTCCTAGAATATCGTAGAAGGGCTCATTGAAACGGAAATTAAAAGTTCTAGTGCCCTTTTTAAGTGACCAAAAAAATGGAGGGCAACTAGGCCCCCTCCCACGTTCATTTTTTCTCAAAGTCACCCAATTAAAATTTTGAGATAGCCATTTTGTTCAGCATAGTCAAAAATCTAATAAATATGTCTTTTACGATGACTTAATCCCCCACAGTTCCCAGGGGAAGGGCCGCAAGTTATGAACTTTACCCATTGCTTACATATTGCATTGGTTATTGGGAAGCATACAGACATTTTCAGGAAAAAAATTTTCTGGTGGGGGGGGGGAACTGGAGGAGAAGGTTACTTGGTAGAATTTTTCCGTGGAGGATGTTTCTTTGGGGTAAATGACATTTCTATGAAGGGAGCGCCGGATTTCCAAGCATTATTTAAAAAATGATCAGAAATTAAATTAAAAAAAAACAAGTTTTTCAACTGAAAGTAAGAAGCAACATTAGAACTTAAAATGAACAGAAATTATTACGTATATGAGGGGGTTCTCCCCCAAGTCAATACCTCACTCTACGCTATAGTTTTTTTTAGTGCTTTCAAAAGACCTATCTATTCTAATTAAACGGCCTCTATGAATCAAAGGTTTGTGAATTAATTTTTTTTTTTTACTTTTAATGTAAAGAGCGTGGTATTGACTAAGGGGAGAACCCCATCATATACGTAATAACATATACGTAATAAAAAAAAATAAAAAAACAAGTGATACGGCTCAATAGTAATCGAAACTTTTAAAAACGGAACTTTGATGTCAATAAATTTATCAAAAGAATGGTCTTATAATGCTGATTCTAAATATATGAATTTTATTAAGTTTAGTATTACTCATCAAAGGCAACGAGCCTGAGAAAATTTGCCTAATTTTTTAAAGAAGGGGGAAACATCCCCTAAAAATGAAAGAATTTTAATGAAAATCACACTGTCAGATTCAGCGTATCAGAAAACCTTATAACATAGGTTTCAAGCTCATATCTGCAAAAATCTGCAACTTTGTATTTTTTGCCAGAAGAAAAATATACGCATACAGAAGTTTGTTACGTAAGTTAATTTTTAAATTACGTCAGAACCAAATTTAGAGACAGCCATTTAGCAAAAGAAAAGTAAAATTTTTATGCAAATCTTGTTTACTTATTCAATGAAGGTGAGCCAAAATAAAAGCTGTATTAACTAAGAAACGATCAGAAATTAAATAAAAAAAGCAAGTTTTTTAAACTGAAAGTAAGGAGCGACACTAAAACTTAAAACGAACAGAAATTATTCCGTATATGAAAGGGGCAGTCCCCTCCTCAAGGCCTCGCTCTTTACGCTAAAGTCTGACTCTGTCTCACAACTATATTTTTTAAAACAATAAAAAATTGTAGCGTAAAGAGCGAGGCGTTGAGGAGGGGACAGCCCCTTTCATATACGGAATAATTTCTGTTCGTTTTAAGTTTTAAAGTCGCTCCTTACTATCAGTTTAAAAAACTTGTTTTTTTATTTAATCATCTAAAGCATCTAGATGACCACCTCTTGAAACAATTAACTGCCACATATCTAGTTTACCTTCTGAAGAAGCATGGCGTAAAGGTACTTGTCCGCAACTTTTTCTCGAAGGCTCAATTTTAGAATTGAATGTTCTCCTTGGCTTTGGATTTACGATTTTGCTAGGATGTGAGTTTGGATCTGAGTTTGGAGCGAACCATTCTATACTGCTATAAATATATTACAATACCATAATTAGCATGGCTAGATTTCTTACCATTATATGGATACCATCTTAGCTTATGGGTCATATGATGACCAAATACTGAAATTTTCAAAGTTCAAGCCAAAAGGTTTTCTTTTCTTTTAATTTACAGTCTTCCTTCCTGTGTGATCTGTTTCTTCAAAAGGCCTCCTTGACGGCTCAAGTTTAGAGATACGTTCTGCCTTGTCAGTAGGTACTGACCAGCTCAAATTCAAATAGTTCAAATCATTACTTTTCCTCTGTTTTGAATTAGGAGCCTTGCTAGGACCTGGGTCCTCTTCTTGTTCAGATTGTTGTTTTCCTAATGGTTTAATTTTTGAATTGAATACCAGGTTCCTCTTGTATTTGGGTGGAAATGCATGCAGTCAAGAAAGGTAATAACGTGCTCAAATTTTAAAAGGTCTGGTCACGACTTTTCTTGAGTTTCGTTCTTGACTCGCTTGAATTTTTGAAGCTCAAGTTTTTTTTTATTCACAGCCTTTCAGTCTGGATTCACAGCCATTTCTTCAAAATGCCTTTTTCTTGAAGGTTCAAACTTAGAAATGTTTGTACCCGGTTCTCCACGTACTCGGGAGGATATGCACTCTTCCTTTTTGGCACTGACCCACTCTAATTCGGAAAGTTCAACCCATAACTTTTCAATTCAGATTTTGCAGCCTTGCCAGGACCTGGGTCACATGTTTGTTCAAAATACTATTTTCTTGACTGTTTAATTTTAGAAATATATACACCAGGTTTGTCCTGTAATTGGGTTGAAGTATGTTCAGCCAGGAAAGGTACTATTGCGCTCAAACTTTCAAATCCCAGGTCATTAATTTTCTTTTTTCTCAAATTTATAGCCTTCCTAGGGCCTTGGCTACTTCTTTTCTCCAAATGACTTTCTCTTGACTTTAAACTTGTGGAAACACATTCTGCCTTGATAGGTACTGGCGCGTTGGTATCTACAAGACCTCTGTTCCAAGTTTTCATTTGTTTTGCATCTACAGTCATGCTGGAATTTGACTCTGTCATTTCCATAGTAGTTGAGTTTATAGTCTTGGAAACACAGTTATTTTGAGTTCTAGTTATAAAAATTTCTCTTCTTTCATGAGCTTAGGCAAAGGAGTACTCCTTTTATCATCTAAAGCGTCTATATGACCATCTCTTGAAACAAATAACTACCAAATATCTAGTTACCTTCTAGTCAACCTAGCCTAACTTAACCTAACCTAGCCTAACTTAACCGAGCCTAACTTAACCTAGCTTAACTTAACCTAGCCTAACTTTACATAGCCTGACTTAACCTAGCTTAACTTAGCCTAGCCTAACTTAACCCAGCTTAGCTTAGCCTAACTTAACCTAGCCTAACCGGAACTTATCCTAACTTAACCTAGCCCAACTTAACCTAACAGCCTAAATTAGCCTAACTTTTTATTTTAGGTCAAATTATGAGATGGTTTCGTAAAGTAAACTTGAAGCTCTTTTTCAAAAGTCAAGTAGCCTTTTAAAAGCTGCGGTATGGGTTACCACATAATGTTACCACATAATTTGCCTTGACATCTATAATTTACGATATTATACCGGCATATTGATTTAAGAGAATTACATTCCTTAAAGACCATGTTGTAGAGTAGATGACACAATTTCATTTTAGCGGCTGTTGCCAATGTACATTTTTTTTTAGATTCTCCAGCAATGTTTGATATTCGTATTTTTCCGGTGCCGGAGAATGGTTATATTTGTTTCGTAGAAGATATTCAGCAATTGCAAAGTCTTGGACTCTGTTGGAGTTTTGCGACAAAACACTATGTAGCAGGTCGGAACCAAATGAATGACAGTGCTGGGAGATTTCAAAAAAACAGTATATCTCGTCACACTGCTCACTGCTTTTTATTAAAGATTCCAATATATCAGGAATTTTGGCCGGAATTGATTCAGCCTTTACAGGCACAATTGAATTTGGAAAACTCAGTTCACGAGCTTTCCTTTGTTCTGGATTCAGAGAAATGCTTAAGCCTGAGAATTGGGCGGAAATGTTGTCAGCCTTGAATGGAGTTGACTTGCTTGAATTTTCGAAGCTCAAGTCACGAGTGTTTCTTTTTTTTGGTTTCACTTGCTTGCTATCTGGTTCACTCATTTCTTCAAAATGCATTTTTCTTGACCGTTTAATTTTAGAAATGTATATACCATGCTTGTCATGTAATTGGGTTGAGGTACTTTCAGCCTGGAAAGGTACTTTCCGGAAAGTACCTTTCTGTACTTTTCTGTACCTTTGTACCTTTGTACCTTTTCAGTACCTTTCTGTACTTTCGTACTTTACTGGAAAGGTACGAACTTTTGAATTCCAGGTCATGACTTTTCTTTTTTTCTCAAACATGTAGCCTTCCTCGAACCTTGGCTGCTCCTTTTCTTTAAATGACTTTTTGTTGACTTTAATATTGTTGAAACACTTTCTGCCTCGGCAGGCACTGTTGTGTTTTTAACTACAAGACTTCTGTTCCAAGTAGTCATTTCTTTTATGTATGCTGGAATTTGGCTATGTTATTTATAGCAACGATGACGTAAGTATCCGTTGTTTAGTGATAATGACGTAAAGAATCCTTATGATGCCATATTTTCCAGCCTTTCATGTCATACCAGTGCGATCCAGTCTATGCTGCTATACATATATAACAATATCATAATCCGTGGGTCATTGATGACCCACTGGGTCATGGGTAATTTGATGATCAAACAGTGAATTTGTTTAACAAAACTGTTTATATTCTCAAAATTGGAACAGTCTGTAGCCATTACAGTATTCTTTTATGTAAGGGGTGGTCATATAAACTATAGAGATGGCTCATTTGATTGGCAATTAAATTTTTTAGTTATCTTTTTAAGAGTCATCAAAAGGGATCAGAGCGTATCCGTCCCCCCTACTTTTCCCCCAAATGCAGCCAATAAAATTTTGAGATACCTATAACTTAGGGGTAATGAAATCCTCCTTAGCACCCGGGACAAGATGTGTAACTTATGTAAAGTGTCTGTTTTTAAAAATCGAAAGTGATCGAAAAGTAACAAGCCCCCCCCCCTTGTGTGTTTTCCCCCAAATATATCTTATCAAAATCTTTAAATAGCCCTTTTGTTCAAAATAGTCTAAACTTCAAATAACTATAACTTAGGGGTTGAAAAATCCTCCCTTGCCCCCAGAGCAGGGATTGTGACTAAGGCAACTTGCCCGTAGAAGGGCCGATGGAAGGGGTAGTCTTACTAACTTTGGAGAGGGCTCATTCGACCGAAAATAAAACTTATAGGTCTTTTTCAAGAATCAAAAGTGATCAATTGACAACTAGCCCAGTAAAATTTTGAACTGATGAGCTTTCAGCAATTAATATCAATACAAAATTTTACAAACAGTAAAATTTTGAACTGTTGAGCTTTCAGGAATTAATATCAATATACATCAAATATTCAGTTTAATTTTTTTTAGTTATTTTCAAGAATGTTCAAGAAAAAGAGTCCTACAGTTTCACTACGAAAAAGAGTTTGGATACTGCCCCCTTCCTTAATTGTAAAAACCTAAAGCCTACTGCGTGATTGGCACTTCACTGGCAAAGAAAGTAGAATGCTAATATTGAATTCTGAGCCTCCTATGTACCAAACAGGTTTTTCTGGTAGTCCTATTCTACAGGTCATTACACCTTTGCCAAGAGATTTACGAAATTTCTAGTTCAAGGTATATAGTCTTGTTTCGCTGTTATGCAATTATTTTTTGTATATATTCAGGTTTCAAATTAGGTTCTTCAACAGTTTTGAATAGTTCATTCAACTTAACACTACTGACATTTTTTGTGAACATTTACATAGAAATGGATAATTCTAAGCAACTTCTGGTGAGTAAAATTTTCTCATTATTATAATAAAAAGAAATGGTCTCGTCATTAAGTTAAGGAAGAAATTCTTTCCTCACACTGTGTAGTTACCTCTTTTAAAAAGCTTCCTTCATCATTAAATATTAAATGATCCATGTATTTCAATTTTAGTAAATATTCAAAAGAGAGGCATGTTCGCTTTGATTTTGGTTCATTGTATATGAAAAATTAAAATAGAATTTGCATATTAGTTTCGGCAGATATGAAAGGTTGCCTCCCTCCTGAATATCTTGCTCTTTACACTAAATTTCGAATTTCGTTCAAATCCCAAAGGTTGGTCATCCTTTTTTTTCCGTGATTTTAAGTATTTCGTAATTTAGGTATATAACTTTTAAAAGCTTTGCATATAATTGTCGACTTTTTTTGTGTTTCGATACTATGGAATTGAAGATCCTATGCCCCCCTGTTAATATTTTGAATAAGTAAGAATTGAGCTAGCTAAGTATAGGGTGAGATATAGGCTAGAGGGCTAACCCTTTATATACTTAATAATTGTTTAGTTTAGGCTATGTCCAGGAGTCTTTTTCTTCCTTTTTCTGTGATTTTAATATTTCGTAATTTAGGTATATAAGTTTTAAAAGCTTTGCATATAAAAAAAAATATAATTATCAACCTTTTGTGTTTTGATACTATGGAATTGAAGGCTCAATGCCCTCCGTTAATATTCTGAATGAACCCTTTATATACTTAATAATTTTTTAGTTTAGGCTATGTCCAGGAGTCTTTTTCTTCCTTTTTCTGTGATTTTAAGTATTTCGTCATTTAGGTATATAAGTTTTAAAAGCTTTGCATATAAAAAAAATATATAATTATCAACTTTTTGTGTTTTGATACTATGGAATTGAAGGCTCAATGCCCTCCGTTAATATTCTGAATAAGTAAGAATTGAGCTAGCTAATTAAATTTTGTCATTTTTTTTTATTTCAAATTTTGGGAGTTTAGTACCATGATATTCGTATGTACGCGAAGCTTTTATAAAAATATATGACTGGGAAGAGGGCAATGAATCAATTCTAACACAGTTTTTCTTTACTTGGTATCCGTTAAAAACGACATTTTTGTGTTAAATAAGTAATTCTTGTATCTTTTAAAAGAGCTTTACGGAGTTTGAGAGAGACTCTGTTCCTCGATTCCGTGTGGTTAGAGGGGGGTTCTTTGTGCAGACTAACTTTCTTTCTGTCAAAAAAAAGGGGGAAATTATTTTGATACTAATTTTTTCTCTTCTTTTTAAGACAAGTTATGAAGAATTTGCTGCCCCTCCAGCTGTAAAGAGAGCTATGGCTACCGCAAATAGCGAAGAATGTACCCCTCCTCCATCAAAGAAAGCGCGAGATGACGAGGCCGTCCGGTCAGTGTCAGTCCCAATGCAGTCCGGTCAAAAACCGAAAAGACAGTGGACCACAAGGATGGAGAACTCCGCTATAGAAGCTAGCGACATCGATACTGCATCAATGCAAGTTGCAAGGGCAACAGTAATCAGATTTGCTAGTTCATTGGACCGGCCAGGACTCTCTATGCAACCTAGCAAGAAATTCGAGTCAGCCTCATCCGATCAAGATAGTGGGAACACTCCTCTTCACGCCATGCCAGGGACTTCTGATGTGCAGCCAGAACTTGTAAGTGTATATATTTTTTTTTTCCTTTTTTTCAAAAAATAAGACAAAATTTTCTCAGGCGCATAGCTTTTGATGAGTAAAACTTAAAATTTGTTTCTATAATAATAGTCCTATTTCATTTTCTTTCATTAACCAAATTAGCGGTATATAAAGGAATGCTTATAACGCTGAAATAGCTTATCACGCATTTCTATAAAAAAAAAACCTTACCTTGTAACTTCTAAACAAGACGCATTCTAATGCAATAATTCCAATATTCCTTTTAAACAAAAACTAACTATTTGAAAAACAAACAATTCACTGTTTCACAGTTGACAAATCATTCTCAAACTACTGTATATTTTGTACTAAGCCGTCGCGCATATCCGGTGCTATCAAATTGTTCCCATCGCTACTTAATCCGCTTTGAATTTTAAGTAGGGTTTCATGTAGCAGGATGTGTATTTGCGAGAAGAAGGTCTTTTTTTTTAATAATCACCGATTATGTCTTTCACAATGATGCGAAGAAACATTATTTTGGGCAAACTCAATTCAGGCAATTATTTTCGTTGAAAGATGCTTTCGAGAAAGAATTTGAGGCTGTTCTATTTGAATAGTGCTGTGAAGTCCGATATCCCAACTCGAAAGGGCATCGATCCTCCTACCTCGAAGGAAGCTCCCGGTTCCCAAGGGGTCCTCCCCGGGAGGGCTTGGGGGGGGTAACTTTTTAGTTAAAAAAAAATTGTTCGATAAAAAAAAAGAAAAAAAGTGTGTTATAATTGTGATAAAACTTTCGTCAAAAAAAAACTTAATCCATTCATTTTCTAGCTTCAGGGGGAAGCTGTGAAAACTTCTGCCTTCCCTGGTCCAGGACTTCAAAGTATCATGGGTAATTGCCCCCTCTCGCTGGATGATGTTAGTGAAGGTACGTTATTTGATATCCCCCTGGATTTTCAATTTACAGCTGAAGAAATGGACAGTCTTATGCAAATTGTTGGGCCTAATTCTTCCGGGGACATTTTTAACGACAACTTTACTATTAGTGAATTGAGTCCTGAACAAACAGGGACAGGACATGAAAATAGTGCTATGTCCCCGGAATTGCGTGAATTTTATTTGTTAGAATCTGCTCTAGGTCATTTGCAAACATACAGGATAGATTTTAGCTCCCCCGAGGAAAACGCGAGCATTATTTTAAATGACCCCGTGAAAGTTCTCCATAGCTATATCGACAGAATTCGAGCACTTATTGAGATTCAGATTCAGAATTGGGGTGGTCGAGGGGGAATTAAAGCATCGGTGAATCAAAAAGTTTACTTACAAAAGGGGACATCTGGGGACATTTTTTATTTTCATTTTTCAACAGGCAACCAGACTTTTTACCCAGGTCTAAACGAATTTGAAGACAACTTTTTCAACTGGGTGAATAAACTAATATCAACTTTGGACACGTTTAGCGAGAGGGGAAGTGGGTCCACCGTTTTATACATTGAACGCATGGATCTGAATCTCAGTAGATTTAAAAAAAACTTTATTTTAAGGGGAGCGGGTGATCTAAAAATAAAATGCCACCCAGATTTGTCGGCTACCAAAAGAGTTCAGAGTTTCTATTTTGACACAGGACTGCAATGTTTTAGATATGCGTTTTTATCAGCAGCCCATAAGACATTAAAAAATGAATCATCAATGAAAAATCTCGACAGACTTGCTCGCAACGGTGGAAAAAATTTCCCTAAGGTAAATTTTGATTGTTTAGAGGGGAAATATCCGGTGTCCTTTAAAGAAATAAGCATATTCGAGAAAGCAAATGAAAATCTTGGGGTGGGGGTGGTTGTTCTTCAGTATGACACTGAATTTGTAGATGGGGGAAAAAACCGAATAAAAAAGGAGTTTTGTATTCAGTGAGGACACCGTCGGTGGAAAATGTTAAAAATTTTGTATGGGTTATTTACGAGCCTCCCAAAGATTCCTATGGTCATTTTTTCCCCGTCACGGCGATAAGTCGACTCCTATCTCAAGGCAAGAACAAAGGAGAATGTTTCTATTGCCCCATGTGCCTTTCCTCATTTAGATCTGAGCGAACATTCTCAGACCACATGGAGCATTGCAAAATTCATGGAAATCAAAGAATTGAAATGCCGGCAGAAGGCAAAGACACTTTACAATTTAAAAATTTTCAAAATTCTCTTCTACAACCGGATAAAGTGTCTTTGGATTGTGAAACAAGACTGGCTGAGGTATCGGACCCAGCAAGGCCAAATATAGTCAAGGAACACAAACTAGTTGCATGTTCCTACGCACACGCCCGTCGCGACTGCAACAATAAAATGCAATTGGAAGAGTTTATTTTTACTATGGACGAGGAGGGCAGTATGGAAAAGCTATTGGTTTCTTTAATAAAAACGGCAAACAAGGCAATTTCACGATTACGTCATACCAATTATCCAATGACATTGTCGGATAAAGAGCAACTGGCGTTGGAAAAGGGGACAATTTGCTGGGTATGTAGGGGGGCCCTTGCCCCAAAAGACGCGGTTCAGGACCACAATCACCTTATTGACCCCAATTCAACGGGAAAAAGTAACTTTCGAGGGTGGGCACACAATTCATGTAATTTAAAAATTAAACAACAACTTTTTCTTCCGGTTTTTATACATAACTCTAACTATGATCTGAAGTATGTGCTACCAGCATTGGCACATCTTCAAAGAAATGGAACAATAGATGATGATGCATGGGTGATAGACAGCTTTACGTACAAAATCATACCTAAATCACCGGAAAAGTTGCTTGTTTTGGAATTTATGTGGAAATTTGTTGAAGCCGACGTTGAGTACACGAATAAAATTCGCTTTTTAGATTCCTACAGTTTTTTCCCCAAATCATTGAACGAATTAATTCAGGTGCAGAAAAACGATGACGGTTGCAACGCTTTCCCCCTTCTCAAGCAACAATTTCCAAATGATTTATATGATTTGTTAACGGTCAAGGGCATATATCCTTATGACCATTATTGTTCCATGTCGAGATTCGCCGAGGAAGCTATTCCTCCAATTGAATCGTTTTACGACAGTCTTCACGATCGTAGTTGCACCCCCGAGGAATACAGTTTTGCTAAAAAAAAGTTTAGGCAGAGGGAGGATGTAAAAATGGCTTTGACTACTGCAAGCTGTATTTGTCGAGTGACGTGTTAACTTTGTTAGACATTATGTGTAAAAATACGGATAAAATCTATGAGGAATTTAATCTTGATTTGGGTTATTATTTTTCTTCGCCTCATCTAGTGATGGACCTCATCCTGAAAATTAGTGGGGAAAAAATTGGGCTAATCACTGACATTGATCAGCATCTGTTCATCGAGAGGTCAATGAGGGGGGAATTGTTTTTCACGGGGACCGTATCTTGGAAACTGATCCAACAGGAGAGAAGACGGGGACAAAATCGAATGCAGTTTTCCTCGATATGAATTCTCTCTACCCCTCAGCCATGTCCCATTATGCACTACCTTGCGGCGACTATAAATGGCTCAATGACCCTCAAGCCCCCCATTTCCCCAACATTGACAGTGTTGAGGAGAATGGACCGGTTGGATGGTTTTTTGAAATTGATGGAGAGATGCCAGTCGAGCTTCACGATGCAGTAAAGGATTTTGTTTTCCCGTGCATCAATAGACCTGTGACTAAGTACTCTTTGAGTCCTCGCAATAGGCGTTTAGTCGAAGTGGACGGATTGCATTGGACACCTTCAAAACAAAAACTTATTGCTGACCTTCTGCCGAAAAAAAACATAGTTGTACATCATGTAGCTTTAAAATGGATGTGTAACAACGGTTTCAATGTCACAAAGGTTCACCGAGCACTCGAGTTTAGTCAAAAACCCTATTTGAAAACATTTGTTGACACTTTTGTCAGCAAACGTTCTGAAGCACAGACGAAAGCCGAAAAAGAAATTTATAAACTCATTTTGAATTCGGCTTTCGGCAAAATGTGTGAGAGTGTTCGCAATAGGAATCGTTGTGACGTTGTGACCGATCCAGAACAATGTGCTCGAATTATTGCCGATCCCAATTACACTTCCTTTACAATCATTGGCCCGGACATGGTACTTTTGAATAGGAAAAAAAGACGCATTGTCTTGAATAAAAATATTGCTGCAGGCAGTGCTATCTTGGAGATCTCAAAAAAGCTTATGTTGGAATTCTACTATAATGTGGCTAGGGTACAGTGGCCTGAAAAGCGGCAAGTAGAGGTCTTCTACGGTGACACGGATTCTCTACTGTTAAAAGTAAAAACCCCAAATCTAATTGATGATTTGGCGCACGGTGAAATTATCAGTTCACGGATGGACTACACCAATTGGAGTGGTGGTCTTTACCCTGAGCTAGTAAAACGTCGGGCGCCCAATCAGCTTTTATTTTTTAAATCAGAAACGGGGAGCGACTTGATTTCCCGTGGTATGTTTGTAGGTCCGAAGGTGTACTTTATACAGACACACGACGAGGAAATCAAGAAATGTTGCAAAGGAGTACCCATGCGCTATGTGGACAAGAATTTCAACATGGACATTTATAGGAATTGTATTGTTGAAAATACAATTCCACGAGCCAAATTGTTGGCAATTCGTTCCCACAACTACAGGAACTTTACTGTAAATGTAGAAAAAATAGCCATGAGTACCATTTCCGACAAGGTCTATGTTTGTCAAGATGGTGTGAGTACCCTCCCCCTTGGTCACTATTTAACTTCAGACCGGGCCGAATGTGTTACCCATAGGGAAAGTCTCGGTTTAAATAAAATCCTGTAAACTAATTTCCTTAAAAACCTGGGGGGGGGCCGCGGCGGGTGGGGGGGGGGGGGGGGCTCGCGTGCCCGTGGTGGGGGGGGGGGGGGGGGAGCGGTGGGGGGGTGGGGGGGGGGGGGTGGGGGGGGGGGGGGGGGGGGGGGGCGGGGGGGGGGGGGGGGGGGGGGGGGGGGGGGGGGGGGGGGGGGGGGCGGGGGGGGGGGGGGGGGGGGTGGGGGGGGGGGGGGGGGGGGGGGGGGGGGGGGGGGGGGGCTGCGGGGGGGGGTTGGGCGGGGGGGGGGGGGGGGGGGGGGGGGGGAGGGGGGGGGGCGGGGGGGGGGGGGGGGGGGGGGAGGGGGGGTGGGGGGGGGGGGGGGGGGGGGGGGGGGGGGTGGGGGGGGGGGGGGGAGGGGGGTGGGGGGTGGGGGGGGGGGGGGGGGGGCGGGGGGGGGGGGGGGGGGGGGGGGGGGGGGGGGGGGGGGGGGGGGGGCGGGGGGGCGGGGGGGGGGGGGGGGGGCGGGGGGGGGGGGGGGGTTGGGGGGGGGGGGGGGGGGCGGGGGGGGGGGGGGGGGGGGGGGGAGTGGGGGCGCAGGTGGGGGGAGGGGGGGGGGGGGGGGGGGGGGGGGGCGGGGGGGGGGGGGGGGGGGGGGGGGGGGGGGGGGGGGGGCCAAGGGCGGGGGGGGGGGGGGGGGGGGGGGGGGAGGGGCGGGGGGGGGGGGGGCGGGGGGGGGGGGGGGGGGGGGGGGGGTGTTGGGGGGGGGGGCGGGGGGGGGGGGGGGGGGGGCGTGGGGGCGGGGGTGGGGGTGAGGGGGAGGGGGGGGGGGTGGGGGGGGGGGGGGGGGGGGGTGGGGGGAGGGGAGGGGGGGGGGGCGGGGGGGGTGGGGGGGGGGGGGGGGGGGGGGGGGTGGGGGGGGGGGGGGGGGGGGGGGGGGGGGGGGGTGGGGGGGGGGGGGGGTGGGCGGGGGGGGGGGGGCGGGGGGTGGGGGGGAGGGGGGGGGGGGGGGGGGGGGGGGGGGGGGGGGGGGGGGGGGGCGGGGGGGGGGGCGGGGGGGGGGGGGGGGGGGGAGGGGCGGGGGGGGGTGGGGGGGGGGGGGGTGGGGGGGGGGCGGGGGGGGGGGGGGGGGGGGGGGGGGGGGGGGGGGGGGGGGGGGGGGGGGGGGGCGGGGGGCGGGGGGGGGGGGGGTTCGGGGGGGGGGGGGGGGGGGGAGGGGGGGGGGGGGGGGGGGGGGGGGGGCGGGGGGGCGGGAGGGGGGGGCGGGGGGGGGCGGGGGGGGGGGGGGGGGGGGGGGGGACGGGGGGGGGGGGGTGGGGGGGGGGGGGGTGGGGGGGGGGGGGGGGGGGGCGCGGCACGTGGGGGGGGGGCATCGCGGCTCGGGGGGTGGGGCACCGCCAGCGGGGGGGGGGGGCGCACCGCCACTATCAAAGTTATCTTTTTGACTTAGAGCAGATTTTTTTTTTGTAAATGTTTCATTCAAAAAAAGTGATATTTTTTCAAGTGCTCTCTAATTTAATGCTGTATTTTTTCTCTATAAATAAACAAAAAAAAGTGTTTTTTCTCTCTGTGCCCATGTAAATGTTGTATTTTTTTATTATAAATAAATTTAAAAAAATGTGTATTTTTTCATGTTTAATGTGATTTTTTCAATGTATTGTTACTTTTTTCTATGTATATAATAAAAGAAAATATGATTCTTTATTCGTCTTGAAGAACAGGGTAGTCGTAGTAGTAGGGAAATTATTTAGTCATTAGACAGCCATAGTCTACAGTTAGTTGTCCAGGTGAACTGTTGAAGGGAACATGTATCAATTTAAAACACCATTCAGATCGTTTCTGTGTGGGCCCTCAATGTCAGGCAAAACAACACTCTTAACTAAAATAATTAAAAATTGTGATAAAATGTTTGTGGAAAAGCCGAAAAAATCTACTATTGCTATAGTATTTGGCAGGAGTCATACGATAAAATAAAAGCAATTGCTGCCATGGGATCGGTGCAGATACAATTCATACAGGGACTTGATGTTTTCAGCATTATTGAACCAAAATCTTGGCTAATCATTGACGATCTGGCTGAATCTATTGAACAATGGTCCCAGGAAATGCTGCAATTGTTCACTGTTCGCTCTCATCATGAACAGATTTCCGTTACTCTGGTTCTACACAATCTCTTTCATCAGAGCAAATGTATGCGAACACTTGCTTTGAATTGCACCTACTATATCATCTACAGAGTTGTTCGTGATTCTAGCTCGCTAATAACCCTCAATAAACAAATCTATCCAGGTGCCCCTAGATTTCTGCTCTCAGCATACAATCAGGCAACTAATAAACCCCACGGTTATATCCTATTGGATCTTAATCAAAATACACCCGAGGATCTGCGTGTAGTCACAGATATTTTCGACAATGAAATTACAGTATATCTCCCTGTGAACACTAAAAAGATCTATTAGTCGCTATCATGACACTGAAGAAACTACATGAAAATAGACATTTGTTTTCAGTTCTAAGCACTTCAAAACCTCTGCTTAGGAAAGCAATACTCAAACATGGTATTGACAATGATTTCATTAATCTAATATCCGAACTTTGTTTAAATTTGACCGAGGGTAATGTTCAACTGCCAGAAGTAGTTAAGCAACAGGCAAAGAAACATCGTTCCATTGTACGTACATTGACCTCTAAAAAGAAAGGAAAGAATTTTAAAAGGAAACGACTTCTTCAGGCGGGCGGTAGCTTTTTCACACTTTTACTGCCAATAATTGCAGGACTTGTAAACAGTTTTCTCTAGTGAGAATGGCAAAACCCTATAAATTGACTCCAATAGAACTCGCTCTCTCACCCGTGGAACACTTTGAGAACAATCTGAGTAAATTCCTTGACAATGAAACTATTGAGGATGATAAAAAACTGCTTTTACTTCAAGATGCACTTCGCCGAGTGGACAAACACAAGTCCTATCGATCGAAGCCCACTGCTGCTAATGCTGATCTCAAAAAAGAATCATCTTCTCAAGAGTCTGCTGCTGCTGCTGGAACACAATTAAAGAAGGAGGAATTGGATTCAATTGTATTGAAAATTGGAAATCTAATGCCCCACTCATATCGTGAACAAAGTAAACGACTCCTAACCTATCTTTTGGAAAGTGGTCAAATTCAAGTTGAGAGCAATGGGGAAAGGATTATAATTCAGGGCAAGAGCTATAATCTACTTGATTTAATCTATGATATGGTTACAAATCGTAAAGGACTATTATCATTTGACACTCATCTATACAACTTTCTAAATACATTAAACTTCCCCAAAAGTCTTATTGGCAATAGACAAATTCTAAAAAATTAAATGAACGTGCATCATCAACAACACCATTAAAATATGAAGTTGAAGAAGAAGACGATTTTAAATCAATTTTGGAAAATACTAGCACACCACTGGTAGCTAGACAAAAGCGAAGACGTATGAAGTCAACGTCACCTCCAAGCAGTATACAAAAGGGTAGCGGGCATTACACAACGTGTTTACGTTCAAAATGGCTGAAGTTCTAAAAGGTGTTTATGAAAATATTGGTGAGGCGGGGAGTTTAAGTTCCCCCACCACTCTTTCCAAAGTCACTGGTGTTCGCACTAAAAGTGTACAAGACTATCTACAAAATGAATCAAGTTACACTCTGCATAGAAATCATAGACTTCGTGCCAGTCGATATCGAAAAACTAAAGCCTTTTACCCATTGCATATAATGCAAGCAGATCTCCTGACTCTAGATGAGCTTCAAAGACGTCACAATACACCGTACAAGTACATTCTACTTGCAATCAGTGTTTTTAGTCGCTATGCATATGCAATTCCATTGCGATCAAAGAGAGGTGTTGAAGTTGCCCGGGCCATTGAAAGTATTCTCGAACAGGATTCATATAAAAAAATTCAAACGGATCGCGGTAGTGAATTTGTTAATCCCCATGTTGCAAAAGTACTAGAGAAATATAGTACACTGCTCTATCATAGTCACAGTCCTATAAAGGCTGCATTTTCCGAACGATTGATAAGAACTATTCGACTTTTAATTTCAAGATATTGTACATTGAAAAATACACCGGCTTTTATTCATGATCTTGATAAAATCATGTTGATTTATAATCAACGACCTCATCGATCATTGTCCAACTCTACACCAACGGAAGTTCATCATTCGGATCATGATACAGTTGACACCTTTCTTAAACAATATTCCAATGAATCAAATGTCAAGAAGAAAAATAAATTCAATGTTGGTGATACTGTTCGAATTAATAGAACAACTAAAGTTTTTAAAAAGGGGAATTACTTGTGGTCCACTGAACTTTTTAAAGTGGCAAAAATCCTAGACACTAAACCCATAACTTATCGCCTGCGTGATACCAAAGATGAAGAGATTCTCGGCGGCTTTTATGACTATGAACTGCAAAAAGTTAAAAATGCTAGTGAAATCTACCAAATTGAAAAGATATTAAAGACACGTACTCGCGGTGGTAAGAAACAGTTACTTGTTCGGTGGCTTGGATACAACTCTGATTTTGATTCTTGGATCGGTGTTGAAGATATTGACAATGACCAATGATTTCTATGTAACTTTCATGTCCAACGTTTCCGATCCTCTCTACAATGACTTGAATACGACAAGTGATTTTTGGACAAAACTCTCCCCTGCCATCAAATTTGACGGTGCTAATGAAGTGGCTCTTGTCGACTGTATTCTCAAAAATACATATGACATCCTGAGAAAGGATCGTAAATATGAAATAAAACTTATACCAATCGATTGGACTATGAATGGATTGAGCTATGTCGACTATGAATGGGTTGAAGCATTTAAACCTAGTGACTATCCACATGTAAAATTGAAATATATTGAATATGATAATATGGGAGATTTGTGTCGTACAATCAATAGAAAAATCTCATATTGTAGGAATGGTATATTCCATTTTAATTATTCATTGGAACATGATAGGATTTACATTAGCTCACCTGTTGATACTGAAACAATTATTCTCAATGATAATCTGAGAGATGTTCTTGGCTTTAAACAGAATATGATCCATGGGAAAAATGCTGGCACCGTTTACGGGATGGATCAAGTTATTTTTGTCGATTATCCACCTGGTTTCGCCTCAGACTCTTGCATATTTCTCTATGCATCCTTTGTGGAAACGTCGAGAGTCGCTAATTCAAATGTCCCCCTCCTACGTGTTCTTGAACGAAAAACAACTCATGAACTTGTTCATCACTATAATATAAAGCATCTTCAGTATGTTCCTATAAACACTTCGTATTTGGAACTCTGCCAGTTAACACTAAGAAGTGAATTGGGTGATCCTCTAGCAATAACAAAAGGCTTAGCAGTGATTACATGTCATTTTCGACCCATTGTCAACGACGGTACAATCACCTAAAATGAACAATAGAAGAATTCCATTTGTCTGTCCCGATATCGATTGTTATGTTGGTGCTTTGAGTCCACGTCAAATAGGCAATGGATTGGACTACTACAAGGGGCGTACTACAATGTCTGGCTATGGTCTTGGCAGCTGGTTTGCTAGGCTGTTTCGTTCTGCACTACCCCTTGCCAGAAAATATCTTGTACCTGCTGCATCAAATTTTGCTGCCTCCACACTACAGGACTGGGGGTCGGGCAAGAATTTCAAAGAGAGTGTTAAGGAAAATATTAGATCTTCAGCAAGAGCCGTTGGTGAGCAATTAAAATCTCGACAAAATGGGGAGGGATTGAAAAGGATGCGTTCGCGTCATTCACTCATCAGTCTTCACCCAGGCAGGAAGCAAAGGACATCAACAAGGACTTTGAGGTAAAACAACGAAGGCCAATAAGAAGAAGAAGAAAAAGATTGTTAGATCAAAGAAGGATTTCTTCTCTTAAGATGACTTATCTCCCCCACAAGGAATCATATCCATCAATTAGTTCCTCATTGAATCTATTCAATGCTGAAAATGTTGATGTCAGTGTCTAGTATGGCTACTATGAACAATTTTACCCCCAACAACCCTTCTCGGAGAATATACACTTTCAAATATTTTCCAATGAAGACTATTTCATTGATTTGTCGTCAACATTTATTGATTTAAATGTTGTGGTGAAGAAAAAGTCAGATAATACTATTCCAAATGCCGGCGATGGTCTCTCCTATGAAAACTGTATTCTACACAACCTATTCAAGCAAATTAATGTATTTATTAATGGTTCTTTGGTGAGCACTAGCAATAATTTATCAAACTATGCAAGCTACATACAATTTATGATGATGACGCCAAAGGCGTACAAGGAGATGAGAGGGCAATCATTGGGCTATGAATATCGAACAGGTGTTGATAGAGACGGTGAGTTGACTACTGCAGTGACCCAAGAGTATCATCTAGTTAGAAAATTAAATCATGAGATATTCAATATATCCCAATGGCTACCCCCCAATGTCAAGATTGACATAAAGTTACAGATGGCACCATCGAATTTCATTTTGAGAAAAACACTTCCTGCAGCACCCGATGCAAATGTCATTATCACATCGGCAATTCTCCACGTCCGAAAACAAAGAGTTATGAGCTCTGTTGCATTGGCAGTGGAAAAGCTAAGAGCCAATGGCAACAACATTAAACTTCTTGTTCCCATACAATCACCAATCAACGTCACATTGCCACCGGTTCTCGTAGCTATAGCGATTCATCATTTATCAATGGAGAAATCCCATCAAAATTGGCTTTGGCCTTTGTGAAGAGTGGCAGTGCCGTTGGATCCTGGACTGAATCCCCCCATGATTTTAATTTTTTCGGTCTATCTAGCCTTGTGTGCAAAGTGAATGGTATTCCACTGTACACTCTATCATTTGACAAAAAATCCTATAGAACTCTGTATGAGTTGACCATGCAATCCCTAGATCATGACTCTCAACTATTTGAAAATGGAATAGCCGATTCAATGTTTTCAAAAAATCATGGTGTTATTGTTTTGGACTTGTCTGGCACACAAGATATGAGTATAGTACGAAAAGGGAATGTACGTTTAGAGTGTACATTTGCCAATGCTCTGAATGAGAGTATCACGCTAATATCATTGAGTCAATTTGAAACCTATTGGGAAATCACACCCGACGGCAGTGTTCTACTAGACCTTGCACCATGAACACAAACCAAATAATCAATGTATTTAGTATGGATCCATACATGTCCCAGTACAAGTCCTATTGCATACCTTCGGACTTCATTGAAAAAATTCCAAGTGTTAACAATACCCTAATCATTGTTAATAGCAGTCCATCGACTTTGAAGACTGGTCATTGGCTATGCATCTTTCAAACAGCGAAGAATATTGCATTTTTTGATCCTCTTGGCCTATCGTATAAATTCTATGCTCCATACATCAGCAAATTTATTGAAAGCAGGGGGAAAACCATTATTCAAAATCAACGAAGAGTACAGGATTTAACGACTAAGACATGTGGCTCTCATGCACTACTCTTTTTCATGTTCAGATGTCGTGGCTACACCTACAAGCAGTTTCTCAACATCTACGTTGACTTACCTCAATTGAACGACTTTCTAGTGGAGAATATACTTACAAGTGTATTTAATATTGATTTTAGTGCCCTAAGAATAAAATGTTCTAAAGATGTATGTGAAATTGTTTATTAATAAAAAAAAATTATATACATGATAAAACGACTTTTCTACTCTTTAGATTTCATCCACTACTAGGTATTTGTCGACAACAACTAGTGCAGGTAGATTATCTGAATTCACAGTGTACTGATCCTGATGTACTGCAATGTCAGGGTCACATTTTCTACAGTAGAGTGTGACTTCACTCTTGTCATATCTCTTTGTATAGTCAATGATACTATTCTCATTCATTCTATAGAATTGACATGTTTCAATTTGCGTATTTGAAGCAATTTCACAAACAGTGTCCTCAAGTGTCGAATCACATTCCGTCACAGCCAAATAAAAATCAGTGGGTTTATAATCATAACACCCATTGTCTTCACAACGATGACGTAGAAACCATATTCTCTTGTTGTTCCAACAGTTGAATCGATGACCCGGTTCCTCCTCCCAGAACAATCTAAAACCACGACGATACCAATCTCGTAGCAATAAACTAAAATCAAGGTTAGGATTCTTTCCAATCATACCGGGATATGTACTCTCCCACTGCTTACATTTATCATAATGACAATTGAAGCATAGGTGGCCTCTAGGATGAGAGTCACACACTTTTTCAAGACAGGAATTACAACCTTTAATTTGTACAGCATATCCTCTATACAATTTACATGGGTTGCATAATCTACACTTTTCATCATACCCATCAATCATTGTGCAATTCTCGCATGATGACCAGCTGCCCAGTGAGTACATAAATAACGGACATGTATGGAACATTTTGTCATGTGTTGACACTCTCACTACCACAATGAAACTGAGCTAGCAACAAAAAAAAATTGTCTGAGAGAGAGAGAGGAGTAAATCATCCTTGAGCACCATCTTTATTATGAAAAAAAAGTCCTAAATTTCTAAACTAATGTTTAAAAGCATATCCACAATATCATTTTGCCGTGTCGTGATCAATATATCAATAAATTGTGTAAATGCATTTGGACCACAATGTAGAAGCTTCATACAATAGTCTAATGATGGAGAATCAGTTTTCATTATATCGACAAGCATTCCCCGAGAAAATATCTTCCTTTGAATAGACAACTCTAGAAAATCATCGTCTAGAACTAAACGTTTTTCCATAAGAACTAGATTCCTCATGATTCGCTCTTTCTCGAATCTATCCATTTTTTTTTGGAGTCCTAACTCTCTCACGATCAACTTCAGACTAACCAGAATTTCTTTTTTCTACTCTAAAAAATATACGCTAGTCTACTATAGAAAGAAAAAATATCATTGATTTAGAAACAGTTTTATTGATCATAATTACAATAATAATATTCACTGATGCATTTTTTTATCATCAATATATTTCGATAGGACATCTAATGCTGACCGAAGTTTATTTATATGGAGAATATTCACTTTTCCAGCAAAACATAGCTGCTCCTCCTGCTTAAATTTGCTTAATGATATTACGTATCTAGCATACATAGTGTCCCATTCAAGACATAGTCTACAACCAGCAGTTATTTCCACAGCCACATTAGGTACTCGTGCATCACTGTTGTCAGCTCCATCATTAATCTCCAATAATGTAAATGCACCACTCATTTTTTCCTCTACTAATATCCTCGCAAATAAACTATTCTCTTTGAATTCGATTCTCTTACTAATATGAAATGTAAAGAAAACTATTCCTTTTATTCAAATCCCAATCACCTATCAAGTTATACTCGTTCCTCTTTGAAAACGTGTAATGACCTGTAGAATAGGACTACCAGAAAAACCTGTTTGGTACATAGGAGGCTCAGAATTCAATATTAGCATTCTACTAAAGAATTATATCTCAGATATTTTCTTTTCCAGTTACTGTTGCTGCAGCATTGCAAATTAAAATAAAATTACAGTGAAATAAAATATTGAATTGATGATCTTTCAATAATTAATATTATTATATATCAATTATTGAGTTTGATTTTATTTGTACTTTCCTTGTACTTTATTTGTAATTTTAGGTCTCATTCATGAACATTTATATTCTGGCATGGTTCCAGCAGTTTTATTTCATCCTGTTCAAAACTTCTGATTTTGTTACTTATTCTGTTTTTACTGCGGAAACTGGATCATATCGGAAAATATTTCAAATACAGGCACATGATTTCGGTTTTTCTTATTAAGACGGAAGAAGAAATATCTAAGTTGGGTTGAAATAAATATCACCTTTTTGGTCAGTTGATCATTCCATTCGTCATTCGTCACAAAGTCCCAACTGACGACAAACTGTCATTCCCGAGTTATGCCTTTTGACAGCCTGCATACACATAAAGGTTCCTGAAACCTTCACATAAATGCCCTTAGCCTTTTTGGATACTAAAAGTTAAATATGCCCCGGTTCCCAATAACCAGCACTATGTGTAAACACAGGTTGAATTGCCTTACGTACAGCTTTTGCCCGAGGACTCTGAACTTAAAACCACTTATCAAGGTCTTTCTCATGCGCTGAATCTTGTGATGTCATTTTCGTTAAGATTCCTTGGCTTTTAGGAAGTGCTTCATTCTTTTTCTAAAATTAAATAAAAAAAATAAGTTTTTTTAACTGAAAGTAAGGAACGACGTTAAAACTTAAAACGAACAGAAATTATTCCGTATATGAAGGCTGTCCCCTCCTCAAAGCCTCGCTCTTTACGCTAAAGTTTTTCATTGTTAAAAAAAATAGAGTTGCGAGAAAGTCAAACTTTAGCGTAAAGAGCGAGGCGTTGAGGAGGGGACAGCCCTTTCATATACGGAATAATGTCTGTTCGTTTTACGTTTTAACGTCGTTCCTTACCTTCAGTTAAAAAAACTTGTTTTTTTATGTAATTTTTGATAGTTTTTGAATTAATGCAGGTTTTGATTTTGGCTCACCGTACATGAATAATTAAAAAACAAATTGAATATTAATTTTACTTTTATTTGGTTAAATGGCTTTCTCGAATCCTGTTTAATTTTATTTACAAACGTTTTTATTAGTAATAAAGATACGTAACTTATGAATTAACTTACGTAACGAACCTCTATATTCTTATATTTTTAATACGTATATTAGAGGGTTCGCCCCCTAGTCAATACCATGCTGTTTAAGCTAAAGTTCAAATTTTCTTCCAATTCTTTAAAAATTACCCCTTAATCACAAATGCCGTTAATTAGAATAAATAGCTCTTATTAAAGTACTAAATAATCTTTGGCTGAAAGAGTGAGGTATTGACTAGGGGATGAACCCCATCGTATACGTAATGTTTTCTGTCGTTTTAAGTTTTGAAGTTGCTCCTTACTTTCAGTTAAAAAACTTGTTTTTTTTACATATAATTTCTGATCTTTTTTTAAATAATGCTGGGAAATCCGGCGCCCCCTTCATAGCAATGTCCCTTCTCCCATGAAAACTTCCTTCATGGTAAGATCCTCCCACATAACGCCCGACCCATTCCCCCCACTACCAGAAAAAATCCCTTCTGAAAACGTCTGTATACTTCCCAATAGCCAATACTATATGTTAACATTGGCCAAAGTTCATAACTTTCAGCCCTCCCCCCGGGGACTTTGGGGGATTAAGTCATCCTAAAAGACATATTTATCATATTTTTGACCATGCTGAACAAAATGGCTATCTCAAAATTTTGATCGGGTGACTTTGGGAAAAAAATGAGCGTGGGAGGGGGCCTAGTTGCCTTCCATTTTTTTGGTCACTTAAAAAGGGCACTAGAACTTTTAGTTTCAGCACAAATGAGCAATCCCACGATATTCTAGGACCACTGGGTTGATACGATCACCCCTGGGGATACGACCCCTGGGGAAAAAAAAACATAAACAAACAAATAAACACGAATCCGTGATCTTTCTTCTGGCAAAAAATGCAAAATTCCACAGTTTTGTAGATAGGAGCTTGAAACCTCCACAGTAGGGTTTTCTGATACGCTAAATATGACGGTGTGATTTTCATTAGGGTTCTATAACTTTTTCGGGGTCTTTTCCCCTTTTTTCGAAAATCAGCCAAATTTTCTCAGGCGTGTAAATTTTGATAGTTAGGAGTAAACTTGATGAAACTTATATATTTGAAATTCTTTTGATGTATCTATTGGTATCAAAATTCCGTTTTCTACAGTTTCGGTTACCATTGAGCCGGGAGTAGTATGCTTATATTGAATTTGCGTAGGCCCCTAGGAATTCCTATACTATTTGCTTGCGTCTCAACACCTTTTCAAAGAGAGTCTGAACTCCCTCACATGGCATTATACTTTGGGTAGACTATGTTCCGTCCTGTGCTATTTGGGATTACATAATATGTTATGAAGGACAGGTTTCTGACATAATTTATGTAGACCAGATTGATTTAGGATTCATTAACTTTAGTGTTACCGGTCAAAAGCTATGAGTTTGAGAAAATTCAAAAAAAAACTTCTACAAGACATTACACCTTTTCAAAGAGAATACTGTAGCTATGGAATCCGGTTAATAACCTGTACCTTAAAGGTATCTGAGATTTCGCCCAGTATTGCATACACTATTAGAGATATCAAAATGATATCTCATTTGCATTAAGCTAACTCAATTTGCGAAAAGGTATTCCATTTGCACAACTCTGCTCTGATTGTATTGTCGCCGACAATGGGTCGAAAATGACATGTAATCACTGCTAAGCCTTTTGTTATTGCTAGAGGATTACCCAATTCACTTTTTGGTGTTAACTGGCAGAGTTCCAAATACGAACATTTTGAAAAGTAGACAGGTTTTTTTTGTTATTAATAAGAATTTCATAAGAATGTACGTCGGGACACTACAATCAGAATTGTTTTATTGACAGTTAAAAAGGGGTAATGAGATTTGAGAATTGGAGTGTAGGATTTGCGAATTTGATCCTATTAAGGATTGACTTGAAATAAAAATTTTTTAACAAGAAATGGCTGAAAAGTGTTTTGGAGGAGATGGGGTGATTGTGTACTGTATAATACACAAGTGATGTTTTGGACAGTGTTGTCAATTAAAAATAGTTTAGAAATAAAAAAATTTAACAGGAAATGGCTAAAAAGTGTTTTGAGGGAGATGGGTTGATTGTGTACTGTATAATACACAAGTGACTCTGAATGTTCTTAATGAGGATTTGAATAATAGAGATAAAACCAAGATGATATTAACAGGTGATGCCAAGGTTGATTGATTTGTCACGAAATGGGAATTAATTTGTTGTTTCTAAGGGGAATTATTGATTCAAGAAAGGGGAATTAATTTGTTGTTTCTAAGGGGAATTATCGATTCACGAAAGGGGAATTAATTTGTTGTTTCCAAGGAGAATTGTTTCCGGGTAAAGTTTTCAAATGCACATTAACGGTGGGGAAGAGATATTTTGATCTTAGAGATGAACAGATTAACGTGGGAAAGGGTTTCCTAGGAATTCAAATGTGACAACGCAGGAATGCCAAAACAAAGGGAACATGCAGAAATTACGTTTAGGGGTTATTTGGGTGAAACCGTTTCTAGACATTTTAGGGAATTATTTCGGCGAAACAGTTAGAGACATTTTAAAAAATGATTTTAGAAGATGTTTTAGAAGAGGATTTGAGGGTGAAACTCTGTGGTCGTTATAATAGACAAGTTGTATTTGAACAGTGTCGTGAGGTCCCCTACCCCAACCCCAAAGGGTCCTCCACCCCAACCCCAAAGCCCCCCCCCTCCCCCAACTTGTTTTGCCTCCCCCCCCTTTTAACTTGCGCATTTTGAGACAAAAGGACCCCCCAACTTAAAGCTCCCCCTCCCACCATTAGTGTTTTGGAATTGTTTACCTTGTCACAGTTACATTTTCTTGATTTTTCAAAGTTCATTTTGAATTTCTTTCGTTGAAATGCAAGAGTTGGAATATTTCAGTAGTGTTTTGTCAGGGTTTACCTTATCACACTTACATTCTCTTAATTTTTCAAAGTTCATTTTGGATTTCTTTCGTTGAAATGCAAGAGTTGGAATATTTCAGTAGGGTTTTGTTGTGGTTTAGCTTGTCACAGTTACATTTTCTTGATTTTTCAAAGTTCATTTTGAAATTCTTTCGTTGAAATGCAAGAGTTGGAATATTTCAGTAGGGTTTTGTTGTGGTTTAGCTTGTCACAGTTACATTTTCTTGATTTTTCAAAGTTCACTTTGATTTTATTTCATTGAAATGCAAGAGTTGGAATATTTCAGTAGTGTTCTGTCGCGGTTTACCTTGTCACAGAATGGTTTACCATGTCATAGTTACATTCTCTTGATTTTTCAAAGTTCATTTTGAATTTCTTTCCTTGAAATGCAAGAGTTGGAATATTTCAGTAGTGTTTTGTCACGGTTTACCTTGTCACACTTACATTCTCTTAATTTTTCAAAGTTCATTTTGGATTTCTTTCGTTGAAATGCAAGAGTTGGAATATTTCAGTAGTGTTTTGTTGTGGTTTAGCTTGTCACAGTTACATTTTCTTGATTTTTCAAATTTCATTTTGAATTTCTTTCGTTGAAATGCAAGAGTTGGAATATTTCGGTAGTGTTTTGTCATGGTTTACCTTGTCACAGTTACATTCTCTTGATTTTTCAAAATTCATTTCGAATTTCATTCATTGAAATGCAAGAGTTAAAATATTTCAGTAGTGTTTTGTCGTGGTTTAGCTTGTCACAGTTACATCCTCTTGATCTTTCAAAGTTCACTTTGATTTTATTTCAATGAAATGCAAGAGTTGGAATATTTCAGTAGTGTTCTGTCGTGGTTTACCTTGTCACAGAATGGTTTACCATGTCACAGTTACATTCTCTTGATTTTTCAAAGTTCATTTTGAATTTCTTTCGTTGTAATGCAAGAGTTGGAATATCTCAGTAGTGTTTTGTTGCGGTTTACCTTGTCACAGTTACATTCTCTTAATTTTTCAAAGTTCATTTTGAATTTCTATCATTGAAATGCAAGAATTGGAATATTTCAGTAGTGTTTTGTTGTGGTTTACCTTGTCGCAGTTACATTCTCTTAATTTTTCAAAGTTCATTTTGAATTTCTTTCCTGGAAATGCAAGAGTTGGAATATTTCAGTAGTGTTTTGTCGTGGTTTATCTTGTCACAGTTACATTCTCTTGATTTTTCAAAGTTCATTTTGAATTTCTTTCGTTGTAATGCAAGAGTTGGAATATCTCAGTAGTGTTTTGTTGCGGTTTACCTTGTCACAGTTACATTCTCTTAATTTTTCAAAGTTCATTTTGAATTTCTATCATTGAAATGCAAGAGTTGGAATATTTCAGTAGTGTTTTGTCATGGTTTACCTTGTCGCAGTTACATTCTCTTAATTTTTCAAAGTTCATTTTGAATTTCTTTCCTGGAAATGCAAGAGTTGGAATATTTCAGTAGTGTTTTGTTGCGGTTTACCTTGTCACAGTTACATTCTCTTAATTTTTCAAAGTTCATTCTGAATTTCTTTCCTGGAAATGCAAGAGTTAGAATATTTCAATAGTGTTTTGTCGTGGTTTACCTTGTCATAGTTACATTTTCTTGATTTTTCAAAATTCATTTTGAATTTCTTTCATTGAACTGCAAGAGTTGGAATATTTTAGTAGTGTTTTGTTATGATTTACCTTGTCGCAGTTACATTTTCTTGATTTTTCAAAGTTCATTTCGAATTTCTTTCATTGAAATGCAAGAGTTGGAATATTTCAGTAGTGTTCTGTCGTGGTTTACCTTGTCACAGTTACATTCTCTTCATTAGTGTTTTGTTGCGGTTTACCTTGTCACAGTTACATTCTCTTAATTTTTCAAAGTTCGGAAGAGGTGAAGGGTATTTTTACGTGAAAACAACTTCAACCGTGCCCAGCTTACCGCGATCAAAAATTAAATTATAAAAAAAGTTTCTTCGACTGAAAGTAAGGAGCAACATCAAAACTTAAAATCGGACAGAAAATAGAGGCTGTTTCCAAAAGATTTAGAATTCATTAACTTTAGTGTTGCCAGTCAAAAGCTATGAGTTTGAGAAAATTGCCTGATTATCGCAAAATGAAGAAACACCTTCCAAATTTCGACAGGAATGGGATTGTCTTGAGGAGGGGAATTTTCCATGGAAGAGGTGGAGGGTATTTTTACGTGAAAACAACTTCAACCGTGCCCAGCCCCTGCGAACAGAAATTAAATTATAAAAAAAAGTTTCTTCAACTGAAAGTAAGGAGCAACATCAAAACTTAAAAACGGAGAGAAAATAGAGGCTGTTTCCAAAAGATTTAGGATTCATTAACTTTATTGTGGCCAGTCAAAGCCATGAGTTTGAGAAAATTACCTGATTATCAAAAAATGAAGAAACACCTTCCAAAAGTCGACAGGAATGGGATTGTCTTGAGGGGGGAATTTTCCATGGAAGAAGTGGAGAGTATTTTTACGTGAAAACAACTTCAACCGTGCCCAGCCCCCCGCGATCAGAAATTAAATTATTAAAAAAAGTTTCTTCAGCTGAAAGTAAGGAGCAACATCAAAACTTAAAAACAGACAGAAAATAGAGGCTGTTTCCAAAAGATTTAGGATTCATTAATTTTAGTGTTGCCAGTCAAAGCCATGAGTTTGAGAAAATTACCTGATTATCAAAAAATGAAGAAACACCTTCCAAAAGTTGACAGGAATGGGATTGTCTTGAGGGGGGAATTTTCCATGGAAGAGGGGGAGGGTATTTTTACGTGAAAACAACTTCAACCATGCCCAGCCCCCCGCGATCAGAAATTAAATTATTAAAAAAAGTTTCTTCAGCTGAAAGTAAGGAACAACATCAAAACTTAAAAACGGACAGAAAATAAAGGCTGTTTCCAAAAGATTTAGAATTCATTAACATTTTCAACTTTATTTTTTTTCTTTTTGTACATATCTTAAAATGTTAAAATATGCTTACGGTTCTAACAATTGTGCTCTATGATTGGTCAGAGACACGACGTGGCTTTCCCACTGGTATTCTATGACCGGTTATCGACACTAGCTAGTCTATTGCATGTATTAAATCAGTATTTTTTACGCAGTTGAACGATAAACACATAAGTCATATCTTTAAAAAAAAGTGAAGATGGAAAATTTTAATAGAGTGTGTTCACATAACAAGGTTATTGTAGCATTGAATGCCGACAAGGAGAAGTATTTAAACTATGAAACAAGTACAAGTGGTAGCACTATTGGAAATGTATGCATTCATTGTCATGACAGTAAGGAATTAAATTTCTTTGGAATACCGAAAAAATTCAACTCTTATGATGGATGGTTATGCGAGATTGAGATCTCCAGAGATGATTGCACTCAAAGAGAATGCTAACATAAAAATAATTGTTGATGGTAGAGGAACACTCCATGCTACTGCTGCAGGTAACACATTACCTACGGATACACCCAATCAACAGCTTTGGGTATTAGCATTCAACGGAACGCTAATAAAAGAAAGGCTTACTCTGCTACTAATATCGTAAGCCATATCTTGTTTACGTGCCGAAACTATTACCTGTGTAAAAATAATGTTTTAATAGACAGTGAAATTGCCAGAAAAATAAAAATGGCATTGTCAAAAAATATCACTACGGAATATAAAGAAGAAACGATGAAAAACAAAGCACCAGCAAACGTTACTGGCATTGATCAAACAGTCAATGAATCAAATAATACCAAAGACGAAAAACATATTGAACCTGTTCATGAGACACCAGTAAAAATTGTATATGATTCAAAATGGAATAATGATTATTCTACTGATTACGAACTAAGAGAAGACAATAACTACAATATCAAGAGAGAACATGGTGAACTATTTTATGGAACAGATTCAAAATGTCCAAAGTTAATCATTGATATTAATAATGTATCATAATATATTTTTGTATTAATATTCTACATAGCATTATTTCATTAAAAATATTACATTGTTATGTGTTCATTATTTTTTAGAGTAAGCTAGCATATCAAGCGTTTAGAATGTCCATTAAAACATCAGAGATGTAAGAAAAGGAATTTGCGTACATCTATTGTCAGACACACTATTTCCGTAAAATCTGAGCTATTAAGGGTTTTTGACCGTAAACTCTAGTTTTTTGTAAGAAAATTATGGAAAATACAATTCTCTGGTTCAAATGTGAAACTTAAGTCCATTTTTGGATCGAAAAATAAAACTATTTCCATAAAATCTGAGCTAATAAGGGTTTTTTGACCGTAAACTCTAGTTTCTTGCAAGAAAATTATGGAAAAAACAATTCTCTAGTTCAAATGTGAAACTTAAGTCCAGTTTTGGATACTCATAATGATGAGGACTGATGGTTCTAATTCAATATTTTTTTTTCATAAAACAAACTTTTTTTTTAACTTCGTAATTATTCAACTTTATTTATTTTTTATCTTTTTCTTTTGTACATATCTTAAAATGACAAAATATCTTTCTTGAATTCACCTCTTGGATACACAATACAGAAATTATAAAAAAAATGTAATTTCCAGACTTCATTTGCATGCAAGAGATACCGAGAGTTCTATGACCCCTCCCCGCAATGAATTCTAAGGGTTTTATGACTCCTCCCCAAAATGAATTCAGATGCTTTTAGGAGTCATCCCCCTAGCCATAACTCCATTCGACCTTGAGCGAAGGTATAAAAGTTTGATGATGTATTTCTCTTCTTAACAACTACATTAATAGCTTCCAAGATGATAGGACTCTATGACACAGAATTTATCGGTTTGAAAAAATCATCTTGTGGTGTTATATTTGAATGTGCATTTTTATTATTGTCAATGGAACTCGAAGAAATCGACTGTTATCATTGGATAGTGAACTACAACATGTATGAGTATGATAAAAGCTTGTGGAGTACTACATTACATCGTATAAACAGACCGGTATTCTATGATAGAATGATTGCACCACTTAATAATAGTGGTCAGGAACTTAGAAATGTCTAGGAGGAAGTCAGTGAAATTTGCAGCTTTTTCGGGGTTGAAGCACTCTATGTAAAGGGTAATGTACCTACAGATAAAGTTTTAATTCAAAAGTGTGACCCTAGGATTCCACTTTTCAATCTAGAAGAATTTAAGTGTCCTAAATTTGAAGGGGTTTATCATCGTCCTGAAGACGAGGTCAGGTTCTTCGCGCACTGGATACCTAAGGATATACCTGATCGTGATAAATGCATTAGAAATGGTAAAAACTATTCTATATCATGAGACCATCGTTTCTGGATGTTTAAGAGTGAACGTGTGTATGACTATGTGTCATAATATAATTTTGTATTAATATTCTACATAGCATTATTTCATTAAAAATATATTATGCATTACATTGTTATGTTTTCATTATTTTTAGAGTAAGCTAGAATATCAACAGTTTAGAATGTATATTAAAACATCGGAGATTTGAGAAAAGGAATTTGCATACATCTATTGTCAGACACATGAGGTAACATTGACAAAATCTAGGTATCGGAATGAATAAATTCTTTATCAACATCTGTTGTTGGATATGTCATTATGTCATTATGAAAAAATTGTAAGTAGGTAAGTAAGTAAGTAAGCAACAAACTCTTTCTTGAATTCACCTCTTGGATACACAAAGAAGACATTTCATTCAAGAAAATATGAAAATATTTGTAAGTAAGTAACACACTCTTTCTTAAAGTCACCCCTTGGATACACAATACAGATACTTTATTCAAGAAATTATGAAAAAATCGCAAGTAAGTAACAAACTCTTTCTTGAATTCCCCATTTGGATGCACAATACAGAAATTTAATTCAAGAAATTATGAAAAAAATGTAAGTAAGTAAGTAACAAACTCTATGCTTTTTCTGCATCAATTGTCGGATATGTTGAATAAAATATGCAAAGTCGACATAGCTTTATTTCATTTTTTAAGGTAATTTAGACGAGGTTACGTGCGCGCACGTAACCTCGTCTAAATTAACCATAAAATATTCCCCATAAAAAAGAGTGAAAGTACATTGCCCGAGAATAAAAATCCCAATGATGACCAGCAAGGTCAATATCATGATATAACTGTGTCCAAGGTCAAACCTAAAAAGTGGACTTCATGGAGGGAAACCTTAGTGCAAAGAATGTCCCATCCCCCTGAAGACATGGACTTCAAATGGTGGAGGAACCCCGCGAAAACTCTTGATTCCTCCCAAAGCTCTCAAGAATCTTTCAAATCTCCCGAGTTGAAAACTCAAGACGATGACTTAGGGAATAAACCTTCTACTTCCAGAAGAGTAGAAATTTACGAAGGAAGGGCAGGTGATGCCTCAAAAAGTGCCACTTCTAAAAGTTCTAATCCAAATTCGTCGGAAACTAGTCCCGAAGAGTCTGACGGCGAATCAGACCATATAGTAGCTAAAGAAATAGGAAAATCAAGACCGACCTCAGCAGCCGCACACGGGAAACAAACGAAATTAAAAGGGCAAGAATTTTTGAAAAAACAATACAAAAAGTTCGACCTTATTTCGCTAGAAAAACCAAAAAAGAAAAAACCGCAAGAAACAGAGGAGAAAATAACGACACAGTCAGGCAGAACGGTTAAAAAACCTGACAGATGGAAATATCCCTAATTAATGTAAAGACAAATTTCAAATATAATAAATTTAACACCATAATAAATTTAACAGTGTGCAAGTAAAGTTAACCAAGTCAATATTAATGAAAAAAAAATAATAATAATAATAATACGAGTGATGTCAAAACAATGGTGATCAGAGAGAAAGGTGGGAACAGAAAATAACCAAAGGTAGGAAGCTCGTGGTCGACTGAAAACGACAAGTGGTGTTGGACCACGGTTTTTTTGTAGGCCTGGGGAGGAACTCAAAGCCCATACAGCTTTTAATTTGTTGTGGGCGTGCTCGCGCTCGGATTTTCTATGAAAAATCGACCCATGTCCTAACCAAGATGGATATTATCCAAAACAAGAAATTACCAGTACAGAAGTGTCTAATTATATGAAATATTTTGTCTTAGTACAGATTATAATTATTTTAGGCCTACACATAAAATAGGATACCAGTGTAATTATGTGCTGCACGTTTGCTTATTCATGTGTTTCTTACCCAAGAAATATAATATAAAATTAAATTGTATAGCGATTATTAGCTACGCTTTAAAGTTATACCTCAACCAGTCATAGAGGTATATCACGATAAGAATTAAGCTCGGAAGCCCTCACTTTACTTCCTAACCTATCTAATCATAAAAAAATATTTATTCTGTTTTACGTCTACAAATCAGTTTTCTTTGGCCAATGCCACAAAATGATTACATAATAAGAAATAACCTAAGTAAAAATTAAAGTGCCTTTGAAATTAAATATATAATAATAACAAAGCAGTAAACAAAAGAATTTTGCAAAAAATGGGTAAAATTAATGATAAATTAATTCTAGAAACAAAAAATAAGATGAGGCCTAAGAATATCATCATAATCCTCGTTGTTCACGCAGTGGCCCAAGACATTGTAAAACATGGAGTAATATCCAAGCAGGAAAATTCATTCTTAGCTAGCCATGACGCATGGAAGATCTTTATGAAATTGGACCCCAAACCCTTCGAGACCTTGTTTCAACAAGTAACAAGACTAGAAAGAAACACGAATGAACTCAAAGAATCGACCAATTCCTGGCGGAACATACTATTGGCCGTATGTTTCGTATTCGCAACCTCCCTGACCATAAGAGCCCTATTGACTTTTAATTACGGAAAAATCCTAAGACTAAAAAGACGAAAACAAAGAGAAGAACACGGGGAAACAGCTGAAATGCAGAGGCTAAACCCGGAGCCCCATGAGATCGAATAAGCCAAGAAATAGGGTAGACATTAGAAAACGAGTTGGTATAGAGGTCTCCACTCGTGTTTGTTATGTCTTGTTCCCTCATTGTAGTATCGTTTACGTAAAACCGTGTGGTTATGACGCCGCAACATACGTTTCTTAAACAGCACGGACGTACGTGAACAATGCAGGCATGAAATATGTTGTAAAATTAGACCTCAAACTTAATAATGTAGTGTAAATTATGTTCATTTAATAAGTATTGAAGAATTATATAAGCCCTTTATCGATGTTTCCGTTCTCAAAACAAATTCGAAGACATCTCTGTTTTAGACTGTCTCATCTCTGTTTGAAAAATCGACCCATGTCCTAACCAAGATGGATATTATCCAAAACAAGAAATTACCAGTACAGAAGCGTCTAATTATATGAAATATTTTGTCTTAGTACAGATTATAATTATTTTAGGCCTACACATAAAATAGGATACCAGTGTAATTATGTGCTGCACGTTTGCTTATTCATGTGTTTCTTACCCAAGAAATATAATATAAAATTAAATTGTATAGCGATTATTAGCTACGCTTTAAAGTTATACCTCAACCAGTCATAGAGGTATATCACGATAAGAATAAAGCTCGGAAGCCCTCACTTTACTTCCTAACCTATCTAATCATAAAAAAAATATTTATTCTGTTTTACGTCTACAAATCAGTTTTCTTTGGCCAATGCCACAAAATGATTACATAATAAGAAATAACCTAAGTAAAAATTAAAGTGCCTTTGAAATTAAATATATAATAATAACAAAGCAGTAAACAAAAGAATTTTGCAAAAAATGGGTAAAATTAATGATAAATTAATTCTAGAAACAAAAAATAAGATGAGGCCTAAGAATATCATCATAATCCTCGTTGTTCACGCAGTGGCCCAAGACATTGTAAAACATGGAGTAATATCCAAGCAGGAAAATTCATTCTTAGCTAGCCATGACGCATGGAAGATCTTTATGAAATTGGACCCCAAACCCTTCGAGACCTTGTTTCAACAAGTAACAAGACTAGAAAGAAACACGAATGAACTCAAAGAATCGACCAATTCCTGGCGGAACATACTATTGGCCGTATGTTTCGTATTCGCAACCTCCCTGACCATAAGAGCCCTATTGACTTTTAATTACGGAAAAATCCTAAGACTAAAAAGACGAAAACAAAGAGAAGAACACGGGGAAACAGCTGAAATGCAGAGGCTAAACCCGGAGCCCCATGAGATCGAATAAGCCAAGAAATAGGGTAGACATTAGAAAACGAGTTGGTATAGAGGTCTCCACTCGTATTTGTTATGTCTTGTTCCCTCATTCTAGTATCGTTTACGTAAAACCGTGTGGTTATGACGCCGCAACATACGTTTCTTAAACAGCACGGACGTACGTGAACAATGCAGGCATGAAATATGTTGTAAAATTAGACCTCAAACTTAATAATGTAGTGTAAATTATGTTCATTTAATAAGTATTGAAGAATTATATAAGCCCTTTATCGATGTTTCCGTTCTCAAAACAAATTCGAAGACATCTCTGTTTTAGAATTCCCAATCGGAATTATGTCGTTTATTATAAACAAAAAAAATTCGTTGTGAGTACTAATATTGGTGTATTTATTTAACTCTGTCTCGTAGCGTGGGTTTATGTTCCCAATTAATGCGTGACTTATTTGTACTATGAGTATTTACTTCAAAGAACGTGTTATTCTGCCTCGTTATTTTTATTACAGGAAGTGGATGGACACATTGGATATTGAGCATTACAATGAGCTGCCCAGTACAGATACAACCTAGCAGCATCTATTTTCATCATATCTCAACCAACGAAGAGTACTCAGCATAGACTCCAGGCAATTTTCATCCCAGCTTCGTCTACGAAAACAACAGTTACCTTTGATCGTTGTTTCTTCGACCAGAAACCATATTACATATAAAGGTAACATTATATTTGAATCTCAATATCCAGCGCATTATCGAACTATATAATCACATAAATTCTGAGAACCCCATCGATCATTACAAGATATAAATACATAGATATCGCCTTTGACAATCATTATGGACCCCAGAATCATTTGACTGTATAGTGATGATATTTGAAGTTAAATGATATTTAACGATATTTGAAGTTAAATGATATTTAAAGACATTTGAAGATATTCGAAGTTGCAGTTAAAGACAATTTGAAGTTTAATTCTGAGAACCCCATTGATCAGTATAAGATATAAATACATAGATATCGCCTTTGGCAATCATTATGGACCCCAGAATCATTTGACTGTATAGTGATGATATTTAAAGTTAAATGATATTTAACGATATTTGAAGTTAAATGATATTTAAAGACATTTGAAGATATTTGAAGTTGAAGTTAAAGACAATATGTTAAAAGAGTCACTATAGTTTGATGTCAACCTGTTCTAAATCCAAACTTCAATTCCCCCGTGATTAACCTAGGAATCACCGCAAAGGTTAATCGACGCAAGCCATGAGCTAACAATCTTATAAAAGGCACAAATGAACAATTTTACGTGAGAATACATTCTCTATGTGCCTCAAAATATCCTATAAATGATATGCTGAGAAGAAATTAAACGCACTCCCAGTGTGCGACCCCTTAATGATAAGGCACCCTATGAACTATAAAAAAAAGCAGGTGAGAATGAACCCTGATAGCATATGCCAACACCTGTAGTGGGAAGCATCATTTCCCAGTTGACAATTAGAGAAAACTTGTTGTGTGAACACAATCAGGCTTGAACTGTTCCATGAATAAACCATAACGTAAATGCTTCAAAATTTTTGCCAAGACAAAAAGAGTGAAGGACAATAATTTACAACAGAAGGATGGAGTACACTAAAGACTCGAAGGTGATGAAATAGATGTGAATTTACATATGTTACTTCCTAATAACTTTGATAACTCAAAAATCCCAATAGTGAAAGTGTTCTAATGTTACCAGTGAATATGGTATACCCAACATTGTCTGTTATAAATCATTCATGTATGTACCGCTAGACGTTCAAGTAGAATTAAATGTAGTGTTATCATGTTATTCGTTTAATGTAGTGTAGATAGAATGTAGTATGTCATATAGACAGCAAAATAAAAAAAAGCCTTGTAAAAATTGAATTAAAAAAATCTTTAGTATAGTAGCTAGCCTAGAACCATGAATAATCTTAGTCCGGTAGATGAATTTTAGTTAAGGATGTAGAATAAAATAAGAAAAGTAATAGAGAAAATTTTTAGAACTCCTGATTAAGCCATAACATAAATATAAGACAATTATGTAGAAGAAATAGTTAATAAATGGCGAACATTTTAAAAGCCCAAAGGCAAGCAATTACTAATGACGGGGCGTCATTAATTAATGGGTCGGGTGATATGTACCGTGAGCAAAATGCGATATATTTAAAATACAAGATTCTTTCCTTCTAAAGATGATTCGGACAGAAATTAAACGTCCCCTAATTGAGTTTAAATACCGCTTCCAAGAGTCTAAATTTTTAATCAGCAAAAAGGGAAATTGCATTCTAGCTTCAGTCAAACAACGACGCTAGTCGGTTTGAATTTCGCTAAGATAATTAGTAACAAAAAAATGCTACGCACAATATATCTAAGGAAGTTTAAATGGTAAGAACCGTGTGAACGCTTGAATCATCAGAAATATTTAAAAAAATTTATTGGACGAAAGGTTCACATCCTTGGGGCCCCTCGGGCCAATAGTGAGCCAGTTCTCACAGCGCAAGACTAACGAGCTAAGTTTGATAGTGGGGTAGAAGTGCTTTTTGAATATATTCGTAAAAGAGAGTCAGGACCATTCAGATAGAAGCCTTAAATTCTTTCATGTTGTATCTCGGTCACCTTTATTGTCATTTGGAGTGACCCACTGCTGTTCACCTAAATATGTAAGTTTCAATAAATCTATTGCTTTTTTTACCTGTGTTTATTTTATTTTATATGTCCGTATCTAGCCTAAGGATAGCTAATTAGTTCGCGTGTCCCCAAGGTAGCTCTCCCAGAGGAATCTGATCTCCAGATAGCTCGGAAAGAAGAGGTCACATTTATATGGCTACACATTTCATTTTTTCTCATTAATTGAGGGTGGCGTAGGCCTTGTTAGCACAATCTTCAGCGCTATAAGCGACCCTATCGGAGAAATTACAAGGTGTAAGCTCACGACCTTAGGGCATAATATCGCCTTTAACGCGGTCAGTATTTAGCACCACATTTAGTATAGCTGGCCTATTTTTTCATCGCTACAAAATACTAATTTTTCATCGCTACACCTTATAGTTGCGCTTAAGAATCAAAAACCTACAGTGAGCTGTCACCTATGTCGTCCCGAATCTTTCTATGCTAAAAAAATCTATCGTTTGAGGATGTGGACACACTCGTTGCTTTTGCTGATGAAAGTACCATTGGTACTGTAGTAGGAACTGATTCTGAGATGCTTCCCAAATAAGTTGACCTTTTTGAGAGATTTTTTCTTTGGTTTGATGTAAATTGCCTTGCCCTAAATGTTGCTAAGTCAAGTTTTCTAATTTTTTCCCGTATTTCTCTAGCGTGCCCTGAGTTAACTAATATCCAGCTTTCAAGGGGCTCTCTCAGTAGACCTAAGGAACGATATGTTCGATTTCTCGGTATTCTTCTCGATGAAAACCTTTAATTTAAACATCATATTGGACTAACTAATATGAAGATCTCAAGGAGTCTTAGAATTTTGAGGAAGCTAAAACACATTTTTCCTGGATCAGTTTTAAAAATCCTGTTCCGTTGCTTAATTCAGTCCTACGTCCCTTATTGCCCTACAATATGGATGTCAACCTTCTTTTCTTTTTTGAAACCACTTTCTAAGTTATATGATAAGGCAAGAAGGCTTATACAGGAAACAAATTGTTCTGAATCCAACCCAACAAGCCCATTACTTGATTTGTAGGCTCTCTACATTCTTTCGTGCAAGTCTTTCACTTTTCATCAAAATCATGGTGATATCCCCACAGTCCTTGAAACTACTCCTTCTTTCGTCACTTATAGGTCTTCGCATCATCTTCGCAATTCAAGGAATATTAATATTTTATTTACTCCTTCGGTGAGGTCTGACTTTAATCCATTAACTGCTTGTCACATCGTTTGGACAAACCTACCTGAGTCAGCTCAAGAATGTCACTCGCTTGGTAGTTTCAAAAGAATTTTCAAAAACAATCAATGTCCTGATTTTTCATGTTTAAATTCTTTTCCAATTTTACTATTATTTTGTTTTTGGGGGGGGGGGCAGGTGACCCTAGCCTAGGTTGGAAACGTTTGTTGTGAGGGGTAGTGAGTTTGTCTAATATTTTTTGTGGCTTGGTTTCAAATATATTTTGGAATTTGGTTTAGTTTATTGAATTGTCTTACATTTTTTTTTTGGGGGGGGGGGGGGTGGGGGTGGGGTCTCATAAAAATCCCTTTTTGTTTCGGTCTTTTAATTATTGTTTTGTTTTTCTCTTCTTTGTTTTGTTTTGTGTGTGTGTGTGTGTGTTGAGTCTTTGAAAGGCTGAAATGCCTTATATTGAAAATACTTTTTTTTGGTATTTATGCTATTTCTGTTTTTCCCCTGTTTTTTCCCTGGCCATAGAACCTTACGGGGGTTCTATATTGAAGTGTTTTTTGTAGTAAATTTATTGGTTGAATAAATTGCTTGATTGATTGATCTTAGGGTAGTCCACACGAAGTAAATTGATTGCTTGGTAGTCCCCTGTTTAGTTTTTGATTTTTTGATTTTTTTTTTTCTCTCTTCTTTTTTTATGTGGATCATTGTATTTTATGATTTTTTTTTTCTTGTTTGTTTTTTTTTGTTTATTTGTTATTTATTTATCTTTTTTTTCTCTTGTGTTGAGTCTCTTAAAGGTGTGAATGTATGATGTTGAAAGCGTTTTTGTTTTTATGTATTTGTTTCATTTTTGTTTCTCCCCTGTTTTTTTCCTGGCCATAGAGCCTTACGGGGAGGTTTATATTGAAGTGTATTTTGTTAACTTTGTTGATTGAATAAATTGATTAATTGATTGATTGAATGGACCCCTTTTTCTCGCTTTCCCTATGTTAAAAACGAGCATAGATTGATGAAAAATAATCTACTCAAAGTAAAGAGCAAATTGGACACTTAAAAAGAGCTTTTAAACAGTTTGTTAGAGCTGGAATGTGGAATAGAACATATAAAAATATCAACGTGTATTTCTATGCATTTTATTGCGTTTTTCCGAGTCTGACAAACATTTTTATTGGGGGAATCTAAACCTTTCAATCCCTCCCATAAAGACGGCCTTGCCTACTGCTACTACTAACCACTTACCACAACACCAAGTCGCCGGAAACTACTCAAGCTACGCATGCTCATCAAGAAATATATTGTAATTATTTAATTGCATAGAACAATTTTAGAGTAAAATCAAGCCTATGGCCCAAAGATTTATCGGTACTGGTGCATTAGATGGTTACTTCTATATGCTAACTAAATTAAAAAAAGTTTTTTTTAACTGAAAGTAAGGAACGACGTTAAAACTTAAAACGAATAGAGATTATTCAGTATGCGAAAGGGGCTGTCCCCTCCTCAACGCCTCGCTCTTTACGCTAAAGTTTTTCACTGTTAAAAAAAAGAGAGTTGTGGGAAAGTCAAACTTTAGCGTAAAGGGCGAGGCTTTGAGGAGGGGACATCCCCTTTCATATACGGAATAATTTCTGTTTATTTTAAGTTTTAACATCGTTCCTTACTTTCAGTTAAAAAAAACTAGTTTTTTTTATTTAATTTTTGAACGTTTTTAAATCAATGCAGGTTTTGATTTTGGCTCACCGCACATGAATAATTAAAACAAAATTCGGATATTAATTTTACGTTTATTTGGTTAATTGGCTTTCTCGAAACCTGTTTAATTTTATTTACGAACGTTTTTATTAGTAATAAATATACGTAACTTACAAATTAACTTACGTAACGAACTTATATATTCATATATTTTTAATACGTATATTAGGGGGTTTGCCCCCGAGTCAATACCTTGCTCTGTAAGCTAAAGTTAGAGTTTTGTTCCAATTCTTTAAAAATGACCCCTTAATCACAAATGCCGTTAATTAGAATAAATAGCTCTTATGAAAGAACTTAATAATCTTTGGCCTAAAGACCGAGGTATTGACTAGGGGGTGAACCCAATCATATACGTAATGTTTTCTGTCGTTTTAAGTTTTGATGTTGCTCCTTACTTTCAGTTGAAAAATTTGTTTTTTTATATATAATTTCTGATATTTTTTAAAATAATGCTGGGAAATCGGGCGCCCCCTTCATAGCAATGTCCCTTCCCCCATGAAAACTTCCTTCATGGAAAGATTCTCCCACATAACCCCCGACCCACTCCCCATCCCTCCACTACCAAGAAAAATCCCCCTGAAAACGTCTGTATACTTTCCAATAACCAATACTATATGTTAACATTGGGTAAAGTTATTAGAAACCCATTATCCAATACGAGAAGAGATTTAATGTATTTGGTAAAAGTCTGGACTAGATCTAATGTCCTTGGTAAAAACATGGTTATATGATATTGTTTCATGGTTCTGTTTATTGATGGGTATGTTGTTTGATGTTTTTTTTGTGGTTCTGTTCTGTTTGATGGTTATATGATGTTGTTTCATGGTTCCCTTTGTTAACCAGCATGTCTGATGTTTCTTGGATACAGACAGAAGTTTACAACATTGTTGGATAAGAGCGAGTCTAATGGAAGAGAATGAATGACACCTATTTCTAGGCCAATCAGAGGCATAGGATCCTTGGGATAACAAGATTACGTGCCTTTTTACATAACTTATTCATGGTTCTGTTGTTTGATGGTTATGAGTGCTGTTATATGGTTATGTGGTTTGATGGTTATGTGATTTGATGTTTCATAGATGGTTCAGAAGGTACTGAATATACATGTTTTTGTGGTTTGATGGTTATGAGTGCTGTTTCACGGTTATGTGGTTTGATGGTTCTGTGATTTGATGCTTCATAGTTGGGTCAGAAGGTACTGAATATACATGGTTTTTCTGTTTGATGATTATGAGTGCTGTTTCATGGTTATGTGGTTTGATGGCTATGTGATTTGATGTTTCATAGATGGATTAGAAGGTAATGAATATACATGGTTTTGTGGTTTGATGGTTATGAGTGCAGTTTCATGGTTATGTGTTTTGATGGTTGTGTTATTTGATGTTTCACAGATGGGTCAGAAGGTACTGAATATACATTGTTTTGCTGTTTGATGGTTATGAGTGCTGTTTCATGGTTATGTGGTTTGATGGTTATGTGATTTGATGTTTCATAGATGGGTCAGAAGGTACTGAATATACAGGGTTTTGTTTTTTGATGGTTGTGAGTGCTGTTTCATGGTTATGTGGTTTGATTATTATGTGATTTGATGTTTCATAGATGGGTCAGAAGGTACTGAATATACATGGTTTTGTTGTTTGATGGTTATGAGTGCTGTTTCATGGTTATGCGGTTTGATGTTTCATAGATGTTTCTATTCCTATTGAACACAGACAGGGATTATTTGGGCAAAACAATTAATCAACATTTTAGGAATTTTTTGGGTGAAACTGTTTGAGACATTTTAGAGGATGATTTGGAGTGAAACACTGTGGTTGTTATAATACACAAGTACACAATTTTTGATTAGTGAGAGAATTATGAGTATGAACCATCAATGACTCTAACCACAATGGAACTCAACTTCCAAGAGTCACCTCTCCCCAACCCCCAAGCCCCCCTCCACCCAACATTTTGCCCCCTCCCCCATTTTTTTACTTTTTTTTGAAGTTTTCTTATAACTTTTTTATAATATTTTTTTTTAATGATATTTTTTTTAACTTTTTTTTACATGTCTTAGAATGAACAAGTACACAATATGGGAATATGTGAGACGATTATGGATATGAACATCAAGGACACCAACCATCAATGACCCTAGCCATCAAGGACCTCAACCTCCAAGTTCCCCAACCCCCAACTTTTGCTCCCTCCCCCCAAACTTTCTGCCCCCCCCCACATTTTAATACTATTTGCGTGATTGAGATGCAGAAGGGCCCCCCTCCAACCCGATTCCCTCCCCCCATTTTTTTGTGCTTGAAATATTCCAACTCTTACATTTTAACGAAAAAATCCAAAGTGAACTTTGTAACATCAAGAGAATGTAACAGTGACAAGGTAGACCACGACGAAACACTACTGAAATATTCCAGCTCTTACATTTAAACGAAAAAAAAATCCAAAATGAACTTTGAAGCCTGAAGAGAATGTAACAGTGACAAGGTAAATCACTAGAAAACACAACTGAAATGTTCCAACTCTTACATTTCAACGAAAAAAAAAGTCCAAAATGAACTTTATAACATCTTCAGAATGTAACAGTGACAACACCAATCACTGCTGAAATATTCCAATTCTTACATTTCAATGAAAAATAAACAAACTGAACTTTGAAATATCTTCAGAATGTAAAAGTGACAAGGTAAACCACAACGAAACACTACTGAAATATTCCAACTCTTACTTAAGAATGAAAAAATCCAAAGGTACTTTGAACCATCTTCAAAATGTAACATTGACAAGGTAAACCACGACAAACACTACTGAAACATTCAAACTATTATATTTCAATGAAAAAATTCAAAATGAACTTTGAACTATCCTCAGAATGTAACAGTGACAAGGTAAACCACTACAAAACCCTACTGAAATATTCCAATTCTTATATTTCAACAAAAAAAAATCCAAAATGAACTTTGAACCATCTTCAGAATGTAACAGTGATAAGGTAAACCACGAGAAAATACGACTGAAATATTCCAACTCTTGCATTTCAAGGACAAAAAATCCAAAATGAACTTTGAAACATCAATAAAATGTAACAGTGACAAGGTAAACCACGACAAAGCACTAATGGGCGATGGATTTTTTTCGTTAAAATGTAAGATGTGCGCCACTCTAAACGAACCTAAATTAACCCACATTTTTGCATATCTTTCTCCCTATGAATTTGTGTCTGAGCAGGTGTCTTACATTTCAACAAAAAAAAAATCCAAAATGAACTTTGAAATATCAAAGAATGTAACAGTGACAAAGTAAACTACGTCAAAACACTACTGAAATATTCCAACTGTTACATTTCAACTAAAAAAATCTAAAATGAACTTTGAAACGTCAAGAGAATTTAATAGTGATAAGGTAAACCACGACGAAATACTACTGAAATATTCCAACTTATACATTTCAAAGAAAAAATCCAAAACAAACTTTGAAATATCATGAGAATGTAACAGTGACAAGGTAGACCACAACAAAACACTACTGAAATATTGCAAATCTTACATTTCAACGAAAAAATCCAAAATGAACTTTGAAACATCAAGAGAATGTAACAATAAAAAGATAAAGCACGACAAAACACTACTGAAATATTCCAACTCTTACACTTCAACGAAAAAAATCCAAAATGACCTTTGAAACATCTTCAGTGTGTAAAATTGACAAGGTAACCAACGACAAAGCGATATTAAAATGATCTAACTCTTACATTTCAACGAAAAAAAAATATCCAAAATCAACTTTGGCAAGGTGGCAAGGTAAACCACGACGAAACACTACTGAAATATTGAAACTCTTAAATTTCAATGAAAAAAGTCCAAAATGAACTTTGAAATATCAAAATAACGTAACAGTGACAAGGTAAACCACGACAAAACACTACTAAAATATTCCAGCTCTTATAGTTCAACGAATGAATCCAAAATGAACTTTGAAACATCAAGAGAATAAAACAGTGACAAGGCAAACCACGACGAAACACTTCTGAAATATTTCAACTCATACATTTCAACGAAAAAATAAATCCAAAATGAATTTTGAAACATCTCATCAGAATATAACAGTGACAAGGTAAACCACGACAAAACACTACTGAAATATTCCAACTCTTACATTTCAACAAAAAATTATCCAAAATGAACTTTGAAACATCTTCAGAATGTAACAGTGCCAAGGTAAACCATGACGAAACACTGCTGGAGTATTCCAACTCATATATTTCAACGAAAAAAAAAATCCAAAATGAACTTTGAAACATCTTCAGAATGTAACAGTGACAAGGTAAACCACGACAAAACACTACTGAAATATTCTAACTCTTTCATTTAAACAAAAAAAATCCAAAATGAATTTTAAAACATCTTCAGAATGTTACAGTGACAAGGCAAACCACGACGATACACTACTGAAATATTCCAACTCTCACATTGCAACGAAAAAATCCAAAATGAACTTTGAACCATCATCAGAATGTAACAATGATAAGGTAAACCACACCAAACACTACTGAAATATTCCAACTCTTACATTTCAATGAAAAAAGTCTAAAATGAACTTTGAAACATCAAGAGAATGTAACAGTGACAAGGTAAACCATGACAAAACACTACTGAAATATTCCAACTCTTACATTTCAACGAAAAAATAACTGAACTTATAAACATCTTCAGAATTTAACAGTGACAAGGTAAACCACGACAAACACTAATGAAATATTCCAAATCTCACCTTTCAACGAATAAAATCCAAAATGAACTTTGAAATATCTTCTGAATGTAACAGGGACAAGGTAAACCACGACAAAACACTACTGAAATATTCTAACTCTTTCATTTAAACAAAAAAAATCCAAAATGAATTTTAAAAACATCTTCAGAATGTAACAGTGACAAGGTAAACCACGACAATACACTACTGAAATATTCCAACTCTTACATTGCAACGAAAAAATCCAAAATGAACTTTGAACCATCATCAGAATGTAACAGTGATAAGGTAAACCACTACAAACACTACTGAAATATTCCAACTCTTACATCTCAATGAAAAAAGTCTAAAATGAACTTTGAAACATCAAGAGAATGTAACAGTGATAAGGTAAACCATGACAAAACACTACTGAAATATTCCAACTCTTACATTTCAACGAAAAAATAACTGAACTTAGAAACATCTTCAGAATTTAACAGTGACAAGGTAAACCACGACAAACACTAATGAAATATTCCAACTCTCACCTTTCAACGAAAAAAAATCCAAAATGAACTTTGAAACATCTTCTGAATGTAACAGGGACAAGGTAAACCACGACAAAACACTACTGAAATATTCTAACTCTTTCATTTAAACAAAAAAAATCCAAAATGAATTTTAAAACATCTTCAGAATGTAACAGTGACAAGGTAAACCACGACAATACACTACTGAAATATTCCAACTCCTTGATTGCAACGAAAAAATCCAAAATGAACTTTGAACCATCATCAAAATGTAACAGTGATAAGGTAAACCACTACAAACGCTACTGAAATATTCCAACTCTTACATCTCAATGAAAAATGTCTAAAATGAACTTTGAAACATCAAGAGAATGTAGCAGTGACAAGGTAAACCATGACGAAACACTGCTGGAGTATTCCAACTCATATATTTCAAAGAAAAAAAAAATCCAAAATGAACTTTGAAACATCTTCAGAATGTAACAGTGACAATGTAAACCCCGACAAAACACTACAGAAATATTCCAACTCTTTCATTTAAACGAAAAAAAATCCAAAATGAACTTTGAAACATCTTCAGAATTTAACAGTGACAAGGCAAACCACGACGATACACTACTGAAATATTCCAACTCTCACATTGCAACGAAAAAATCCAAAATGAACTTTGAACCATCATCAGAATGTAACAGTGATAAGGTAAACCACACCAAACACTACTGAAATATTCCAACTCTTACATTTCAATGAAAAAAGGCTAAAATGAACTTTGAAACATCAAGAGAATGTAACAGTGACAAGGTAAACCATGACAAAACACTACTGAAATATTCCAACTCTTACATTTCAACGAAAAAATAACTGAACTTATAAACATCTTCAGAATTTAACAGTGACAAGGTAAACCACGACAAACACTAATGAAATATTCCAAATCTCACCTTTCAACGAAAAAAATCCAAAATGAACTTTGAAACATCTTCTGAACTTAACAGGGACAAGGTAAACCACGACAAAAGACTACTGAAATATTTTAACTCTTTCATTTAAACAAAAAAAATCCAAAATGAATTTTAAAACTTCTTCAGAATGTAACAGTGACAAGGTAAACCACGATAATACACTACTGAAATATTCCAACTCTTACATTGCAACGAAAAAATCCAAAATGAACTTTGAACCATCATCAGAATGTAACAGTGATAAGGTAAACCACTACAAACACTACTGAAATATTCCAACTCTTACATCTCAATGAAAAAAGTCTAAAATGAACTTTGAAACATCAAGAGAATGTAACAGTGACAAGGTAAACCATGACAAAACACTACTGAAATATTCCAACTCTTACATTTCAACGAAAAAATAACTGAACTTAGAAATATCTTCAGAATTTAACAGTGACAAGGTAAACCACGACAAACACTAATAAAATATTCCAACCCTCACCTTTCAACGAAAAAAAAATCCAAAATGAACTTTGAAACATCTTCTGAATGTAACAGGGACAAGGTAAACCACGACAAAACACTACTGAAATATTCCAAATCTTTCATTTAAACGAAAATATCAAAAATGAACTTTGAAACATTTTCAGAATGTAACAGTGACAAGGTAAACCACGACAATACACTACTGAAATATTCCAACTCTTAGATTGCAAAGAAAAAATCCAAAATGAACTTTGAACCATCATCAAAATGTAACAGTGATAAGCTAAACCACTACAAACTCTACTGAAATATTCCAACTCTTACATCTCAATGAAAAATGTCTAAAATGAACTTTGAAACATCAAGAGAATGTAACAGTGACAAGGCAAACCACGACAAAACACCACAGAAATATTCCAACTCTTTCATTTAAACGAAAAAAAAACAAAATGAACTTTGGAACATCTTCAGAATGTAACAGTGACAAGGCAAACCATGACGATACACTACTGAAATATTCCAACTCTCACATTGCAACGAAAAAATCCAAAATGAACTTTGAACCATCATCAGAATGTAACAGTGATAAGGTAAACCACACCAAACACTACTGAAATATTCCAACTCTTACATTTCAATGAAAAAATTCTAAAATGAACTTTGAAACATCAAGAGAATGTAACAGTGACAAGGTAAACCATGACAAAACACTACTGAAACATTCCAACTCTTACATTTCAACGAAAAAATAACTGAACTTATAAACATCTTCAGAATTTAACAGTGACAAGGTAAACCACGACAAACACTAATGAAATATTCCAAATCTCACCTTTCAACGAAAAAAATCCAAAATGGACTTTGAAACATCTTCTGAATGTAACAGGGACAAGGTAAACCACGACAAAACACTACTCAAATATTCTAACTCTTTCATTTAAACAAAAAAAAATCCAAATGAATTTTAAAACATCTTCAGAATGTAACAGTGACAAGGTAAACCACGACAATACACTACTGAAATATTCCAACTCTTACATTGCAACGAAAAAAATCCAAAATGAACTTTGAACCATCATCAGAATGTAACAGTGGTAAGGTAAACCACTACAAACACTACTGAAATATTCCAACTCTTACATCTCAATGAAAAAAGTCTAAAATGAACTTTGAAACATCAAGAGAATGTAACAGTGACAAGGTAAACCATGACAAAACACTACTGAAACATTCCAACTCTTACATTTCAACGAAAAAATAACTGAACTTGATATCCCCACAGTCCTTGAAACTACTCCTTCTTTTGTCACTTATAGGTCTTCGCATCATCTTCGCAATTCAAGGAATATTAATATTTTATTTATTCCTTCGGTGAGGTCTGACTTTAATCCATTAACTGCTTGTCACATCGTTTGGACAAACCTACCTGAGTCAGCTCAAGAATGTCACTCGCTTGGTAGTTTCAAAAGAATTTTCAAAAACAATTAATGTCCTGATTTTTCATGTTTAAATTCTTTTCCAATTTTACTATTATTTTGTTTTTTTTGGGGGGGGGGGCAGGTGACCCTAGCCTAGGTTGGAAACGTTTGTTGTGAGGGGTAGTGAGTTTGTCTAATATTTTTTGTGGCTTGGTTTCAAATATATTTTGGAATTTGGTTTAATTTATTGAATTGTCTCACATTTTTTTTTGGGGGGGGGGTGGGGGTGGGGTCTCATAAAAATCCTTTTTTGTTTCGCTCTTCTAATTATTGTTTTGTTTTTCTCTTCTTTGTTTTGTTTTGTGTGTGTGTGTTTGTGTGTGTGTGTGTGTGTTGAGTCTTTGAAAGGCTGAAATGCCTTATATTGAAAATACTTTTTTTTGGTATTTATGCTATTTCTGTTTTTCCCCTATTTTTTCCCTGGCCATAGAACTTACGGGGGTTCTATATTGAAGTGTTTTTTGTAGTAAATTTATTGGTTGAATAAATTGCTTGATTGATTGATCTTAGGGTAGTCCACGCGAAGTAAATTGATTGCTTGGTAGTCCCCTGTATAGTTTTTGATTTTTTGATTTTTTTTTTCTCTCTTCTTTTTTTTATGTGGATCATTGTATTTTATGATTTTTTTTTTCTTGTTTGTTTTTTTTTGTTTTTTTGTTATTTTTTTATCTTTTTTTTCTCTTGTGTTGAGTCTCTTAAAGGTGTGAATGTATGATGTTGAAAGCGTTTTTGTTTTTATGTATTTGTTTCATTTTTGTTTCTCCCCTGTTTTTTTTCCTGGCCATAGAGCCTTACGGGGAGGTTTATATTGAAGTGTATTTTGTTAACTTTGTTGATTGAATAAATTGATTAATTGATTGATTGAATGGACCCCTTTTTCTCGCTTTCCCTATGTTAAAAACGAGCATAGATTGATAAAAAATAATCTACTCAAAGTAAAGAGCAAATTGGACACTTAAAAAGAGCTTTTAAACAGTTTGTTAGAGCTGGAATGTGGAATAGAACATATAAAAATATCAACGTGTATTTCTATGCATTTTATTGCGTTTTTCCGAGTCTGACAAACATTTTGATTGGGGGAATCTAAACCTTTCAATCCCTCCCATAAAGACGGCCTTGCCTACTGCTACTACTAACCACTTACCACAACACCAAGTCGCCGGAAACTACTCAAGCTACGCATGCTCATCAAGAAATATATTGTAATTATTTAATTGCATAGAACAATTTTAGAGTAAAATCAAGCCTATGGCCCAAAGATTTATCGGTACTGGTGCATTAGATGGTTACTTCTATATGCTAACTAAATTAAAAAAAAGTTTTTTTTAACTGAAAGTAAGGAACGACGTTAAAACTTAAAACGAATAGAGATTATTCCGTATGCGAAAGGGGCTGTCCCCTCCTCAACGCCTCGCTCTTTACGCTAAAGTTTTTCACTGTTAAAAAAAAGAGAGTTGTGGGAAAGTCAAACTTTAGCGTAAAGGGCGAGGCTTTAAGGAGGGGACATCCCCTTTCATATACGGAATAATTTCTGTTTATTTTAAGTTTTAACATCGTTCCTTACTTTCAGTTAAAAAAAACTAGTTTTTTTTATTTAATTTTTGAACGTTTTTAAACCAATGCAGGTTTTGATTTTGGCTCACCGCACATGAATAATTAAAACAAAATTCGGATATTAATTTTACGTTTATTTGGTTAAATGGCTTTCTCGAAACCTGTTTAATTTTATTTACGAACGTTTTTATTAGTAATAAATATACGTAACTTACGAATTAACTTACGTAACGAACTTATATATTCATATATTTTTAATACGTATATTAGGGGGTTTGCCCCCGAGTCAATACCTTGTTCTGTAAGCTAAAGTTAGAGTTTTGTTCCAATTCTTTAAAAATGACCCCTTAATCACAAATGCCGTTAATTAGAATAAATAGCTCTTATGAAAGAACTTAATAATCTTTGGCCTAAAGAGCGAGGTATTGACTAGGGGGTGAACCCAATCATATACATAATGTTTTCTGTCGTTTTAAGTTTTGATGTTGCTCCTTACTTTCAGTTGAAAAAATTGTTTTTTTATATATAATTTCTGATATTTTTTAAAATAATGCTGGGAAATCGGGCACCCCCTTCATAGCAATGTCCCTTCCCCCATGAAAACTTCCTTCATGGAAAGATTCTCCCATATAACCCCCGACCCACTCCCCATCCCTCCACTACCAAGAAAAATCCCCCCTGAAAACGTCTGTATACTTTCCAATAACCAATACTATATGTTAACATTGGGTAAAGTTATTAGAAACCCATTATCCAATACGAGAAGAGATTTAATGTACTTGGTAAAAGTCTGGACGTGATCTAATGTCTTTGGTAAAAACATGGTTATATGATATTGTTTCATGGTTCTGTTTATTGATGGGTATGTTGTTTGATGTTTTTTTGTGGTTCTGTTCTGTTTGATGGTTATATGATGTTGTTTCATGGTTCCCTTTGTTGACCAGCATGTCTGATGTTTCTTGGATACAGACAGAAGTTTACAACATTGTTGGATAAGAGCGAGTCTAATGGAAGAGAATGAATGACACCTATTTCTAGGCCAATCAGAGGCATAGGATCCTTGGGAGAACAAGATTACGTGTCTCTTTACATAACTTATTCATGGTTCTGTTGTTTGATGGTTATGAGTGCTGTTATATGGTTATGTGGTTTGATGGTTATGTGATTTGATGTTTCATAGATGGGTCAGAAGGTAATGAATATACATGGTTTTGTGGTTTGATGGTTATGAGTGCAGTTTCACGGTTATGTAGTTTGATGTTTCTGTGATTTGATGCTTCAAAACCCCCCCACATTTTAATACTATTTGCGTGATTGAGATGCAGAAGGGCCCCCCTCCAACCCGATTCCCTCCCCCCATTTTTTTGTGCTTGAAATATTCCAACTCTTACATTTTAACGAAAAAATCCAAAGTGAACTTTGTAACATCAAGAGAATGTAACAGTGACAAGGTACACCACGACAAAACACTACTGAAATATTCCAACTCTTACATTTCAACGAAAAAAAAAGTCCAAAATGAACTTTGAAGCCTGAAGAGAATGTAACAGTGACAAGGTAAATCACTAGAAAACACAACTGAAATGTTCCAACTCTTACATTTCAACGAAAAAAAAAGTCCAAAATGAACTTTATAACATCTTCAGAATGTAACAGTGACAACACCAATCACTGCTGAAATATTCCAATTCTTACATTTCAATGAAAAATAAACAAACTGAACTTTGAAATATCTTCAGAATGTAAAAGTGACAAGGTAAACCACAACGAAACACTACTGAAATATTCCAACTCTTACTTAAGAATGAAAAAATCCAAAGGTACTTTGAACCATCTTCAAAATGTAACATTGACAAGGTAAACCACGACAAACACTACTGAAACATTCCAACTATTATATTTCAATGAAAAAATTGAAAATGAACTTTGAACCATCCTCAGAATGTAACAGTGACAAGGTAAATCACTAGAAAACACAACTGAAATGTTCCAACTCTTATATTTCAACAAAAAAAAAATCCAAAATGAACTTTGAACCATCTTCAGAATGTAACAGTGATAAGGTGAACCACTAAAAACACTACTGAAATATTCCAACACTAACATTTCAATGAAAAATCCAAAATAAACTTTGAAACATCTTCAGAATGTAACAGTGACAAGGTAAACCACGAGAAAATACGACTGAAATATTCCAACTCTTACATTTCAAGGACAAAAAATCCAAAATGAACTTTGAAACATCAATAAAATGTAACAGTGACAAGGTAAACCACGACAAAGCACTAACGGGCGATGGATATTTTCGTTAAAATGTAAGATGTGCGCCACTCTAAACGAACCTAAATTAACCCACATTTTTGCATATCCTTCTCCCTATGAATTTGTGTCTGAGCAGGTGTCTTACATTTCAACAAAAAAATCCAAAATGAACCAAAGTAAACCACGACAAAACACTACTCAAATATTTTAACTCTTTCATTTAAACAAAAAAAAATCCAAAATGAATTTTAAAACATCATCAGAATGTAACAGTGGTAAGGTAAACCACTACAAACACTACTGAAATATTCCAACTCTTACATCTCAATGAAAAAAGTCTAAAATGAACTTTGAAACATCAAGAGAATGTAACAGTGACAAGGTAAACCATGACAAAACACTACTGAAATATTCCAACTCTTACATTTCAACGAAAAAATAACTGAACTTAGAAACATCTTCAGAATTTAACAGTGACAAGGTAAACCACGACAAACACTAATGAAATATTCCAACTCTCACCTTTCAACGAAGAAAAATCCAAAATGAACTTTGAAACATCTTCTGAATGTAACAGGGACAAGGTAAACCACGACAAAACACTACTGAAATATTCCAAATCTTTCATTTAAACGAAAAATATCCAAAATGAACTTTGAAACATCTTCAGAATGTAACAGTGACAAGGTAAACCACGACAATACACTACTGAAATATTCCAACTCTTAGATTGCAACGAAAAAATCCAAAATGAACTTTGAACCATCATCAAAATGTAACAGTGATAAGCTAAACCACTACAAACGCTACTGAAATATTCCAACTCTTACATCTCAATGAAAAATGTCTAAAATGAACTTTGAAACATCAAGAGAATGTAACAGTGAAAAGGTAAACCATGACAAAACGCTACTGAAATATTCCAACTCTTACATTTCAACGAAAAAATAACTGAACTTATAAACATCTTCAGAATTTAACAGTGACAAGGTAAACCACGACAAACACTAATAGAATATTCCAAATCTCACCTTTCAACGAAGAAAAATCCAAAATGAACTTTGAAATATCTTCTGAATGTAACAGGGACAAGGTAAACCACGACAAAACACTACTGAAATATTCTGACTCTTTCATTTAAACAAAAAAAAATCCAAAATGAATTTTAAACCATCTTCAGAATGTAATAGTGACAAGGTAAACCACGACAATACACTACTGAGATATTCCAACTCTTACATTGCAACGAAAAAATCCAAAATGAACTTTGAACCATCATCAGAATGTAACAGTGATAAGGTAAACCACTACAAACACTACTGAAATATTCCAACTCTTACATCTCAATGAAAAAAGTCTAAAATGAACTTTGAAACATCAAGAGAATGTAACAGTGACAAGGTAAACCATGACAAAACACTACTGAAATATTCCAACTCTTACATTTCAACGAAAAAATAACTGATCTTATAAACATCTTCAGAATTTAACAGTGACAAGGTAAACCACGACAAACACTAATGAAATATTCCAACTCTCACCTTTCAACAAAAAAAAAATCCAAAATGAACTTTGAAACATCTTCTGAATGTAACAGGGACAAGGTAAACCACGACAAAACACTACTGAAATATTCCAAATCTTTCATTTAAACGAAAAATATCCAAAATGAACTTTGAAACATCTTCAGAATGTAACAGTGACAAGGTAAACCACGACAATACACTACTGAAATATTCCAACTCTTAGATTGCAACGAAAAAATCCAAAATGAACTTTGAACCATCATCAAAATGTAACAGTGATAAGCTAAACCACTACAAACGCTACTGAAATATTCCAACTCTTACATCTCAATGAAAAATGTCTAAAATGAACTTTGAAACATCAAGAGAATGTAACAGTGACAAGGTAAACCATGACGAAACACTGCTGGAGTATTCCAACTCATATATTTCAACGAAAAAAAAAATCCAAAATGAACTTTGAAACATCTTCAGAATGTAACAGTGACAATGTAAACCACGACAAAACACTACAGAAATATTCCAACTCTTTCATTGAAACGAAAAAAAATCCAAAATGAACTTTGGAACATCTTCAGAATGTAACAGTGACAAGGCAAACCACGACGATACACTACTGAAATATTCCAACTCTCACATTGCAACGAAAAAATCCAAAATCAACTTTGAACCATCATCAGAATGTAACAGTGATAATGTAAACCACACCAAACACTACTGAAATATTCCAACTCTTACATCTCAATGAAAAATGTCTAAAATGAACTTTGAAACATCAAGAGAATGTAACAGTGACAAGGTAAACCATGACAAAACACTACTGAAATATTCCAACTCTTACATTTCAACGAAAAAATAACTGAACTTATAAACATCTTCAGAATTTAACAGTGACAAGGTAAACCACGACAAACACTAATGAAATATTCCAAATCTCACCTTTCAACGAAAAAAATCCAAAATGAACTTTGAAACATCTTCTGAATGTAACAGGGACAAGGTAAACCACGACAAAAGACTACTGAAATATTCTAACTCTTTCATTTAAACAAAAAAAATCCAAAATGAATTTTAAAACATCTTCTGAATGTAACAGTTACAAGGTAAACCACGACAATACACTACTGAAATATTCCAACTCTTACATTGCAACGAAAAAATCCAAAATGAACTTTGAACCATCATCAGAATGTAACAGTGATAAGGTAAACCACTACAAACACTACTGAAATATTCCAACTCTTACATCTCAATGAAAAAAGTCTAAAATGAACTTTGAAACATCAAGAGAATGTAACAGTGACAAGGTAAACCATGACAAAACACTACTGAAATATTCCAACTCTTACATTTCAACGAAAAAATAACTGAACTTAGAAACATCTTCAGAATTTAACAGTGACAAGGTAAACCACGACAAACACTAATGAAATATTCCAACTCTTAGATTGCAACGAAAAAATCCAAAATGAACTTTGAACCATCATCAAAATGTAACAGTGATAAGCTAAACCTCTACAAACGCCACTGAATTATTCCAACTCTTACATCTCAATGAAAAATGTCTAAAATGAACTTTGAAACATCAAGAGAATGTAACAGTGACAAGGTAAACCATGACAAAACATTACTGAATTATTCCAACTCTTTAATTTCAACGAAAAAATAGCTGAACTTATAAACATCTTCAGAATTTAACAGTGACAAGGTAAACCACGACAAACACTACTGAAATATTCCAACTCTCACATTTCAACGAGAAAAATCCAAATGAACTTTGAAACATCAAGAGAATGTAACAGTGACAAGGTAAACCACGACAAAATACTAATGGGGGAGGAGGCCCATAAAGTTGGGGGGGACCCTTCTTTGTCTCAAGCGTACAAAAAAATAGAGGGGGTCAAAAATTTGGGGTGGGGAGGGGGGTTCCTTGGAGTTGGGGTAGGGGACATTGGAGGTTGAGGTCCTTGATGGCTAGGGTCCATTGACGGTTGTTGTCCTTGATGTTCAAATCCATAATCTTCTGACATAATCCAATATTGTAGCCTATACTTGTTCATTCTAAGACATGTAAGAAAAAGTTAAAAAAATATCATGTTAAAAAAATAATATAAAAAAGTCATAAAAACTTCTATATGAATATAGAAGTTCGTTACGTAAGTTAGGTTACGAATATTTATTACTAATAAAAGCGTTCGTAAATAAAATTAAACAAGTTTCGAGAAAGCCGTTTAACCAAATAAGAGTGAAATTGATATGCAAATTTTTTTTAATTATTCATGTACGGTGAGCCAAAATCAAAACCTGCATCAAAAATTCAAAGCGATCAAAAATTGAATGAAAAAACAAGTTTTTTTAACTGAAAGTAAGGAGCGACGTTAAAACTTAAAACAAACATAAATTATTCCGTATACAAAAGGGGCTGTCCCCTCCTCAACACCTCGCTCTTTACGCTTAAGTTTTATATTGTTTAAAAAAAACAGAGTTGTGAGAAAGTGAAACTTTAGTGAGGAGGGGACAGCTCCTTTCATATACAGAATAATTTATGTTCGTTTTAAGTTTTAACGTCGTTCCTTACTTTCAGTTAAAAAAAAACTTGTTTTTTTTATTTTTTGTCACTAAAGCTAAGCTAATTATAACCGAATGCGAAAGACAAACGGTTTATTTCTCAGATCACACTGATCAAACTTCTTGAGTGTTTTCGGGATATTTAACAAGTACAGTTTATTTTCAAACCTTGGTATTTTTGCAAGTGAATCTTCCGAAAATGTTAAATTTTCATTGACAACCCTGAGGTGATGTCTATATTTTAGTGAGGACAAGTGTTTTCCTGGGGAAAATTCGGCAAAAACTCTGCAAAAATTTCTTACGCAAGTGTTTGTTTTATGCTGCATTGATGCAAAGTTTTTCTCCTCCCCCCTAATTAAAACGACTTATCCTTCTATTTTGTTTATTTGAAAATTAGTAAAAATTTATATGCCCAGGGCCTGAGTACACTTGAATCTCATGTTTGCAGTAATAACTCAGTACAGAATAAACCACGTTCTATACCAACGAAAGGCTTGAAAAACGTTTAAAAATAACAAAAAAAAGTCTCATCAAAAGATTCAGGAATGATAGCTTTTATTTAGATTCATTTTAATAGTGAAAGTTTATCGCGGGAACAAATTTATGAAAATCAAACAGTTCGTGGTAACGAACTGTAAGTAAGGAGTGACCCGGCTCAATGGTAACCGAAACTCTAGAAAACGGGTTTTTTATACCAATAGATACATCAACAGAATCAGATTTCAAATATATAACTCATCAAGTTTAGTGTTACCCATCAAAAGTTACGCGCCTGAGAAAATTTGGCTGATTTTCAAAAAAGGGGTAAAGACCCCCTGAAAGCTATATAACCTTAATGAAAATCACACCATCATATTCAGCGTTTCAGAGAACCCTACTGTAGAGGTTTCAAGCTCCTATCTACAAAAATGTGGAATTTTGAATTTTTTGCCAGAAGAAAGATCACGGATGCGTGTATATTTGTTGTTTTTTTCCCCAGGGTGGGTTAATTCCCAGGGTGGGTTTTCCCTAGCCTGGAAAAATTTTGAGATAGCCCTTTTGTTCAGCATGGTCGAAAATATGATAAATATGTCTTTTAGGATGACTTAATCCCCGAAGTCCCCAGGGGGAGGGCTAAAAGTTATGAACTTTACCCAATGTTAACATATAGTATTGGTTATTGGGAAGTATACAGAAGTTTTCAGGAGGGTTTTTTTTCTGGTAGTGGGGGGGGGGGGGGTTCAGGGGTTATGTTGGGGATCTGTCCATGAAGGAAGTTTTCATGGGGGAAGGGAAATTGCCATGAAGTGGGCACCGGACTTGCCAGCATTATTTATTGGTTATTGGGAAGTATACAGACATTTTCAGGGAGGATTTTTTTTCTGGAGGGGGGGTGTTGGGGTTCCACCCCTGTTTCTTTTCCTTTCAGATAAATGACCTGTTTTCGTTTTCTTAATTACATTTGCTTATAGTATAATTTCAAAAGACAGGTTAAATTCCGTTACTAAGCGATGGTGGTTTTGCAATAAATAAGCTGTGAACTAAGTTCTATTTTCGTACTTCCTGGTTCTGGGGAGTCATTGAAAAATAAATCTAAGAAGTTGAATTGGCTTAAAAATGAGGATGTAGCTGATTGGCTTGGCCAAGCGGAGGTCCACCCATATGAACAGTGGTGCGCAAAATAAAATATTGTGCTAGTCTGCGTTTTGACCCCGCTTGGGGAAGGATATTTCGGTTGTTATATGTGACCCTTTTTGGAAGAATACAAGTAAGGTATTTTCTACAAACTATGTACTATTTTCCGTAACCGAGGCAGGGTAGGAATAGAACTACGAGGTACCGTCATTATTATATTGACAGGGAGGCTTGTTACCTCCAAGGAGAGAGTTAAGAGATTTTCTAGCCGTAACCCAAGGCGGGTACATTTGGCCTTAGAAAGTGGCCATTTGACCATTCGATCGCGTTATCATACCCTGGGACAAGGTATACTGTAAATAGGGTAGTACCAAACCCGATATTTGCAGAACCGGTGTGGTAGACACGGGCATAGCATTATAATTTGGGGCCGGGGCTTTCCCCTCCAATAAGTGGCGACACCCGTACTTACACCCCAATAAGTGGTGCCAGCGGTACCTACACCCCAATAAGTGGTGGCAGCAAGAACAGGAATTATTAACAGCGTTGATAATAAAAGAATTTTGCGTTTTCGAAGAGACTAGTTGAGTTAGCCTACATAGTGATAGTAGCCTATTGTGGTTACATATAAAGAGAAAAGAAGGAAATACTGAATCAATTAATACAATTATGAAGATCTATTATGGACTATGCCTTGTGAGATCATAATTGAAAAATTTACGAATCAATATATCGCGCAACTAATTAGTATTCAAAAATATAAGGCTAAAAGTTCTGCGTGTCAAAACAATTTTCCACGAGAGACCGGAAGTTAAATGGATAAAAGAATTTTCATTTAGACTGAAAAGGTAATTTGAAGTTAACGGAATTTTGAATTATGTCGGACAGAGATGAGATTTACTCAAGACCTAAAAGGGTGAGTGAAGCCCACAGAATAAAGAGAGAGAGAAATAGAAAAGAAAGGGAGAGAGATATGAGACAACAAATATTAAATTTCATGAAGGAAGTGAGAATAGCCAGAGAACGAGATGACGAAAGAGATAGGAAAGAAAGGGAACAAAGATAGAAAGATAGACAAGAAAGAGAGAAAGATAGACAAGAAAGAATAGATCAAATTGAAAAAGATAGGCAAACCAATGAAATACTTCATCAGGCCCGTATGGACAAAATTGAAAAAGATAGTCAAGCCAATAAAATACTTCATCAGGCCCGTATGGACGAAACTGAAACAGATTGACGAGAAGGAGAGAAAGATAGACGAGAAAGAGAGAAAAGTAGACAAGAAAGAGAGAAAGATAGACAATAAAGAGAGAAGGAGGGGTAGATAGAGAACGAAAGGAAGAGGTTGATAGAATAGCCAGAGAACGAAAAAAGGAGAATGATAAAATAACTAGAGACAAAGAAAAAAGACATCACCAAGAGTTTAAAAGAACCATGATAGGTCTAATTCCAAAAAGTGATATTTTATCACAACTAACTTCTATGTTGTCAGATAGCCATAATAATTTGTCTAAGAATCAATAGCGAGAAAACGAAAATTACCAAACAGTAAACACTTTTACGAGAAAATATACAACTCCGTTAACTACGGGGGGAGGTGAACCGGCCCATAAAACAAATTGGGAGGCTGTGCCGCCCTATCGGAAAAAGAAATGCTTGATAGTCAAAATGATGATAATCTGGTAAAAATTGATTTCTCGGAGCCTTTTTCTAAAAATTGCCATAATAAAGAAAAGAAAGTAACCTATAAAAGATCGAATTGGGCTATAGCACATAATCAAGGAAATATTGACGAGTTTGTGAAATCACATAAAATAGAAGGAAAATTAAACGGAAAATTGACCGAAATGGTAATTGACTCAGGGAGTGAGCAAACTTTTGTGCGAATGGACCTAATTAAAAGACGGAAATAGACCATAAAAATAAGATTACAACATTATGTTATTATGGAGATAAGCACTAATGCCCGTCTGCTTGGGTAAGAATAGAAATTGCAAGGAACGACGGTGCGGTCCAGAGAAAAACGATAAAAGTAGGCTTAGTAGCTACTCTAGCAGTGGATGTTTTAGTAGGGGGAGACTTTGGAGATACCGGAAATCGGAAATCTACATGTCTTAGAATGAACAAGTACACAATATGGGAATATGTGAGACGATTATGGATATGAACATCAAGGACACCAACCATCAATGACCTAGCCATCAAGGACCTCAACCTCCAAGTTCCCCAACCCCCAACTTTTGCCGCCCCCAAACTTTCTGCCCCCCCCCCACATTTTAATACTATTTGCGTGATTGAGATGCAGAAGGGCCCCCCCTCCAACCCGATTCCCTCCCCCCATTTTTTTGTGCTTGAAATATTCCAACTCTTACATTTTAACGAAAAAAATCCAAAGTGAACTTTGTAACATCAAGAGAATGTAACAGTGACAAGGTACACCACGACAAAACACTACTGAAATATTCCAGCTCTTACATTTAAACGAAAAAAAAATCCAAAATGAACTTTGAAGCCTGAAGAGAATGTAACAGTGACAAGGTAAATCACTAGAAAACACAACTGAAATGTTCCAACTCTGACATTTCAACGAAAAAAAAAGTCCAAAATGAACTTTATAACATCTTCAGAATGTAACAGTGACAACACCAATCACTGCTGAAATATTCCAATTCTTACATTTCAATGAAAAATAAACAAACTGAACTTTGAAATATCTTCAGAATGTAAAAGTGACAAGGTAAACCACAACGAAACACTACTGAAATATTCCAACTCTTACTTAAGAATGAAAAAATCCAAAGGTACTTTGAACCATCTTCACAATGTAACAGTGACAAGGTAAACCACGACAAACACTACTGAAACATTCCAACTATTATATTTCAATGAAAAAATTCAAAATGAACTTTGAACCATCCTCAAAATGTAACAGTGACAAGGTAAACCACTACAAAACCCTACTGAAATATTCCAATTCTTATATTTCAACAAAAAAAATCCAAAATGAACTTTGAACCATCTTCAGAATGTAACAGTGATAAGGTGAACCACTAAAAACACTACTGAAATATTCCAACACTAACATTTCAATGAAAAATACAAAATAAACTTTGAAACATCTTCAGAATGTAACAGTGACAAGGTAAACCACGAGAAAATACGACTGAAATATTCCAACTCTTACATTTCAAGGACAAAAAATCCAAAATGAACTTTGAAACATCAATAAAATGTAACAGTGACAAGGTAAACCACGACAAAGCACTAATGGGCGATGGATTTTTTTCGTTAAAATGTAAGATGTGCGCCACTCTAAACGAACCTAAATTAACCCACATTTTTGCATATCCTTCTCCCTATGAATTTGTGTCTGAGCAAGTGTCTTACATTTCAACAAAAAAAAATCCAAAATGAACCAAAGTAAACCACGACAAAACACTACTCAAATATTCTAACTCTTTCATTTAAACAAAAAAAAATCCAAAATGAATTTTAAAACATCATCAGAATGTAACAGTGGTAAGGTAAACCACTACAAACACTACTGAAATATTCCAACTCTTACATCTCAATGAAAAAAGTCTAAAATGAACTTTGAAACATCAAGAGAATGTAACAGTGACAAGGTAAACCATGACAAAACACTACTGAAATATTCCAACTCTTACATTTCAACGAAAAAATAACTGAACTTAGAAACATCTTCAGAATTTAACAGTGACAAGGTAAACCACGACAAACACTAATGAAATATTCCAACTCTCACCTTTCAACGAAGAAAAATCCAAAATGAACTTTAAAACATCTTCTGAATGTAACAGGGACAAGGTAAACCACGACAAAACACTACTGAAATATTCCAAATCTTTCATTTAAACGAAAAATATCCAAAATGAACTTTGAAACATCTTCAGAATGTAACAGTGACAAGGTAAACCACGACAATACACTACTGAAATATTCCAACTCTTAGATTGCAACGAAAAAATCCAAAATGAACTTTGAACCATCATCAAAATGTAACAGTGATAAGCTAAACCACTACAAACGCTACTGAAATATTCCAACTCTTACATCTCAATGAAAAATGTCTAAAATGAACTTTGAAACATCAAGAGAATGTAACAGTGACAAGGTAAACCATGACAAAACACTACTGAAATATTCCAACTCTTACATTTCAACGAAAAAATAACTGAACTTATAAACATCTTCAGAATTTAACAGTGACAAGGTAAACCACGACAAACACTAATGAAATATTCCAAATCTCACCTTTCAACGAAAAAAAATCCAAAATGAACTTTGAAATATCTTCTGAATGTAACAGGGACAAGGTAAACCACGACAAAACACTACTGAAATATTCTGACTCTTTCATTTAAACAAAAAAAAAATCCAAAATGAATTTTAAAACATCTTCAGAATGTAACAGTGACAAGGTAAACCACGACAATACACTACTGAAATATTCCAACTCTTACATTTCAACGAAAAAAATCCAAAATGAACTTTGAACCATCATCAGAATGTAACAGTGATAAGGTAAACCACTACAAACACTACTGAAATATTCCAACTCTTACATCTCAATGAAAAAAGTCTAAAATGAACTTTGAAACATCAAGAGAATGTAACAGTGACAAGGTAAACCATGACAAAACACTACTGAAATATTCCAACTCTTACATTTCAACGAAAAAATAATTGATCTTATAAACATCTTTAGAATTTAACAGTGACAAGGTAAACCACGACAAACACTAATGAAATATTCCAACTCTCACCTTTCAACAAAAAAAAAAATCCAAAATGAACTTTGAAACATCTTCTGAATGTAACAGGGACAAAATAAACCACGACAAAACACTACTGAAATATTCCAAATCTTTCATTTAAAACGAAAAATATCCAAAATGAACTTTGAAACATCTTCAGAATGTAACAGTGACAAGGTAAACCACGACAATACACTACTGAAATATTCCAACTCTTAGATTGCAACGAAAAGATCCAAAATGAACTTTGAACCATCATCAAAATGTAACAGTGATAAGCTAAACCACTACAAACGCTACTGAAATATTCCAACTCTTACATCTCAATGAAAAAAGTCTAAAATAAACTTTGAAACATCAAGAGAATGTAACAGTGACAAGGTAAACCATGACGAAACACTGCTGGAGTATTCCAACTCATATATTTCAACGAAAAAAAAAATCCAAAATGAACTTTGAAACATCTTCTGAATGTAACAGTGACAATGTAAACCACGACAAAATACTACAGAAATATTCCAACTCTTTCATTGAAACGAAAAAAAATCCAAAATGAACTTTGGAACATCTTCAGAATGTAACAGTGACAAGGCAAACCACGACGATACACTACTGAAATATTCCAACTCTCACATTGCAACGAAAAAATCCAAAATCAACTTTGAACCATCATCAGAATGTAACAGTGATAAGGTAAACCACACAAAACACTACTGAAATATTCCAACTCTTACATTTCAATGAAAAAAGTCTAAAATGAACTTTGAAACATCAAGAGAATGTAACAGTGACAAGGTAAACCATGACGAAACACTACTGAAATATTCCAACTCATATATTTCAACGAAAAAATAACTGAACTTATAAACATCTTCAGAATTTAACAGTGACAAGGTAAACCACGACAAACACTAACGAAATATTCCAAATCTCACCTTTCAACGAAAAAAATCCAAAATGAACTTTGAAACATCTTCTGAATGTAACAGGGACAAGGTAAACCACGACAAAACACTACTGAAATATTCTAACTCTTTCATTTAAACAAAAAAAATCCAAAATGAATTTTAAAACATCTTCAGAATGTAACAGTGACAAGGTAAACCACGATAATACACTACTGAAATATTCCAACTCTTACATTTCAACGAAAAAATCCAAAATGAACTTTGAACCATCATCAGAATGTAACAGTGATAAGGTAAACCACAACAAACACTACTGAAATATTCCAACTCTCACCTTTCAACGAAAAAAAATCCAAAATGAACTTTGAAACATCTTCTGAATGTAACAGGGACAAGGTAAACCACGACAAAACACTACTGAAATATTCCAAATCTTTCATTTAAACGAGAAATATCAAAAATGAACTTTGAAACATTTTCAGAATGTAACAGTGACAAGGTAAACCACGACAATACACTACTGAAATATTCCAACTCTTAGATTGCAACGAAAAAATCCAAAATGAACTTTGAACCATCATCAGAATGTAACAGTGATAAGGTAAACTACACCAAACACTACTGAAATATTCCAACTCTTACATCTCAATGAAAAATGTCTAAAATGAACTTTGAAACATCAAGAGAATGTAACAGTGACAAGGTAAACCATGACGAAACACTGCTGGAGTATTCCAACTCATATATTTCAACGAAAAAAAAATCCAAAATGAACTTTGAAACATCTTCAGAATGTAACAATGACAAGGTAAACCACGACAAAACACTACAGAAATATTCCAACTCTTTCATTTAAACGAAAAAAAAACAAAATGAACTTTGGAACATCTTCAGAATGTAACAGTGACAAGGCAAACCATGACGATACACTACTGAAATATTCCAACTCTAACATTGCAACGAAAAAATCCAAAATGAACTTTGAACCATCATCAGAATGTAACAGTGATAAGGTAAACTACACCAAACACTACTGAAATATTCCAACTCTTACATTTCAATGAAAAAAGTCTAAAATGAACTTTGAAACATCAAGAGAATGTAACAGTGACAAGGTAAACCATGACAAAACACTACTGAAATATTCCAACTCTTACACTTCAACGAGAAAATAACTGATCTTATAAACATCTTCAGAATTTAACAGTGACAAGGTAAACCACGACAAACACTAATGAAATATTCCAAATCTCACCTTTCAACGAAAAAAATCCAAAATGGACTTTGAAACATCTTCTGAATGTAACAGGGACAAGGTAAACCACGACAAAACACTACTGAAATATTCTAACTCTTTCATTTAAACAAAAAAAAAATCCAAAATGAATTTTAAAACATCTTCAGAATGTAACAGTGACAAGGTAAACCACGACAATACACTACTGAAATATTCCAACTCTTACATTGCAACGAAAAAATCGAAAATGAACTTTGAACCATCATCAGAATGTAACAGTGATAAGGTAAACCACTACAAACACTACTGAAATATTCCAACTCTTACATTTCAATGAAAAAAGTCTAAAATGAACTTTGAAACATCAAGATAATGTAACAGTGACAAGGTAAACCATGACAAAACACTACTGAAATATTCCAACTCTTACATTTCAACGAAAAAATAACTGAACTTAGAAACATCTTCAGAATTTAACAGTGACAAGGTAAACCACGACAAACACTAATGAAATATTCTAACTCTCACCTTTCAACGAAGAAAAATCCAAAATGAACTTTGAAACATCTTCTGAATGTAACAGGGACAAGGTAAACCACGACAAAAAACTACTGAAATATTCCAAATCTTTCATTTAAACGAAAAATATCCAAAATGAACTTTTAAACATCTTCAGAATGTAACAGTGACAAGGTAAACCACGACAATACACTACTGAAATATTCCAACTCTTAGATTGCAACGAAAAAATCCAAAATGAACTTTGAACCATCATCAAAATGTAACAGTGATAAGCTAAACCACTACAAACGCTACTGAAATACTCCAACTCTTACATCTCAATGAAAAATGTCTAAAATGAACTTTGAAACATCAAGAGAATGTAACAGTGACAAGGTAAACCATGATGAAACACTGCTGGAGTATTCCAACTCATATATTTCAACGAAAAAAAAATCCAAAATGAACTTTGAAACATCTTCAGAATGTAACAGTGACAAGGTAAACCACGACAAAACACTACAGAAATATTCCAACTCTTTCATTTAAACGAAAAAAAATCCAAAATGAACTTTGGAACATCTTCAGAATGTAACAGTGACAAGGCAAACCACGACGATACACTACTGAAATATTCCAACTCTCACATTGCAACGAAAAAATCCAAAATGAACTTTGAACCATCATCAGAATGTAACAGTGATAAGGTAAACCACACCAAACACTACTGAAATATTCCAACTCTTACATTTCAATGAAAAAATTCTAAAATGAACTTTGAAACATCAAGACAATGTAACAGTGACAAGGTAAACCATGACAAAACACTACTGAAATATTCCAACTCTTACATTTCAACGAAAAAATAACTGGACTTATATACATCTTCAGAATTTAACAGTGACAAGGTAAACCACGACAAACACTAATGAAATATTCCAAATCTCACCTTTCAACGAAAAAAATCCAAAATGAACTTTGAAACATCTTCTGAATGTAACAGGGACAAGGTAAACCACGACGAAACACTACTGAAATATTCTAACTCTTTCATTTAAACAAAAAAAAATCCAAAATGAATTTTAAAACATCTTCAGAATGTAACAGTGACAAGGTAAACCACGACAATACACTACTGAAATATTCCAACTCTTACATTGCAACGAAAAAATCCAAAATGAACTTTGAACCATCATCAGAATGTAACAGTGATAAGGTAAACCACTACAAACACTACTGAAATATTCCAACTCTTACATCTCAATGAAAAAAGTCTAAAATGAACTTTGAAACATCAAGACAATGTAACAGTGACAAGGTAAACCATGACAAAACACTACTGAAATATTCCAACTCTTACATTTCAACGAAAAAATAACTGAACTTAGAAACATCTTCAGAATTTAACAGTGACAAGGTAAACCACGACAAACACTTATGAAATATTCCAACTCTTAGATTGCAACGAAAAAATCCAAAATGAACTTTGAACCATCATCAAAATGTAACAGTGATAAGCTAAACCACTACAAACGCTACTGAAATATTCCAACTCTTACATCTCAATGAAAAATGTCTAAAATGAACTTTGAAACATCAAGAGAATGTAACAGTGGTAAACCATGACAAAACATTACTGAATTATTCCAACTCTTTAATTTCAACGAAAAAATAACTGAACTTAGAAACATCTTCAGAATTTAAAAGTGACAAGGTAAACCACAACAAAACACTACTGAAATATTCCAACTCTCACATTTCAACGAGAAAAATCCAAATGAACTTTGAAACATCAAGAGAATGTAACAGTGACAAGGTAAACCACGACAAAATACTAATGGGGGAGGAGGCCCATAAAGTTGGGGGGACCCTTCTTTGTCTCAAGCGTAGAAAATGGGTTTTTTATACCAATAGATACATCAACAGAATCAGATTTCAAATATATAACTTTCATCAAGTTTAGTGCTACCCATCAAAAGTTACGCGCCTGAGAAAATTTGGCTGATTTTCAAAAAAGGGGTAAAGACCCCCTGAAAGTTATATAACCTTAATGAAAATCACACCATCATATTCAGCGTTTCAGAGAACCCTACTGTAGAGGTTTCAAGCTCCTATCTACAAAAATGTGGAATTTTGAATTTTTTGCCAGAAGAAAGATCACGGATGCGTGTATATTTGTTGTTTTTTTCCCCAGGGTGGGTTAATTCCCAGGGTGGGTTTTCCCTAGCCTGGAAAAATTTTGAGATAGCCCTTTTGTTCAGCATGGTCGAAAATATGATAAATATGTCTTTTAGGATGACTTAATCCCCCGAAGTCCCCAGGGGGAGGGCTAAAAGTTATGAACTTTACCCAATGTTAACATATAGTATTGGTTATTGGGAAGTATACAGAAGTTTTCAGGAGGGTTTTTTTCTGGTAGTGGGGGGGTGGTTCAGGGGTTATGTTGGGGATCTGTCCATTAAGGAAGTTTTCATGGGGGAAGGGAAATTGCCATGAAGGGGGCACCGGACTTGCCAGCATTATTTATTGGTTATTGGGAAGTATACAGACATTTTCAGGGAGGATTTTTTTTCTGGAGGGGGGGTGTTGGGGTTCGACCCCTGTTTCTTTTCCTTTCAGATAAATGACCTGTTTTCGATTTCTTAATTACATTTGCTTATAGTATAATTTCAAAAGACAGGTTAAATTCCGTTACTAAGCGATGGTGGTTTTGCAATAAATAAGCTGTGAACTAAGTTCTATTTTCGTACTTCCTGGTTCTGGGGAGTCATTGAAAAATAAATCTAAGAAGTTGAATTGGCTTTTGAATGAGGATGTAGCTGATTGGCTTGGCCAAGCGGAGGTCCACCCATATGAACAGTGGCGCGCAAAATAAAATATTGTGCTAGTCTGCGTTTTGACCCCGCTTGGGGAAGGATATTTCGGTTGTTATATGTGACCCTTTTTGGAAGAATACAAGTAAGGTATTTTCTACAAACTATGTACTATTTTCCGTAACCGAGGCAGGGTAGGAATAGAACTACAAGGTACCGTCATTATTATATTGACAGGGAGGTTTGTTACCTCCAAGGAGAGAGTTAAGAGATTTTCTAGCCGTAACCCAAGGCGGGTACATTTGGCCTTAGAAAGTGGCCATTTGACCATTCGATCGCGTTATCATACCCTGGGACAAGGTATACTGTAAATAGGGTAGTACCAAACCCGATATTTGCAGAACCGGTGTGGTAGACACGGGCATAGCATTATAATTTGGGGCCGGGGCTTTCCCCTCCAATAAGTGGCGACACCCGTACTTACACCCCAATAAGTGGTGCCAGCGGTACCTACACCCCAATAAGTGGTGGCAGCAAGAACAGGAATTATTAACAGCGTTGATAATAAAAGAATTTTGCGTTTTCGAAGAGACTAGTTGAGTTAGCCTACATAGTGATAGTAGCCTACTGTGGTTACATATAAAGAGAAAAGAAGGAAATACTGAATCAATTAATACAATTATGAAGATTTATTATGGACTATGCCTTGTGAGATCATAATTGAAAATTTACGAATCAATATATCACGCAACTAATTAGTATTCAAAAATATAAGGCTAAAAGTTCTGCGTGTCAAAACAATTTTCCACGAGAGACCGGAAGTTAAATGGATAAAAGAATTTTCATTTAGACTGAAAAGGTAATTTGAAGTTAACGGAATTTTGAAATTATGTCGGACAGAGATGAGATTTACTCAAGACCTAAAAGGGTGAGTGAAGCCCACAGAATAAAGAGAGAGAGAAATAGAAAAGAAAGGGAGAGAGCTATGAGACAACAAATATTAAATTTCATGAAGGAAGTGAGAATAGCCAGAGAACGAGATGACGAAAGAGATAGGAAAGAAAGGGAACAAAGATAGAAAGATAGACAAGAAAGAGAGAAAGATAGACAAGAAAGAATAGATCAAATTGAAAAAGATAGGCAAGCCAATGAAATACTTCATCAGGCCCGTATGGACAAAATTGAAAAAGATAGTCAAGCCAATAAAATACTTCATCAGGCCCGTATGGACGAAACTGAAACAGATTGACGAGAAGGAGAGAAAGATAGACGAGAAAGAGAGAAAAGTAGACAAGAAAGAGAGAAAGATAGACAAGAAAGAGAGAAGGAGGGGGTAGATAGAGAACGAAAGGAAGAGGTTGATAGAATAGCCAGAGAACGAAAAAAGGAGAATGATAAAATAACTAGAGACAAAGAAGAAATTCATCACCAAGAGTTTGAAAGAACCATGATAGGTCTAATTCCAAAAAGTGATATTTTATCACAACTAACTTCTATGTTGTCAGATAGCCATAATAATTTGTCTAAGAATCAATAGCGAGAAAACGAAAATTACCAAACAGTAAACACTTTTACGAGAAAATATACAACTCCGTTAACTACAGGGGGAGGTGAGCCGGCCCATAAAACAAATTGGGAGGATGTGCCGCCCTATCGGAAAAAGAAATGCTTGATAGTCAAAATGATGATAATCTGTTAAAAATTGATTTCTCGGAGCCTTTTTCTAAAAATTGCCATAATAAAGAAAAGAAAGTAACCTATAAAAGATCGAATTGGGCTATAGCACATAATCAAGGAAATATTGACGAGTTTGTGAAATCACATAAAATAGAAGGAAAATTAAACGGAAAATTGACCGAAATGGTAATTGACTCAGGGAGTGAGCAAACTTTTGTGCGAATGGACCTAATTAAAAAGACGGAAATAGACCATAAAAATAAGATTACAACATTATGTTATTATGGAGATAAGCACTAATGCCCGTCTGCTTGGGTAAGAATAGAAATTGCAAGGAACGACGGTACGGCCCAGAGAAAAACGATAAAAGTAGGCATAGTACCTACTCTAGCAGTGGATGTTTTAGTAGGGGGAGACTTTGGAGATACCGGAAATCGGAAATCCAAATTCCCAGAACATGGAAAACTTGAGAATACTTTTAACGAGTGTGAAACGCCGAAAAATATTTGCCAGAATGAAACGCTGATTGAACCAGAGAAAAAGGAGACGAAATTTATTGTACGCGCTTTTCCTCGGAAAGTTTGAGAAATTTTGGTAGAACATGTAAAACCAAATGTCGGAGTTCAATTCCCATTTGATAACGAAATATTTGTTTCTGCGGTAAAAATAAAGAAGAATAAAAGAGAGAAAAGAGATATTAAACGGAGCTACAATGAAGTAATGCAGTCAAAGATAGTGGACACTGGAGTCCAAATTAGAGGTAACGGTGACTTATTTTTTTGCACGAATGACAGAATTGAGAAAAGTAGAGACGAAAAGAGAATTCAAAGAAGAGACAAAATTTGGAGATTCAGCGTGCAGTGGCAAAAAACAAAAAAATGTTGGATGGTCTGTGCCTTGAAAACATAGATATTAAAGGGGGAAAAGAGGTCAAAGACCCATGGGGAATAAAAGAAGATGGTTACAAAAGAGAGATGAATGACCTACAACGGGTTGGGGGAAAGTTGGGAAATATTGAATGTCGATTCGGATTGAAAAAACTTGGAAAGGAATCTGATATTGGTCTGATCAACGCAAAAGAGGGTTTGTTCCTTTATGAGGGGGAGGAGTCCCTTGGGGAAGATCCCCTGCGGGAAGACGTGATAGATAGCCCTTTTCCTCAATGCACATCTGGCGGACAAGTTGTAATCCCTTTACTGGAGCCTTGTCTTTCCAGTCTTCAAATATTATTTTCATCCCTCATCGCCGAGCATTATTCATTCGATTATTTTAGGGGATGGGACCCAGAGAAAAGCGATTCATGGTTCAATCAAAATTTTACTTCATTTCCCTGTACCCCTATCGTTGTCACAGGCCTTTGCATTTTCGGCCTTAGATTATTTGAAATTATGCCAAGGGGCAATTTACTTTTTGATTGAGATGTGGGGTTGTTTCCACAGGTGGAAATTAAGAGGCTAGTGCAGCTAATTTTTCACGATGGCTGGCATCATCATATGTGCCAGAAACTGATTCTCTGGTCCTCTCAAATATAAATTCGGGAGAGCGAGAAAATTTTTTGTTTTTGATTGTGCTACGCACAATGATTGTCTACGAATCTTGGGCACTTCAACTTTCAAAACCTAATGCGGAGGCTATACGATTTTGACCATGGTGGTCTTACAATAGAGACGTGTCGATGACGACCGATCCAGAGCCAAGCGGTGGAAGTGGTAGCACAGACACTGGTGGAAGAGAGAAGGCAAATGGATTTTGTAAAGTTGAAGTTAAGTGTTTATGTTTGTAAGGGTGGACCAAGATAGCTTGTGGGCGGTCATTTATCATACGGCGGGAGGTGTTGGGGTTCCACCCCTGTTTCTTTTCCTTTCAGATAAATGACCTGTTTTCGTTTTCTTAATTACATTTGCTTATAGTATAATTTCAAAAGGCAGGTTAAATTCCGTTACTAAGCGATGGTGGGTTTGCAATAAATAAGCTGTGAACTAAGTTCTATTTTCGTACTTCCTGGTTTTGGGAAGTCATTGAAAAATAAATCTAAGAAGTTGAATTGGGTTTTGAATGAGGATGTAGCTGATTGGCTGGGCCAAGCGGAGGTCCGCCCATATGAACAGTGGTGCGTCAAATATTATATTGTGCTAGTTTGCGTTTTGACCCCGTTTGGGGAAGGATATTTCGGTTGTTGCAAGTAACTCTTTTTGGAAGAATACAAGTAAGGTATTTTCTACAAACTGTGTACTATTTTCCGTAACCCAGTCAGGGTAGGAATAGAACTACGAGGTACCGTCATTATTATATTGACAGGGAGGTTTGTTACCTCCAATGAGAGAGTTAAGAGATTTTCTAGCCGTAACCCAAGGCGGGTACATTTGGCTTTATAAAGTGGCCATTTGACCACTCGATCACGTTATCATACCCTTGGACAGGGTATACTGTAAATAGGAAAGTACCAGACCCGTTATTTTCAGAACCGTGGAGATAAGAGCGGGGATCCCACTAATATTTGGGCCGACAAGGGGTTCTCCCCTTCGAGTAAGTGGCATAGCAACCTTTTTGCGCCATTTTTGCATTAATAAGTGGCGAAACCCGCACCTTAAACCCCCCAATAGGGGGCTAGAGGAGGGGGTCACTCTGGAGAATCTTTCAGTGGAGGATGTTTCTTTGGGGTAAGGGACATTTCTATGAAGGGGGCGCCGGATTTCCAAGCATTATTTAAAGAAAGATCAGAAATTAAATTAAAAAAAACAAGTTTTTTCAACTGAAAGTAAGAAGCAACATTAGAACTTTAAACGAACAGAAATTATAACGTATGTGAGGGGGTTCTCCCCCATGTCAAAACCTCGCTCTTTACGCTACAGTTTTTTTAGTGCTTTCAAAAGAGCTATCTATTTTAATTAAACGGCCTTTGTGATTCAGGGGTTTGTGAATCAAATTTTTTTTTTAACTTTTAACGTAAAGAGCGTGGTATTGACTAAAGGGAGAACCCCCTCATTTACGTAATAACATATACGTAATAAAAAAACAATAAAAAAAAACAAGCGATACGGCTCAATAATAATAGAAACTTTTAAAAACGGAATTTTGATGTCAATAAATGTATCAAAAGAATGTGTTTATAATGCTGATTCTAAATGTATAAATTTTATTCAGTTTAGTATTACTCATCAAAGGCTACGAGCCTGAGAAAATTTACCCAATTTTTTAAAGAGGGGGGAAACACCCCCTACAAGTGAAAGACTTTTAATGAAAATAACACCGTCAGATTCAGCGTATCAGAAAACCCTAGTACATAGGTTTCAAGCTCATATCTGCAAAAATCTACAACTTTGTTTTTTTTGCCAGAAGAAAAATATACGAATATAGAAGTTAGTTTGTAAATTACGTCATAACCTCCTATCTACAAAAATGTGGAATTTTGCATTTTTTGCCAGAAGAAAGATCACGGATGCGTGTTTTTTTGTTTTTTTTCAGGGGTCATCGTATCGACCCAGTGGTCCTAGAATATCGTGGGAGGACTCATTGGAACGGAAATTAAAAGTTCTAGTGCCCTTTTTAAGTGACCCAAAAAATGGAGGGCAACTAGGCCCCCTCCCACAATTATTTTTTTCCCAAAGTCACCCGAGCAAAATTTTGAGATAACCATTTTGTTCAGCATGGTCGAATATATGATAAATATGTCTTTTATGATGACTTAATCCCCCAAAGTCCTCAGGGGGAGGGCTAAAATTTATGAACTTTACCCAATGTTAACATATAGTATTGGTTATTGGGAAGTATAGAGAAGTTTTCAGGAGGGTTTTTTTCTGGTAGTGGGGGAAGGGGGGTCAGGGGTTATGTTGGAGGATCTGTCCATGAAGGAAGTTTTCATGGGGAAGGGAAATCGCCATGAAGGGGGTGCCGGACTTATCAGCATTATTTATTGGTTATTGGGAAGTATACAGACATTTTCAGGAAGGATTTTTTTCTGGAGGGGGGGGGCTAGAGGAGGGGGTTACTCTGGAGAATCTTTCCGTGGAGGATGTTTCTTTGGGGTAAGGGACATTTCTATGTAGGGGACGCCGGATTTCCAAGCATTATTTAAAAAAAGATCAGAAATTAAATTTGAAAAAAACAAGTTTTTTCAACTGAAAGTAAAAAGCAACATTAGAACTTAAAACGAACAGAAATTATAACGTATTAGAGGGGGTTCTCCCCCAGCTCAATACCTCGCTCTTTACGCTACAGTTTTTTTTAGTGCTTTCAAAAGAGCTATCTATTCTAATTAAACGGCCTTTGTGATTCAGGGGTTTGTGAATCAAATTTTTTTTAACTTTTAACGTAAAGAGTGTGGTATTGACAAAGGGGAGAACCCCCTCATATACGTAGTAACATATACGTAATAAAAAAAAACAATAAAAAATAAGCGATGCGGCTCAATAGTAATCGAAACTTTTAAAAACGGAATTTTGATGTCAATAAATGTATCAAAAGAATGTATTTATAATGCTGATTCTAAATATATAAGTTTTATTAAGTTTAGCATTACTCATCAAAGGCTACGAGCCTGAGAAAAGTTACCCGATTTTTTAAAGAGGGGGGAAACATCCCCTACACGTGAAAGAATTTTAATGAAAATCACACCGTCAGATTCAGCGTATCAGAAAACCCTATTAGATAGGTTTCAAGCTCATATCTGCGAAAATCTGCAACTTTTTATTTTTTGCCAGAATAAAATATACGAATATAGAAGTTAGTTACGTAAGTTAATTTGTAAATTACGTCATAATCAAATTTAGAGACATCCATTTAGCAAAAGAAAAGTAAAATTTTTATGCAAATTTTGTTTACTTATTCAATGACGGTGAGCCAAAATAAAAGCTGCATTAACTTAAAAACGATCAGAAATTAAATAAAAAAAACAAGTTATTTAAACTGAAAGTAAGGAGCGACATTAAAACTTAAAACGAACAGAAATTATTCCGTATATGAAAGGGACTGTCCCCTCCTCAACGCCTTGCTCTTTACGCTCAAGTTTGACTCTGTCTCACAACTTTATTTTTTTAAACAATAAAAAACTTTAGCGTAAAGAGCGAAGCGTTGAGGAGGGGACAGCCCCTTTCATATACGGAATAATTTCTATTCGTTTTAAGTTTTAATGTCGCTCCTTACTTTCAGCTTAAAAAACTTGTTTTTTTCTATTTAATTTTGAAAAAGAGCTGGAAATGCTGATATGTCTCCCTTTTTCTTTTTCCGTTTCTAACAGGGCAGTAAAATATTGTAGATTGCTCTTTAAGGTTATTTGACAGCTAAAACGTATATTTAAAGTTTTTTTCAATTATGTCATTACAACACAATCAGAAAATGGCCAATGGCACCAAAATTCGATTCTAGAGTCATTTCTAGAGTGTAAAAGCTTAAAAACATTAAGTCTACCACTGAAGACCCCATGATCGAAGACACTTTGATCTTCGAAGACAGAAAATCCCTCTCTTGAATTCAACTTTTCCCAGTCCCCTTTGCAATGGGAAAATAAGTAAGTTTGGGAAAAAAATGCCAATTGAAAAATATCATTAAATATAAAGCTGACTCGTTAACGATAGGCACTATTTATTTTGGATCTATGTGTTTGCCCCCCCTGGAAAATACCCCATATCCACAAAAAAGTAATCAGTCTTGTGCTATTATCGTCAGACGTAAGAAGATACGTTTATTTCTCTCCTATTTGCAGACCTAAAAGTTGTATTTGTTTCTAATTTTGGAGGTTTTAAGACAAGAGAATTTAATCTATGAGAAATCTATAGCTTAATCTATAGAGAAACAAACTGATAGATTTTGGGGAGTAAAAGTACCTTAAATATCAGGGGTAAAATTGACCTTAGTAAATGTGACGAAGCAGGAAGCACAGAAAATTTTCGATTTTACCATTAACTAGGCTCTTATTTTTACTTGATGATAACATTTGTAAGGCAGTATATTTGGAAAATTTTTTAAGTAGAACATATTATGAAATGTAATGGACCCCTATTTTTATCGTTTTCCCTATGTTGAAAACGAGCATGGATTAATAAAAAAAATAATATGCTCAAAGTAAAGATCAAATTGGACACTTAAAAATGAGCTTTTAAACAGTTTGTTAGGGCTGAAGGGTAGAATAGAAAATATGAAAAAACATCAACGTGTATTTCTATGTATTTCTAACCTACCAAGTACATATTAGATAAACTTACATTTACTTAAAATTCGATTGGTTATCTATCACACCTATATGGAAGGAGTGGTCGTATAAACTTTGGAGGGGGCTCATTCGATTGTAAAATCGGAAGTTTTAGACCCCTTCCTAAGAGTCAAAAGTGATCAGAGGGCAACTAGCCCCTGCCCCCCCCCCCCCTTATCCGAGCACTTTTCCCCAAAATGTATCCGATCAAAATTTGGAGATAGCCATTTAAAAAAAAGTTGTTTAAAGATTAGGTAGCAAAAACTCCGGGGTCGACACATCCCCCCAGAGTACGGGGGCAAGTGTGGTAAGTTATGCCCCGGGGCATAAAGGTTTTTATTTTATGGGTGGTCGTATAGACTGGTCTAATAGGTCGTATAGACAACTAGCCCCCCTCCCCCTACCAACTATCTTTTCCACAAATGTGTCCGATCAAATTTATGAGATACTCATTTTGTTAAAAAAAAAGATAGACCAAAGATTAAATAATAAAAAATCTGGGGCTTACACAACCCCCCAGAACAGGGTTGAAAGTGTTGTAAGTTAGTCTCTGGGAGTATATAAGGTTCTTATGAAAAGGTTGGGTGCATAAACTTTAGAGGAGGCTCAGTCGCTTGGAAATTGAAAGTTCTAGTTCTCTTTTAAAGAGTCAAAAGGAACTGGATGGCAAACAGCCATCCCCCTGCCCTCTTTACCCCAAATCCATCCGATCCAATTTTTTAGATACCCGTTCTGTTAAAATAAGTTCAAAGCTCAGATAATAAAAACTCCATACAAAGCCCAGAAGGCATATAAAGCTTTAATGTGAAGGTTTTTAAAATAGTTCAAAGATATGGTATTCTTTATCGCTTCTTACCACTGTCTACTGAATTCTCAAATATTTTGTTTGACCAAACCATTTAAATTTTAACCAATTTTCCTTTTTCACTCAATTCTAATTATTGGGGGAAGATGAGACAAAAATTTAAATTTATTTCGTACAACAGAATTGACCTAAAACGTGGAAGGAAGAGGATAAAAGCGAGATCAAAGCCCTCTAGGAAAAGGAAAATTTCTTTGAGAAAGTTCAAAAACCCTTCTTACAATCTTAATAATCCGATACTTCTTTTAAAAGTATACATGGTAACCCTTATAATTTGTTTTTAGCTCATTTGTTGTTTTAGCGCTACCTCCTTGTCTTTCATTTTAGGTGGTATTTGAAGCGACGCATTTAGCTCTTAACGAAAACGGCCACAAGATTCTATTCACTTTAGTCATAAATCAATAATATGATTTGGTAAATATTTACCTAAATCTAAGGTTATAAAAATTTTATTGTTGCTGCTTTTTGCTATTGTGGATAGGAGTAAGGTCATGAAAATGAAACATTCAGCAATGAATTAAGGGCCAAAAATATACTCTGGAAAGGTATTGCCAAGCTTCTATGTTAACCCTCTCCTGATTTCTAAGTCTTAGAAATCTGTCTACTTGTTGGAAAAACAACATTTGACCATAATTTTCAGTTATCACTTTCTTTTTCTCTGCTTTCAGTTCTGAAAATGTAATTTCTTTTATTTGAGTAGAATTTTAAGCCATATCAATATGTTTCTTCTATGTTAAGAAAATGCATTTGCAGATCTTTGAAACCTCATAAATTGGGATTGAGAAAAGTTTTGAAGCTCAAAACAAGTTTGTCATACTTCATTAAAGCAGAAGACCTGTTTTGCAAAGTTTCACTTTTAAAACACAAATATTTTAAAGGTCATCCAAGGTTGTTAAACTCTAGAGGAAGAAGGAGTAGAGGTAAGTACTTCAAAATACCTTCCCAGGGCATACTTTAGTCTGTAGATCTGTCCCTGAAAGGGTAAATTTTTATCAAATCATATTATTGACTTACAAATAAAGTGAATATACCACTCAATGCCTTTTTTTAGGCACCTATACTCTTTCCAAATGTAACAATCATTTTTGTGGGAAATGAATTTTACCCCTACCCCTAAATACCAATTCAGGGTATATACTTATGCATTAGGGGGGTAGGGTAAAGTTTAAACTTATCTCCCATTTACATCAGAAATAAAATTTGAATTTCTGACAAAAATGAGTATTATATTTGGAAAGAGCATAAAAAAGGCAACAAGTGGTATATTCACTTTATTTGTAAGTCAATAATATGAGTTGGTAAAAATTTACCTCTGAAAGTTTCATTTTCCTGACCTAACCCATTTCCAAGGTAGGAAAAAGTAGGCCTAGCTAAAGTAGAATTTTACTCTACAGTCTAAAATATATCCCAAGGAGATATTGTCAAGCTAGCCTAGTGTATCTATCCTCTTCCTTGGTAAATATAGAGCAGTTTGAATTACTGACTTAGGATTAATGTTAATATACCACTTTGGTATTTGCCTATAGAACTAGGGGGGGGGGGTATAGTATAGCAAAGCTACATGCTAAATTTGTTAACTATGATTATTCTGCATATGATGAAGTATTAATTATTTTATTATTGTAATCAGAAATGGAATAAGCCATTGGCTTGTATCATATAACACAAATTACATAGGCTACTGTGAGTGACACTTAAAAAATATATATAAACTTTCTAATGAAAAAAAAAAACAAAACAAACAAAGATACCCTACAACAAATATACACTTCATGGTCCCAAGTACTGCCTTCTGTAAAAAGAGGACCCAACTATTGCTGTTTTGAAAGCTGCAACATCATTCACCAGAACTACATGGTCAGGTAACATGTTCCACAATTTACAAAGGAACTCTGTTCAACTTTCCTTGATACTCTTGGCTGGTACAACTTTAAAGTTCTCTGCTATGTAGATGGATAATGACCAAACTCAAATATAGTGATAAAAGCTTTATGGCCATCCTAATAGTGCTAATGAAGATTGATCGCGTCAAGTCTAAAATTATACCCTGAAACTGTGAACTTACACCTTATAAGTTCTCTGATACTGCTGCTTATAGTGCCAAAGATTGTGCCATTGAGCCCTGTGCCACAATGATGGGGATTGAAGTAAATTTATAACCACGCCACCCTCAATTATTGAGAGAAAATAATATGTGTAGCCATATAAATTTGGCCTCTTCTCTTTGAGCTATCTTGAGATCAGATTCCTCTGGGAGCGCTACCTTGGAGACATGCGAACTAATTAGCTATCATTAGGCTAGATACAGACATATAAAATGTAATAAACACAGGTAAAAAGCAATGGATTTATTGAGACTTACATATTTAGGTGAACAGCAGTGGGTCACTCCAAATGACAATAACAGTGACCAAGATATGACATGAAAGAATTGCAAAGATGGTACGCCAAAAATTCTGTCTCAAATGGTCCTGATTCTCAAATACAAATCATCTCAAAAAGCATTTTTTACCCCACTATCAAACTTAGCTCTTTTGTCTTGTGCTGTAAGAACTGGCTCACCATTGGCCCAAGTGGTCCAAGGATGCAAACCCTTTGTCCAATCAATTGTTTTAAATGTTTCTGATGATTCAAATGTTCACACAGTTCTTATAATTTATACTTGCTTAGAAATATTGTGCATGCCACCTTTTTTATTACCACTATCTTAGCAAAATCTAAAGCTTGATTAGCGCGGTTCTTTGTCTGAGGCTGACTGTAATTTTTCTCTTTGCTGATAGAGGACTTTTCTTTCTTTTTGAAACTAGATTTAAACCTAATTAGAGGAAGTCAGAATTATCTTTAGAAAGAAGGAACTTTATTTTGGTATTTTAAATACATCGCAGTTTACTCATGGTACATATTACCCTTCCCATCAATTAATGATGTCCCGTCATTAGTACTTGCTTGCCTTTGGGCTTTTAAAATGTTTGCAATTTATTAACTATTTCTTCTACCTAATTCATGTTTATATTTTGGTTTACTCATGAGTGCTAAAAATTTTCTCTATTACTCTTCTTATTTTATTCTACGTCCCTATCTAAAATTCAACTATCAGACTAAGATTATTCATGGTTCTAGGCTAGCTACTAAAGATTTTTTTCTACATCTAACACTGGTTACTTTTACATTTCCAACAAGGTTGGGGCTATTCTACCTTTACATAAGATTTTTTTTAAATTCACTTTTTACAAGGTTTTTTTTTTGCTGTCTATATGGCACACTACTTTCTATCTACACTATATTAAATGAATAACCTGATAATACTACACCTAATTCTACTAGAACATCTAGCAGTACATACGTGAATGATTTATAACAAACCATATTGGGTTTACCATATTCACTGGTAACATTAAAACACTTTCACTATTGGGACTTTTGAGTTATCAAAGTTATTAAGAAGTAACATATGTAAATTCACATCTATTTCATTACCTTCGAGTCCTTAGTGTACTCAATCCTCCTGTTGTAAATTATTGTCCTTCACTCTTTTTGTCTTGGCAAAAAATTTTTAAAGCACTTATGTTATGGTTTCTTCATGGGACAGTTCAAGTACAATTGTGTTCACACAACAAGCTTTCTTTAATTGTCAATTGGGAAATGATGCTTCCAACTACAGGTGTGGGAATATGCTATCAGAGTTCATTCTCACCTGCTTTTTGACAGTTCATAGGATGCCTTATCATTAAGGGGTCAAACACTGGGAGTGCGTTTATGTTCTTCTCAGCATATCATTTTTGGGATATTTTGAGGCACATAGAGAATGTATTCTCGTATAAAATTGTTCATTTGTGTCTCTTATGAAATTGTTAGCTCATGGCTTGTGTCTATTAACCTTTGCAGTGATTCCTAGGTTAATCACAGGGGAATTGAAGTTTGGATTTGGAACAGGTTGACATCTAACTATAGTGACTCCTTCAACATATTGTCTTTAACTTGTGGGAGGGGCATATTGTCACTGGCTTGGTCACTGGGGTTTATTTTGGTTTCTAGGTCCTTTTTTCAGAAATTTTCTCGTACATTTATGGTATAACAGAGATATGAACTTTCCACACAGAGGGGATAGGATGGATTCTGTGAGATGTTCAAAAGGGATTTGACGCGTGAATCTGCATTGTATAAATAATTTTCAGGATCATCAAATATCATCACTATACAGTCAAATGGTTCTGGGGTCCATAATGATTGTCAAAGGCAATATTTATGTATTTATATCTTGTACTGATTGGTGGGGTTCTCAGCATTTATGTGATTATATAGTTTGATAAAGCACTGGATACTGAGATTCAAATATAATGTTACCTGATATGTAATATGGTTTTTGGTTGAAGAAACAACAATCAAAGGTAACTGTTGTTTTTGTAGATGAAGCTGGGATAAAAATTGCCTGGAGTGTATGGTGAGTACTCTTTGTTGGTTGACGTATGATGAAAATAGATGCTACTAGGTTGTATCTGCACTGGGAAACTCATTGTAATGCTCGATATCCAATTTGCAATCCACTTCCTGTAATTAAAATATCAAGGCAGAATCACACATTCTTTAAAGTAAATGCTTATAGTACAAATAAGTCACGTATTGATCGGGTACATGAGTTTTACGCTATGAGACAGTTAAATAAATACACTAATATCAGTACAGAAAACTAAATTTTTATCGTGTTCAACACTCTTTCAACACTCAGTTAATTTTACATCAGATTTAAAATAATCATTTAAACAGTGTTTATGCTATATGGTTAATTTTGAGGTCTAATTTTACAACTTGTTTCATACCTGCATTGTTCACGCACGTCCGTGCTGTTTAAGAAACGCATGTTGCAGCATCATAACCACACAGTTTTACGTAAACGATACTGCAATGAGGGAACAAGACATAGCAAGGACGAGTGGAGACCTCTATACCCACTCGTTTTCTAATGTCTTCCCTTTTTCTTGGCTTAGACGTTCTCAGGGGGTTCCAGGTTTAACCTCTGCATTTCAGCTGTTTCCCCGTGTTCTTCTCTAAGTTTTCGCCTTCTTAGTCTCAGGATTTTTCCGTAATTACAAGTCAATAGGGTTCTTATGGTCAGGGAAGTCGCGAATACGAAACATACGGCCAATAGTATGTTCCACCAGAAATTGGTCGATTCTTTGAGTTCATTTGTGTTTCTTTCTAGTCTTGTTACTTGTTGAAACAAGGTCTCAAAGAGTTTGGGGTCCAATTTCATAAAGATTTTCCTTGCGTCATGGCTAGCTAGCAATGAATTTTCATGCTTGGATATTACTCCATGTTTTACAATATCTTGGGCCACTGCGTGAACAACGAGAATTATGATGATATTCTTAGGCCCCATCTTATTGTTTGTTTTTAAAATTAATTTATCATTAATGGTACCCATTTTTTGCAAAATTCTTTTGTTTACTGCTTTGTTATTATTATATTTTTTTTCAAAGGCACTTTAATTTTTTACTTAGGTTATTTCTTATTATGTAATCATTTTGTGGCATTGGCCAAAGAAAACTGATTTGTAGACGTAAAACAGAATAAATATTTTTATGATTAGATAGGTTATGGAAGTAAAGTTGGGACTTCCAAGCTTTATTTTGGTTGTTATATGCCTTTGTGACCAGTTGAGATATACCTTTAAAGCTTAGTCAATAATCGCTATACAATCTAATTTTGCATTGTATTTTTCGAGTAAGCAGCACATAAATAAGTAAGCTAGCAGCACATAATTATACTGTTATCCAATTTTTTTTTTTTTAACTTATTCCCCCAAATTATATTTTTTTCAATATACATATCAAAAGAATCGCCTTTTAATGCTGATTCTAAATATGTGTAATTTAATTAGTTTCACTGCACCTATTTAAAAGTTACGTGTCACCTATTAACGCCCTGTGTAATTGTTTCCGTGATAAGGTTTCTGTTGGCTTTCTAGGCACAATCTATTTGTTGACTAATTGGGATATAAGGGACTTTTGGCTTCACTCTATTTAATTTCTACTATCAGATCGTATTTATCTGATATAAAATCTATCTGATATTCGACTAAACTCTACTGATTTATATTCAGACTAAACTTGAGGATGATTTGTCATTGAGTAACTGTAAGAGCGGACCAGAATTATCAATATCAGCTATCCCAAAAGGATGCATTGCCTTCTCTGTTTGTCCTAATGTGGGCTTATATTCTTTGTAAACAAGCATGAACACTGGCTTGTTTTACATCTACATGGCTCTAAAGCAGCCATGGTTTAAAATTCAAATTTGAACTTTCTTGTGACTCATTTTGCGGAGCTAATTCAGAATTTGAATTTTTTCTAACACCATTATTCAGATGAAGGTCATCTGTGTAGGTAAAGGAGACCCTTTTAAGACCTATCCCCATGCCTCCATTTTCTGTGATTAACGGTTTCTTTTGCCGAATTTCTCGCCTTATGCAGAGTTCCAGTCACAGCTGGGTAACAACTCTTTTTTTTTGCTTCCTTCGGCGACTTTTGCTAAGCTTCCACTTTTGTTTTCTTACTTATTGTTACTTTTCTCGTTTTTTTCATCCCTTTCCTCAAGTAATTTAATTATATATTTATATATCTTTTCCTTCCCTTTGCTTGTGAAACTACATAACTAACCTAGTATTTGTTAGCTTTAACAAAGGTAATTCTATTGCTTATTACGTTGTAAAATGCCATATTTTCGAAGCATTTCTACTCCTAAAACACTCGGAAATGGCAGCTTCTAACCTATAATTGTTCGGACCACAATTTATGTGCTTCCTTTGCTAAATTGTAGCAGTGTTATCTTTGAACAATAAGTTTATAGCCTGTACCTGTAGTAAGGCTGAATTAGGACCCCATTTGCTACTATTATGCCTAAAATTCTTCTGTTTCTACCAACGTTTCATCGGTCCAGCTAGATTTTGTTTTTCTTTACGTATTATCTTTTATTTTATTCTTTCAATTCACGGTACAAGTACTTTATTATTTAGTAATTAACGGCACTGCTACATTGCATTTATTACTAACACTAAAAAAACTACTAATTATACACTTGCTTCTACTTGTTAAAAACTGAATACTATTTTTTTTTCATTTTACAATTCTTCATTGAGCCTTTTCTCCATTTTTTCTTTTGTACCCAACTCTTTGAGGGGTTACAAATTTATTTCTAATAGCCAAAGTTCAAGCAAAGCTGCTCGAAGTTTTGCTAATTCGAGCGCTGCTAAAAGCGAATCCATTTACGTTCCTCTTTTGACAAAGCCATTTCTGTTTCAATATAGAATTTTTATTTAGTCAACTCGACCCAGTTTTCCCAACATCACCAGTTAAAACTTAAACAAATTAAAAATGTAGTATATATGTATACAAGCATTGAATCAACTCAAAATAAATTTATTTTTTCGCTTAACCTATTTTGGGGAAGTCTATTATCTCCTATGAGATATTCTAAAGGGTTTCCCTGTAATAGCTTAACGGCAATAGGCCTAATCACTTTACTTATATGTCTGTATCTCTCCAATAATTAAATTCAAATTATAAAGTTTTATAGCGTAATTAGTCCGCAAGTTTTCCTCCAATTTCCGACTGCGCCATTTATAGCGATAAAAGCTTTATGGCCGTCCTAATAGCGGTAATGAAGATTGATCGCGTCAAGTCTAAAGTTATACCCTGAAACTGCGAACTTACACCTTATAAGTCTCCAATAGCGCTGCTTATAGCGCCAAAGATTGTGCCATCGAGCCCTGCGCCACAACGATGGGGAGTGAAGTAAATTTATAACCGCGCCACCCTCAATTATTGAGAGAAAATAATATATGTAGCCATATAAATGTGATCTCTTCTCTTTGAGCTATCTGGAGATCAGATTCCTCTGGGAGCGCTACCTTGGAGACATGCGAACTAATTAGCTATCATTAGGCTAGATATGGATATATAAAATGAAATAAACACAGGTAAAAAGCAATGGATTTATTGAGACTTACATATTTAGGTGAACAGCAGTGGGTCACTCCAAATGACAATAATGGTGACCAAGATACGACATGAAAGAATTGCAAAGATAGTACACCAAAAATTCTGTCTCAATGGTCCTGATTCTCAAATACAAATCATCTCAAAAAGTATTTTTTACCCCACTATCAAACTTAGCTCTTTTGTCTTGCGCTGTAAGAACTGGCTCACCATTGGCTCGAGTGGTCCAAAGATGCGAACCCTTCGTCCAATCAATTGTTTTAAATGTTTTTGATGATTCAAATGTTCACACGGTTCTTATAATTTAAACTTCCTTAGAAATATTGTGCATGGCACCTTTTTTATTACCACTATCTTAGCGAAATCGAAAGCTTGATTAGCGCTGTTTTTTGTCTGAGGCTGACTGTAATTTTTCTCTTTGCTGATTGAGGACTTTTCTTTCTTTTTGAAACTAGATTTAAACATAATTAGAGAAAGTCGGAATTATCTTTAGAAAGAAGGAACTTTATTTTGGTATTTTAAATACATCATGTTTTACTCATGGTACACAAAGAAATCTTCACAATACCCTTTATGATAAGGAAAGTGTTGACAAGGTCCATTCTTTCCCTTCTGAATTGCAGATATGGTAAGCTCAGGCTACTCAATTTCTGTTCATGTGGTAGGTATTTCAGATATGGGACAAGTTTCTAATTGGATACCACACAGATTAGCAGTATTCAGATATAATCAGATTTTCTAATTGGATACCACACAGATGAACAGTATTCAAAACAACAGGGAGCACCATTGTCTTATACAAAGTGGTAAAACTTTGCAGATTAAACCTTCTGAAAGCTTTGTAACACAAAGCAAACCATAGCTTGCTTTTTGCAAAACACTGATGCTTGCTTATCAAACCTCAGCCAATCATGGAAAATAATGCTGAGATCCCTGATAAAGTTAACAGGACATGTTGATCCTATCTACAAAAATGTGGAATTTTGTAATTTTTGCCAGAAGAAAGATCACTTATGCATGTTTTTTTTTCCTAGGGGTGATTGTATTGACCCAGTGGTCCTAGAATATTGTGGGAGGGCTCATTGGAACAGAAATTAAAAGTTCTAATGCCTTTTTTAAGTGACCAAAAAAATGGAGGGCAACTAGGCCCCCTCCCACACTCACTTTTTTCCCAAAGTCACCCAATCAAAATTTTGAGATAACCATTTGGTTCAGCATGATCACAAATATGATAACTATGTCTTTTAGGATGATTTAAACCCCTGAAGTTCTTGGGGGAGGGCTGAAAGTTATGAACTTTACCCAATGTTAACATATAGTATTGGTTGTTGGGAAGTATACTGACGTTTTCAAGGGGGATTTTTTCTTGTAGTGGGGGTGGGGGGGGATGGGCTAGGGTTATATGGGAGGATCTTTCCATGAAGGAAGTTTTCATGGGGGAAGGGACATTGCTATTAAAAGGATACTGGATTTCCCAGCATTATTTAAAAAAAGATCAGAAATTAAATAAAAAAAAAACAAGTTTTTCAACTGAAAGTAAGCAGCAACATCAAAACTTAAAATGAACAGAAAATATATGGTTGGGTTCACCCCCTAGTCAATACCTTGCTCTTTAAGCCAAAGATTTTTTATTACTTTCATAAGAGCTATTTATTCTAATTAACAACCTTTGTGATTAAGCAGTCATTTTTAAAGAATTGGAATAAAATTCAAACTCTAGCTAAAAGAGTAAGGTATTGACTTGGGGGCAAACCCCCTAATATACATGTTAAAAGTATATGAATATCGAAGTTTGTTATGAATAATTTCTGTTTGTTTTAAGTTTTAACATTGTTCCTTACTTTCAGTTAAAAAAACTTCTTTTTTTTATTTAATACAAAAAATGGGGAGGAAATTGCATTATAAAGGCAAGTTAAAACTTTTCTTTTGAACCTTAACTTATTTGAAACAATTTTACTATATGCAAAACCAGTTTGCTTCTGTAGATGGTTGATGACCAATTGATGGGTTGTTTTTAGAGTTGAAGCAATAGGAAGGCCAAGGTAAGTAATGAACTGGACTGGCTTAACATTTGTATTTCCAAGATCAATTGTAAAACCATTGGGGACTGATTTCCAATTAAAAAGCAGAATTTCCAACTTTTCTGAGTTAAACTCTAATCCAAGCTGCTTATAATCATTTTGGAGGATGCTAAAGTTTTCCTCTATACCCAAAACAGAGCAACTCAAATTAAATATATCATTTGCGTATGATATTAACAAAACATCAATACATCACAGGACACAAGTTGTTTTACATCTCTCTTGCCCTTGGATTATTATATTATTAAAAGCATTAGGTGAAGTTATTGCCCCTTGTTGAGCCCCTTTTTTAACTGGGACAACAGGATTATTTTTCATTTTATAATCTGGATGCTGATGTGAGAGCTTAAGTTTGGCTTTCAGATTTGCATACATATCTTTTAAAGGAAGAAGGGTTCTTTTTTTTACACAGCGCTTTCCCATATCCAATATCAACTCATCATGAATCAAAGAGTCAAAGGCACATTGAACATCATACACTGCAAGAGCCAAACTTTCTCCAGTTTTCGTTGCGTCAACAAGAATAGATGCTACAGCAGATAATGAATGGCAACAACCCAGACGCAGCTGGAATCCATATTGTGAGTCTGGGCTATAACACTCATTTTGGACTTCATTAATTATCAGCAGCTCAAATATTTGTTGAAACTGTGAAACTACAAAAGTTGTTGAAACTACAAAAAGTTGTTGAAACTGTGATTGGCCAAAAAGATGAATATTCCCAATGGGTTTACCCTTCTTAGGGATCAGAGTTAAAGCCCCAATACAAAAAGATGACAGAACTATTCTGGTGACAAAAACCATTTGAAATAACAGAGTAATATGATGAAGGAATAATTGACTACATATTTTGACATGGAACAAGGAAATATTATCTGAACCCCTGGATTTCGTTTTCATAAGGCAATTAATAGTATTCATTACACACTCTAGAGAAACCACGACATCAGAATTAGACAAACTAGCTAAGAAAGAATCTAACTCAAACTTATAATAATCCACAAGGCACTTTTCAGGAGCAGAGAACACGTTCTCATAATATTTGACACAAGTTGATTCAGGGATGTCATAATCTGATATATTATTAAGGAAAATTACTCTGTGGTTTTAGCACCATTTTCCAAAGCTCATTTGGATCACTAAGAACTTTATTGGAATAAACTGACTGAATTGAGCTCCTATGCTTGGCAAGCTCATTTGCAAACCGTTTTTTAGTCTGGAACATGGAACATGACATGGAACAAGGAAATATTATCTGAACCCCTGGATTTCGTTTTCTTAAGGCAATTAATAGTATTCATTACACACTCTAGAGAAACCATAACATCAGAATTAGAAAAACTAGCTAAGAAAGAATTTAACTCAAACTTATAATAATCCACAAGGCACTTTTCAGGGGCAGAGAACACGTTCTCATAATAATTGACCCAAGTTGATTCAGGGATGTCATAATCTGATATATTATTAAGGAAAATTACTCTGTGGTTTTAGCACCATTTTCCGAAGCTCATTTGGATCACTAAGAACTTTATTGGAATAAACTGACTGAATTGAGCTCCTATGCTTGGCAAGCTCATTTGCAAACCGTTTTTTAGTCTGCAATCTTATCTGATTTACAGTCTATCCAAATTTTCAACAAAAATTTTGCCCTATCACATGCTTCACAAAGTGCTGGGTTCTTTGACCACTCAATAATTTCTGTCCCACTTTTAATATGCTTAATAGGAACTGCTGCAAGTTGGGCAACATGCAAAGAATTAATCAATTTGGCCCAGTATACATTTAGCTTCACTCGCCTTTCAACTGAGTCTGCATAAGCAGACTTACAAAGCAGATCATAGGGCAGACGGATTTTGTCCAGGATTACATCACATGACTCATTCAATTTTGAAAAGTAACCCTAGACCAATTTGATAACTTAATCCACCTTCTACTCAACTCAGCACTGTCCATATCTTGTGGTAACTGAGTCTATGGGAAATATGCTCTGAACTTGAGTGGGAGAGGGTCAGACATATAGTTATTATCCATAACAAGTACAGAAAGAATGGCTTGCTATAACTTGTTCTAAGTTTGATGTACTTCCAGAGTTATAAATGTATGTGTATTTTTCACTTTTGGCTCTGATGCATAGATCATCACTCATAATGCCAAATAAAATACTTCTGCAACTTGACACTGCATGGTTGTCAAATTCCAGGTTGCAGTTGAAGTCACCAACTACAATACAATGAAGCTTTCCTTGATGAGCTTTTTCCAGGCATTTAGAAAGTTTAGACACACTAATTGCAAAGCTACATTCCGATTTGTCATCCCGGTAGTTAGTGGGAAGATAGACATTAATTATAGCCATGTTGTTTACTCTATAACAGCACGGTAGTAATCCTCTGAATACAAAAGGTCAGAGCTTAGGTTTGATTGAACATACATTACTAAACCACCTGAAGGACAACCACAATCTTTTGTTTGCTTTGCAGGCACAGAATAAACACTATGACAAGGTGAAAGATTCAACAAGTTTATGCCTGCTCCATAGTAAAATGCTCTAGCAGGCATATTATGTTGCACTCACAAAGAAAATCAAGGACAAAAGTGGATTGGTTTATAAAGTTCCCATTGATATTCCAAGATATCAGACTGTGTGATGTTGGGGGTTGCTTGGTCATGGCCTAGCAGAGGTTGGCTTCTGTTTAGCAACAGGACAATTTACGCTTTAGACCAATGTATGACCGTCTTTCTTACATACTACACAAAACATTTTACCAGTGCATGGATTGGATTTGCTGGACACATGGTCAGTTGCTCCAAAGCAACCACTAATAGCGGTATTATTACAATTGGCTGAAAGATGGCCTTTGGCGTGACAAGAGAAGTATCTTCTTGGTCAAAACTTATATTCTTATATGTAAGGACTTATAAGGAAGGAGCCCAAGCCAGCGCGGGAAGGAGTCCAAGTCAGCGCGGGTGTCAAAGTAAACTTTGTAAGAATGTGAGCTTCCAATCCTGACTACTTTTCAAGCTCTGGGGATAAGGTGCAACACGTCTTGTTCCTCCATTTTGATGGGAATTCTTTTCACAACCCCAATAAAGTTTGGAGCCCTTAGTGATGCATCTATCGTGAGTTGCTTGCCTTTTATGTGGTCAACAATAGCTTCAGCAGTATCTCTATACTTAACTATAAGTTTCCAGTTGGCTTTAATCGTACATAGTTCACTGATTTGAAAAGGATTTGAACACACTGAATTGACAAAGGACTTACAAGCACTGGGAGTGTTGAGTGATCCAGGTAAGTTCTTGAGTACAACTGCATAAGATGGAGCCTTGGATTACAATGCATTGAATTTCGAGGGCCAAGAAATAGATTTGTTATTGTTTGATTCCACTAAATAATCAATTTTCCGGCCTAGTTTGTTTACTTTCCCAGCCAGAGTAACCACTTCTGCATCGCCTAAAGTGGGAACATAGCAAGGATTCTCAATTACAAATTTTGGCATTGGCTTCTTTTCTCTATCCCAAGCGTGTAACCATTTAAAAATTTCTGTAACATTGTCTTTGCATTTCACATTTCTAACAAACCTGCTTGTAAACTGAAACTTATTGTGCAACATTTCTTTTGCTGTAATTATGTTGTCTTTACTAATGAAGCTTGCTGTTTCACCAACAATTAACTCATTCTTTGCACCCTCTGTCATTGATCAATAAATAAAGTTCAAAATAGGGCTTAATATTAATCCCATCATGGTACCAGAAACTTGTCTAACTGGATTTATCACCTGGTGATCAAACTCCAAATCACTGTCAAAATATCCAGTATAATATCCAGGGCAAAAGTCTATTCATTTCACTAGGTAAAATAAGTTCATAAAAAACTTGCCAAACAGCTTCTTAATATCCAGAAAATTGCTATTTTTGTTTGTCCACACTGAATGAAAGCTAGTAGACATTTATTCTGATTAACAAACATAGAATTTAAATTACACCATTCAAACAATGCATCTAAATCTCCCTGTAGAAATGTCACATCATCTGGGGAGGTGACACCTTCGTATAGCTTCACATCATCTGCAAACAATTGAATTGTTTTGTGTTGGATTACCTGCAGCAAATCATTTATAAATAAACAGAATAAAACTGGTCCCAGGCAGCTACCCTGAGGGACTCTGCTTAGAACTCCACACCCTTCTGATAGTGCCTCACCAACCTTCACTTTCAGTGACCAATTAGTTAGGTAATCCATCCAAGTCAGGCTACTACATCCAATCCCCTACTTTAAATATTTTTCCAACAGCAAAGATATTGAACCTTGTCAAATGCCTTGCAAAAAATTTATTTTTTCAAAATAATTTCGGATGCAATACACAATTACTTTAGTAGTATAGTAGTAAGTAGTATAATAACATTTGAGATACCATCTATATCAGGGGATTTGTCAACAGAAAGCTCACATATAATTTTTTTGGATGTGGTCAGGTGCTACATCAGAGTCATCATATTGTGACTCATTCTGCAACACAAAAGCTTCTGGTGCTGGTGATATATTAGATCTCGTATGGGAAGCAGGATTAACTAAAACAGATGAAAAAGATTTGTTAAAAATAGCTGCTTTTCTCTTATCATTATCAACAGCTTCACCAGTGACTGGGTCACTGAAGACCATGAACAATGGTGACTGCTCTTTTTTGCCTCTATTCACAGACTTCCAATACTTTTTTGGACAACTTTGTATGCAACCAGTTATTGACAATTCCACTGATCTAGGGATTCATCACCCCTATCTGATCCTAAGTGACAACTCATTTTTGTAAAAAGTTTGTATTTGGGGTCTGAAACATTCAAACAATCAGTGCAAACCCACTTTTCACAACCATCACATAGAAGTGCATGGCTTTCATCTTGCAGGCTAGCATCACAGGCTGAACAAAGATTGATTCCTTTTCTGACTGACTGACAAGGTCTCTTCAAAGCAGCACTCATTTTTTGGGGGGATAAACTTTTTCAGTCTGATTTGGCTATGTTCCAATAACTTTTTAAAAACCAGCATTGTAACACTGCACTTCTAATTTTGGTATTAGACAAAATCTGCACTGAAATGGTTGTGGGTAACACTGTGCACAGGAGAAACTCAATCCACCATTTTTATTGACAATTAACAGTTAAGAAAAGATTAGAATCAGCTTCATTAGAGTTATTTGTCATATCAGCAGAATTCCTGAATTTGTGTAGTTTGATGGATACTAATATTGTCAAAAAGGATGTATTTTTACTATAGTTATGAGGATATCTTTCATCCAGTATCTTAAACAGTGTTGCCATTTATCAAATAATTGTTTTTATTAAGCAGCTTTCACATGCATGTCTTCCCGTTCTTCCAAATCACTACAGGAGTGCGCCAAGGATGTGCAGTGGCCACAGAGCTCTTCAATGTCGTCATAGACTACGTTATGACAAGGACTACTTCGCGTCTCAGCTTTGGACTCAAGTTTGGAGATCGTGTCATTACAGATGCTGATTTTGCTGATGACTTGGCCATTCTGGCAGACTCCATGGAGCAGTTGCTGGAAACGCTTCGAATCCTACAAGAAGAGGCTGCAAAAGTAGGACTGCAGATAAACTGGACTAAAACGAAAATTATGGCCATAGACCCATTCTCCCCTGCTGCCAATCCTTCAGTTAGCCTGGATAGCACCACTAGTATTGAAGTTGTCCAAAGGTTCACATACCTGGGCTCCATAATTTCTTCAGATGGCTCGCTTCTTTCTGAACTACAAGCGAGAATATCCAAAGCGTCTTCTGCCATGGGCAGACTAAACCGTCACCTCTGGCGAAAACCAAACATCAGTTGCACAACGAAGCTGCGGATTTTCAACGGCCCTCGTCGGCTCTGTGATGTTCTATGGAGTTGAAACGCGGCAAGCTTCAGCCGTAACCCTCAAGGCAATTGATGTCTTTCAGTCGAAGAGCCTGAGGAGGATCGAAGGTCTACGATGGCTCGACTTCGTCAGCAATGAGAAGCTGCTGCAGCTCACCAAGCAGTCTTGGTTTTCGACCCAAGCAGCCGAGCGAACATTACGATGGTTCGGACACCTACTTTGAATGCCTCCACACATACCTGCGAAAACGATCCATGACTTCGACCCTGTCAAAGCCGGTGGGAAGCGACCTCGCAGCCGAACGAAAAAACGATGGTCTGACAGCCTGTCCGAGTTCCTGATGATGGCAAATATCAGGTTGAGCGATGTGCAAACGCTTGCCATGGACCGATTTGGATGGAGGAGGCAGACGTCACTACGTGGAGCAGCGCCCGGCAGGAGACATAAGTCAAGTAAGTCAAGTCTAGCTGGAATATCATGTCTAGACATGTGTCTAGCCAGAAATCAATGTCTAGGAAATTACTGTTCACAAGAAGAATTCAGTGCTTAGCTGAAACTACTAATTTAGTTTCAAAGAGATTACAGATGTTATTTCTAGCCAATGAAGAGAGCTTATACAGGCAAAACATTCAAAATTGTAATCCCTATTTTTATTGTCACTAGATAATGGATGAGACAAGCCAATCAATTGCCCTATTAGGCTTCACTATTATAATCTGGCGTTGAATATCTACCTAATATGAAAAAAAAAAAACAATGAGAAAACCAAAATTAAATTTCAGTCTAAAAATATAACCATAGACGATGAACATAGTGGAACTTGACACATACTGATGGGCTGTAATTGAAAATCCTTGACTTTGAGTTCTAGAGTTTAGAACTGGATGCATAGTTGTAACTTGTTTGGCCAAGCACCAAATTTTTCTTGTGAATAGTAGTTGTCTAGACATGCATGTTAACATTGCTTAACATGTTTCCTTCTCTACAGTTAGGTCTCGAGACAAATTACCTTAAATTACATTGTCCAGCAACTAAGGTAAATCCTGTAATGTTGCTGGTGAGTGATAGCAATGATTCCAATTGGCAGCATCCCATTTTGTTTTCCATGGTTGATTCAGCCATTCACAATCAACTCCAGATTTGAAAGCATTGGTGGTAGAGGCTGTTACCATTTCATTAGTTAAAGAATTTCAGAATGACACAATTCTATTGGAGACATGCATGTGGGCATTGCTGAACATGTTTCCTTCTAGGGAAACTTGCTTCTAAAGAAGTTAACGTGTTAACTTCTCTGCAGTTAGATCTCTAGACAAATTACCTTAAATTACATTGTCCAGCAACTAAGGTAAATCCTGTAATGTTGCTGGTGAGTGATAGCAATGATTCCAATTGGCAGCATCCCATTTTGTTTTCCATTATTGATTTGTCCATTAATGATCAACTCCAGATTTGAAAGCATTGGGGGTAGGGACTGATACCGCCTCATTAGTAAAAGAATTCCAGAATGAAACAGTTCTATTGGAGAAGAAATTTTCTGCTGTATGTGTCTGGGCCCTCTTCTGGAACAATTTCAATGAGTGGCCTCTAGTCCTCTGCAGGGTGTCTAGTTGGAGGTAAGAAAGAGGGTTGTTCCTGGTTAATAAATTCTTAGTCATAATCATGTCTCCCCTTTGTCTTCTATAAACTAGTGAAGGTAACTTAAGTTTTTGTAATCTTGCCAGGTAATTCAGACCTTTACACCCTTTTATAAGTTTTGTGGCATTTTGTTGAATGGATTCTAGGGCAGCTACATCATCTTTATCATTAGAGGAGGCAACAGTCATTTCATATGCTATGACAGGCCAAACTAGGGCTTTGTACAACTTTGGCATGGTCTGTGGAGCTCTGGAGGAGATGGTCTGTTTTATTAACCCTAGTCTTTGTGATGCTTTACCAACAATCATTCCTGTATGGAATGTGAATTTCAACTTATTATCAATCATCAGCCCAAGATCTCAATCTTCAGTTGCAGCTGAAATGGGTTGGGGTTGTGCATTAGTTGAACCTATATTGTACAAAGTACTAGGGTTCCTTTTACCAAAATGGATAGTTTTGCGCTTTTTAATATTTAGTTCAAGGCACCAACTCTCTGTCCATTTAGAGAAAGAGTCTATATCAGCTTGTAAGGTGTTGTCTGCATTTACTGGGCCAATTGTTTTATAATCATCAGCATATAGGCTCAGCTTATTTAGAACTACATGTGGGGCATCACTAATATAGATAATGAGCAACGTTGGCCCAAGCAAAGTACCTTGTGACACTCCACTGGTGACTGTTGCAGTTTTAGAAAAGAAAGGTTGGTCTCCATCACCATGAACCTTGACCACTGGCTTCCTATTTGTCAAGAAGCTTTATTTTCTGTCTTTTGTGACATGTTTTATCAAATGCCTTGGCAAAGTCAAGAAGCATAACATCTACATCCATTCCTTTATCAATAAGTTCAATTATATATTTGCAGGCATCTAGGACTTTAATTTTATTTGATTTCCCTTGTCTAAAGCCATGCTGTTTTTGGTGTGAGCAGCTCATTAGAAACTAGGTGCTTAATTACAGCTGAATTCACAAGACTTTCTAGTACTTTACCCTCAGCTGATGTTATACTTATAGGTCTGTAGTTTTCAGCCACATCCCTATTACCCCCTTTGAGAATAGGTGTAATATGTGCCAGTCTCCAGTTGTCTGGTACTACTGAGATGTCTAGTGATTTTTGGAATAGCTTAGTTAGTGGGTCAGCTAAAACTGAAGGTGCTTCCTTCAAAAGTCTAGGGGAAATTCCATCTGGACCTGTTGACTGTTAGATCCAGCTTTTTCAAATGCTTATAGACTAATCCAGAATCAAGACTAAGGGGTGGCATAGGGTTATCAATTTCGTAATTAGGCTCTTCTGGTAGAGTTGTATCATCTGTGGTTATGCATACTGACTTGAACTGTTCACTTAGTAGATTTGCTATGTTCATAGAGTTGGGAACCAATTGACCTTGATATGCTACATGGGTCATTGAGTGTCTACTTGTTCTTTTCTCTGATGTCCATTTCCAATTTTTTTTTGGATTTTCTTTTGTCTGTTGCCAAAAATATTTGTATTCTGCAGTAAATTTTCTTGTCAAATATCTGAGGTGATTTCTAGCTTGTTTGAACTTTTCTAGCCTAGTTTATCTGGGGGTTAAGATTTTTTGTAAATTGTCCATGTTCTCTTTTTTTATTGATGGCTTTGCATACTGGCTTTTTTTGTGCTCCTTTTGAATATAATAATTCCTTTACTTGGAAATTCAGTTTTAAGCCCATTGTGGACCCTCAAAGATGATAGCTTTTCCTCTTATTTTTAGCTAGGCTATGTAAAAGGGTTAAAAACGACAGTTCTTACTTCATCATATACAGAATATATGGAGCTTAGAAGATTATATACATTACAGAGCTATACATGTCTAAATTCAGGTGAACATACTGCTCAATGCCTTCTTGTATGCTCTTTCTGAATAAAATAGGCTAGTTATTTTACTCAGAAATTCAATTTGAAGCCCTTTATGGACTCTTGAAGATGATTTATTGTTCTCTTATTTTTTTGCTATTGAAAAATTTACTTTGATGCCATCATAAAGCACCTAACAGCCAACAACATTTGGCCCATCTGGCAACATGGCTTTAGAAAAGGTAGTTCAATAGATACAAACCTACTTGTCCCCTATAATGACACTACTAAGCTTATTGATAAAGGGATTCCATTGATCTTTTTCTACTTGACCAGACTAAGGCATTTGAGAAGGTCCCTAATTGTAGACTGAAGCTAAAACTAGAATGCCAGTAATTAATAAAATATGTTGCTGACTGGGGTATGGTCTCTCTGACAGACAGAAGACAGGTTGTTGTTCTCTTTGCTCCTGATGGCTCACTAAGTTTACTCCAACCAATGAAGAGTGGAGAACCTCAGGGTATTTAGCTTGGCCCTAAATTATTCAACATTTTTGTTAGTGATGCCCCTGATAGCACAAACAATCAAATAAATTTCTATGCTGATAACTCCAAGGTTGAAACAATGGCTGACACTGCTGAGGCAAGGGCTTCTCTACAGGAAGAACTGGTTAACCTAGCAAACTGGTCAGAAAAGTGGCTGCTACAGGACAATGCAGAAAAATGTAGGGTGCTCCACCCAGGACCCAATAGCTGTCAGTAACATTGCACATTGAATCATTGTTGCTGACAGTTATTGGGTTCTTGGTTTGAGTGTTTTTCTCAACTCACTGATTTTCCTTGTACTTCTTTTCACAATCTTTAATTTAGATTTGTGAGCCATTCAGCAACTGCTCACATCTAACACCAGGAGCAGGGGAGCATGATCTTGGTGTTATGGTCAACTTCCAGCAGAAGTTTCATCAGCATACTCTCTTAGCTGCTGGAAATGCGGGGGGATGTCTTGGTATTATTAAAGGAACATTTGTCAGCTGCAGCCAACACGTTATAAAAGAGCTGTACACCTCTGGTATTTCCATTGCTGGAGTTTGGTATGATACCTGTCTCTCCTCAATTCAAGGGAGACAAACAACTTCTTGAAAGTGTCCAGCTATGTGCAACCAAAATGCCTTACAACTTGAGTACCCTCTCTTACCATGAGAGGCTTGTAGTATTGAAAATTCCGACCCTTGTTTACAAAAGAAAAAGGGATGATGTTGTCACAGTGTTTGAACATCTGAAAGCCAGCCCTAGTTCTAGCCTTCTTCCCATCAACCCCAACCAGAGAACCCAGGGAAACTCCGAGAAAATCACCCAACAAACTACCAACTGCAGAGAATGCAACCACTTCTTTTCCAACTGTGTTGCTCCACTTTGGAACTTCTTAAGCAATCAAACCATCCAATCTCAAACCCTGGAGTCATTCAAGCATGGTGCTGACAGGGGCTGGGAGCAGATGGGGTTGTTTCTACACTGGGATGCTCAAGGGTCCCCATCCAAACTTTGAAGTTATCACTGGCAGGCATATCACAAGGACTCTTACTTTCACATCTTCATAATGGGGTCTAAGGTAATGAGTTTTTCAAGGGATTTCAGGCTCTTCAAAATCTTAGAAAATTTGATTTCAAGATACCATTTTAATGTAAAGACTAATGAAAATAATAATTACCATTCCTGAATCAGCTACAATTGCAAATTTTTCTACTAGACAAGTTTTAGAAACAAATTTTTAATCTGTTGGATATAGGTCGAAACATTTTTCAAAATATGAGGTGGGGGGGGGGGAATTGTCATTTTTAATAATGAATCCTTTCAATTTACAAGTATACAGTGGTGTCACTTTATGAAAGTTTAGAGGGGGGGGGGCAAAATATTCTTCAAAATCTAAGGGGGAGCAAATCTGTCATTTTTTTAAATGAAAATACCCCCTCACCCCAGAGGCATTTCGAAAACAGAGGCGTCAAACCCCACTCTTCTGCATTTAACATAACTGATAGTATGACCACAAATTGTTTTCAATTTCCTTTATTTGGTATTCTCTATCACTTCAGTTTCTTGTGAATGAAATCAGAGAATTGGTAGCACTGTCTTATGGTTTGCTGCTTAGAAGCAAAATACAAAGTAGCTGCACAATAATCAATGGATTCATGTTTATTTTTTGTATAGCCTATGTTCTAGTGATTAACCTAGCCTTGAAAAATTTAGCCCAGAAATTCATGAAGAACAAAATAATATGCCTAATTTTCAGGGTCAAAATCAGCCTGGTGCTGGTGGTGGAGCAGGAGATTAAACTACCAAAGAGGACAAAGACAAAAAGAGGAATTATGAGCCACCTATTCCAACACGTGTGGGGAAGAAGAGGAAGAAGACTAGTAAAGGACCAGAAACAGCAACAAAACTCCCCACTGTAACTATATATTAGGCCTGTTATTTTAATATGCCTTCAAAGAAAAGCTAAACAACTTTAAGCTATTTGGTGCCATATTATTTTTAGCTGGCCTTTTCCTTGTTTTTTATAAAATAAATAATTTAATTTTGAAAATCAACAGATTGTTAATGTTTTTATTCTTGTGAATGAAAAGCATTATCCAATTTAACTAATTATCTTTGCTAATTTATTTTCATGGTTCAGTGTGGTAGCACTGCCAAACATGTGCTACTGCCGAAATACTTCATAAAACTTAAAACAACTTCATAAATTTGAAACAATAGATATTTGATGGTCCAAGGAGTGAATTTTAGAGTGTATTACCTAAACAAAATTGAAAATAATTTAAAAAGAGTTCAATGGCAAGCCATCAGGTTTTGATGACTAAGATATGCGGTAAATATTCAGGAGACGGGGACTCTTAATTTGTTATTTCATCCAAAGTAATCATAGGACTGCTGGTGATCAATGATGGCCCAAATAAATCCTTAAATGCATTTTTTACTTGCTAAAGAGCCGTTGTGTACTTAACAATCCCTTTTTTCTCAGGAAAATGATTAGATAGTTCAAAAACTTGAGGAAGGTATTGATACTCTTACTATTCATGATTGCTGTTCTGTTTAAAAGGTTTAATTTTAAATCCAGGCGAGTGTGCCCAGATCTGTTGCTAGGGTTGGTGGTGCCCAGGGCAAAATTAATTACAGCCATCCCCCCTCCCGACTTAAATATAAGCAAAAAAAGCCAAATCAAAGGAAAAAATTTGATTAATTTGGGCAACCCCACTGCCGTGCCTTTTCACAGCTGTAATGCCCAGAGAGGTTGACCCGGTTGCCCCTCCCCTGTGAACGGCTCTGAGTGTATCTGCAACTACAGTCTTTCTCTTCAGATTACCACCAGCCTATATGAGTAGTAATCCAATCAATATTATAACCTAGCTGATGAATTCCCAGAAATATTAGTTGCATTGCAAATGTTACGAACAGCAACTGGTGAACCATCTAATCTTATAATAGTAATTATCTGGTTAATAATTACTTTTTTAGTTAAAAATTCTATTAAAAGTTTAATTAATTTAATAATAATATTTACCGTTATAAAAAATTAATAATAATAACTTATAATAGTAATGTAATAAAATAATAAATAAATAAAGTAAAAATTATGATATTAATAATTTAACTAATAATAATCATGATTCTATCAATAAAATTGATAATATCTTATTAGTAATGTCTATTAAAAATGCTAATCATTAAATTCCTATCTGTACTCTGATTGACTGATACGTACTAGTTTTTGCAGCTCAGTTATTAGTTTTCAGCTGAAATTTTTCAACCAAAAGTTGAACGCTCAGTTTTAGCCACCTTACTCGTCGAGTGTCTGTCTTGAAATTGTTTTTCTTGATTTACTTCTAGATCTTATTTTAGTCTAGACTTTACTCTATGTGAACTTAACATAGATCTGGTGTAGCCTATAGTTCAGCGTTTTTGCTTATTTACACTCATTGATATCCAGGATTTTTTTAGTTTCTTAAAAAAAGATGCTTTTTTTTTGTTAAAATAATAAAACATCGATTTCTATTAATATTATACTGATAATTAACTTTGATCAATGCTGATTAATTACCGCTGATAATTAATATTAATTTCTACTGATAAAGTTAGCACATCCACATGAAATATGTAATTAATATATTTCAGTTTTGATGTACTTACACCATAGAAAAATTGAATTATGTACTTAAAGTATGAAATCTATCTTGATTAGGTATTTTTGATTTAGTTTTTATTTTATGTTCTTATTTAGTCATGCTGAAATCTCAATGATTTTAATGACTGACGTTTAGTCATAAACAAAACTATGTATCCCTAAGTAAATTCCTGGATGCTCATTAGGCAAAACTCACTGAGGCCCCTGACTCTTCACTAGTTCAGCATCATTGTATTTACCATGACACTATTTTGTTATTGCTCATTTTTAGATTTTATCCCCTACAAGATGTTGTCTAAAAATGCTTAACGTACCATTTACCATGACACTGTTTTTTATTGTCGCTCATTTTTAGAGTTTACCCCATACAAGATGTCGTCATAAAATGCTTAAGTTAGCATTTTACCATGACACTGTTTTTTTTATTGTCGCTCATTTTTAGATTTTACCCCATACAAGATGTCGTCTTAAAATGCTCGAGTTACCATGTTACTATGACACTGTTTTTTATTGTCGCTCATTTTTAGATTTTACCCCATACAAGATGTCGTCATAAAATGCTTAAGTTACCTTGTTACCATGACTGTTTTTTGTTGTCGCTCATTTTTATATTTTACCCCATACAAGATGTCGTCATAAAATGCTTAAGTTAGCATTTTACCATGACACTGTTTTTTTTATTGTCGCTCATTTTTAGATTTTACCCCATACAAGATGTCGTCTTAAAATGCTCGAGTTACCATGTTACCATGACACTGTTTTTTATTGTCGCTCATTTTTAGATTTTACCCCATACAAGATGTCGTCATAAAATTCTTATGTTACCATGTTACCATGACTCTGTTTTTTATTGTCGCTCATTTTTAGATTTTACCCCATACAAGATGTCGTCTTAAAATGCTTAAGTTAGAAAGAGTGAAAGACTATTTGTTAATGGAAGAAGAGCCACCGGTAAATAATTTCCCTTTCGAGTTGTAATTAGTAATTAATTAGTCAATTTATAACCCATCAAAAATACAAGGTATGGCGGTGGAATATAACGAAAAAAAAGCTAAAGAAAAAAAAAACACATACCTACAGAAACAGGAGCAAATACGTTCAAATAAAAACACGAATAAACCAAACATTTAAAAAAAGTAAACCAGTCCAAGGGTGGCAAACCTCTTTAAGTGAATCATACAAATAAATACAATATGTATTAGTAATGGTTTGCTTCTTAAAATCATAGACAGCGTGCTAGCGCTGCCTAAGTAAAGAACGATGTGGGCACAATGTATTGTTTTTTTTTTCTCCATACCCGGGTACTTCGTATCGAAGGATTCGTCGCAGAAACTTCGAAAAGGGCTCATTCGATTTGAAATTGGAGTGGCTAGTGCCCTTTTTAATAGTCGAAAGCTATTGGAGGGCAACTACCCCCCCCCCCCCACGCTCATCTTTCCCCCAAATACGTCCAATCAAAATTTTGAGATATCCATTTTGTTCAGCGTAGTTGATTTCCAGATAGAAAATATCTTTTTGAGGAGGTCACTTCCCCACATCCCTCAGGGCAAGGGTTTTAAGTTATGCCCAGGGGGTATATAAGGTTTTTAAAGAAGGCGTTGTCGTAGAAACTTCAATAAAAGCTCATTCGACTGGAAATTCAAAGGGCTAATGCCCCTTTTAATAGTCGAAAGTAATTGGAGGGCAACTAGCCCCCCCCCCCCCCCCTCACACCCATCATTCCCCCAAACACATCCAATAAAAATTTTGAGATAGCCATTTTGTTCAAGGTAGTTGATTTCCAGATAGAAATTATGTTTTTTGAGGAGGATACTCCCCCCAGAGCCCTCAGGGCAAGGGTTGTAAGGTATGCCCTGGGTCTAAGGTTTTTATTGAAATATTTGTCGTAGAAACTTGAAAAAGGGCTCATTCGATTTGAAATTCAAAGGACTAGTACCCTCTTTAATAGTCAAAAGTGATTTGAGGGCAACTAACCCCCCTCTCTTGCCCACCTTTTCCCAAAACACATCCAATCAAAATTCTTAGATAGCCATTTTATTCAACGTAGTTAATGGTTTTGGAAATTAGGTTTTTAAGGATGACAACCCCTCCCCCCACAGTCTCAGGGCATGGGTTGTAAGTTATGCCCCGTGGAGCACATAAAGTTTTTATTGAAAGCGTTGTCGTAGAAACTTCAAAAGGGCTCATTCAATTGGAAATTGAAAGGGCTAAATTTTTTTTTGGCCTTGGAAAGGCAAAGGGTTTTTGCTCCCAACTTATGTTAATTTCTGCTTGTTTTGAGTTTGACTCGGTTAATTATTGTAATTTCTGTTCGCTTTGGGTTTCATTTATTTATCAATGCTTATTTTTGGTAGTTTCACGCTTGGTAGATTGTTTGATTTTAGTTTTGCTCATTTTTTGTTTAATGGTGTTCTTTACTTTTCTTTGAAAAACTTATTTCGTGGAAAAAGTTTTTTTTAATTAATTCAGTAGAAAAGGTCCAGTTTTTAGTTATTGTGTTACAATAAAATTGAAGAATAGGAGTTTATTGGGGAATTATCTGTATAAAGTGTGTATATTAAATGAAAATAGTGACAGATAATGGTGAATTTTGTTAAGGAAAAACATTCATGCAGCCTTGCTACGTCAGTTTAGCCTGTGTGTTGGATTGAAGGAAAACTTCCTTGCAGCGTTGCCATATCAATTCCAGCTTTTATGTTGGATTTAAAGCAAAATTTCATGAACTTTTTGTGAAATTTTATTACCACAATTCAAATACCCTATAGAAAAAATACCTAAAACACAAGAAAGATCTAATTTATTTTCAATAACAAATTTTTGACTGGAAAAAGGAATTTTTCAAGCCAACAAAATATTAAGCCACAAAGAAGAGATTCTGTCATCAAGTACTGTAAAATCTGGCTGCTAAAGCGAAACGCACTCTTGTCAGAATCTAACTTGAGTGTCTAGCTTAAATTAAATTAACATAAAGTTAACCTAACTTAACTTAAGCATCTCTGAAAGTGTAACAGAAGGGAGCAGTCTAGCTGGTCTAAAGATTTACGTACATTCTAAGGATTGTGTCGGTTTATTAAAATTTGATCTAAAATAGGGTTTGGGGTAGTGGTAGCCCCATTTTTATATGTGGTAATTTCTGTTCGTTATAATTTTGACTTGAATATAACGTTCCAATTTCTTTTTTTTTGGTTTCATTTATTCACCGTAGTATATGTTATTTTTACTTTTGATTTGACTGTTCCTTTAAATTTCTGTTTGTTTTAGGTTTCGTTTTTTCATTGATAGTAATTCTTGCTGATTTGCAGTTTTGAATTATTATATTTATTTACTTCTAATCATTTTAGGTTCTATATACATCTTTGCTTGTTTTTGGAAAACATTTTTTGAAATCGATTTCTGTTTGTTTTAATGGATATAGGTTTATCATGTACCAATTTTAGGATATTTGTCATTTTCCTGCTTTTCTGTCTAAGAACTGAAAGGTTGGATTTAATTTTTTTATAAATCCAAAAAAACAATTCTTTTTTTAACTTAAATTTAAATTTTGGCAAAACTTGAATATACATTCCAAATGTTTGATCAGGAGTAATTTTGGCAATAACTTCTAAAATGAAAATTTCAGTGGCTGGAGAGGTGAATTTTTAATCTTACGGATTGTAAATTTCAATAATTTTGGTTTTCTCTGGTATTAAGGGCCCATTTTCTCGAAGACATGAGTTGAGTGAATGTCATATGTCAAAATAAACGGTATTTTCCATCTTAATCCATTCAACGATAGGCTGTTTTTGCTTTCATCCTCCAATCATCCATCGCTTCTCACATCTCACTTCCTTATCTCTTGTTGAACTGTTCAAAATACTCGTTCAAGTCAGCATTAAGACTGGAGTAAAGCTCAATTTGTATAGAGCGTTCTTTGCAATTGAATTAATTTAAAAATATTTTTTAAACTTTTAGAGATCAGAAAATTTAAGTTTTTATTCCATAAACAGGGTGTGTTTTAATAAATCTAGATGTTCCTGTGGAGACAGAGCCGTGTTCTCGCTTTACACGTAGTTGGATGAAGAAATCAACCTGTTTGTCGAACGAATGGTTGTTTTAACTATTACGGGAGGTGAACAGCAGTTGAACTGCCGTCCTCGTAAAATGATATGTGCTCTGCGTATCTTTTGAACAGTTTATTTTTTATTCTCTAAAAAAAAAACTTAGAGTGGCGCGCCACTCTAAGTGAACCTAGATCAACCCAACTTTTTGGATATCTCTCTCACTATGACTCTGTTTGTGTGTCATGTCAAATTTTGTCTGCACGACTACGGAAAAAAGAGGCGTGAGAGGCGGCGTAGTTACCGTCCAATCTTTTTGGTCACTTAAAAATGGCACTAGAACTTTTAATTTCCAGTCAAATGAGCCCTCTTACAATATTTTAGTACCACTAGGTCGATAGACCAAAAATATTTTGAAACAAAATTTTAGTAGTACATTCTACACTGTGAGCAGTGTCAAAAACAAATCCTCTTGATATTATTTGAAGAAATCGTTATATAAAAATTTAATTTCCAGTCAAATGAGCCCTCTTACGATATTTTAGTACCACTAGGTTGATAGACCACACACACACACACACACACACACACGTGACTTGGTACTTTGAAATTATTCTCTACAATAGCGTAACTATCATGTGACTTGGTACTTTGAAATTATTTTCTATAATAACGTAACTATCATGTGACTTGGTACTTTGAAATTATTTTCTGCAAGAGCGTAACTATCATGTGACTTGGTACTTTGAAATTATTTTTCTACAATAGCGTAACTATCATGTGACTTGGTACTTTGAAATTATTTTCTATAATAGCGTAACTATCATGTGACTTGGTACTTTGAAATTATTTTCTATAATAGCGTAACTATCATGTGACTTGGTACTTTGAAATTATTTTCTATAATAGCGTAACTATCATGTGACTTGGTACTTTGAAATTATTTTCTACAAAAGTGTAACTATCATGTGACTTGGTACTTTGAAATTATTTTCTACAATAGCGTAACTATCATGTGACTTGGTACTTTGAAATTATTTTCTATAATAACGTAACTATCATGTGACTTGGTACTTTGAAATTATTTTCTACAAGAGTGTAACTATCATGTGACTTGGTACTTTGAAATTATTTTCTACAATAGCGTAACTATCATGTGACTTGGTACTTTGAAATTATTTTCTATAATAGCGTAGCTATCATGTGACTTGGTACTTTGAAATTATTTTCTACAATAGCGTAACTATCATGCGACTTGGTACTTTGAAATTATTTTCTATAATAGCGTAACTATCATGTGACTTGGTACTTTGAAATTATTTTCTACAATAGCGTAACTATCATGTGACTTGGTACTTTGAAATTATTTTCTATAATAGCGTAACTATCATGTGATTTGGTACTTTGAAATTATTTTCTATAATAGCGTAACTATCATGTGACTTGGTACTTTGAAATTATTTTCTATAATAGCGTAACTATCATGTGACTTGGTACTTTGAAATTATTTTCTATAATAGCGTAACTATCATGTGACTTGGTACTTTGAAATTATTTTCTACAAAAGCGTAACTATCATGTGACTTGATACTTTGAAATTATTTTCTACAATAGCGTAACTATCATGTGACATGGTACTTTGAAATTATTTTCTATAATAACGTAAATATAATGTGATTTGGTACTTTGAAATTATTTTCTGCAAAAGCGTAACTATCACGTGACTTGATACTTTGAAATTATTTTCTACAATAACGTAACTATAATGTGACTTGGTACTTTGAAATTATTTTCTATAATAGCGTAACTATCATGTGACTTGGTACTTTGAAATTATTTTATACAATAGCGTAACTATCATGTGACTTGGTACTTTGAAATTATTTTCTACAAAAGCGTAACTATCATGTGACATGGTACTTTGAAATTATTTTCTACAAAAGCGTAACTATCATGTGACTTGGTACTTTGAAATTATTTTCTACAAAAGCGTAACTATCATGTGACATGGTACTTTGAAATTATTTTCTACAATAGCGTAACTATCATGTGACTTGGTACTTTGAAATTATTTTCTACAATAGCGTAACTATAATGTGACTTGGTACTTTGAAATTATTTTCTACAAAAGCGTAACTATCATGTGACTTGGTACTTTGAAATTATTTTCTACAAAAGCGTAACTATCATGTGACATGGTACTTTGAAATTATTTTCTACAAAAGCGTAACTATCATGTGACTTGGTACTTTGAATCTATTTTCTACAATAGCGTAACTATAATGTGACTTGGTACTTTGAAATTATTTTCTATAATAGCGTAACTATCATGTGACTTGGTACTTTGAAATTATTTTCTACAATAGCGTAACTATCATGTGACTTGGTACTTTGAAATTATTTTCTATAATAGTGTAACTATCATGTGACTTGGTACTTTGAAATTATTTTCTACAATAGCGTAACTATCATGTGACTTGGTACTTTGAAATTATTTTCTACAAAAACGTAACTATCATGTGATATGGTACTTTGAAATTATTTTCTACAAAAGCGTAACTATCATGTGACTTGGTACTTTGAAATTATTTTCTACAAAAGCGTAACTATCATGCGACATGGTACTTTGAAATTATTTTCTGCAAAAGCGTAACTATCATGTGACTTGGTACTTTGAAATTATTTTCTACAATAGCGTAACTATAATGTGACTTGGTACTTTGAAATTATTTTCTACAATAGCGTAACTATCATGTGACTTGGTATTTTGAAATTATTTTCTACAAAAGCGTAACTATCATGTGACATGGTACTTTGAAATTAATTTCTACAAAAGCGTAACTATCATGTGACTTGGTGCTTTGAAATTATTTTCTACAATAGCGTAACTATCATGTGACTTGGAACTTTGAAATTATTTTCTACAATAGCGTAACTATAATGTGACTTGGTACTTTGAAATTATTTTCTACAATAGCGTAACTATCATGTGACTTGGTACTTTGAAATTATTTGCTACAAAAGCGTAACTATCATGTGACTTGGTAGTTTGAAATTATTTTCTACATTAGCGTAACTATAATGTGACTTGGTACTTTGAAATTATTTTCTACAATAGCGTAACTATAATGTGACTTGGTACTTTGAAATTATTTTCTACAAAAGCGTGACTATCATGTGACTTGGTACTTTGAAATTATTTTCTACCATAGCGTAACTATAATGTGACTTGGTACTTTGAAATTATTTTCTATAATAGCGTAACTATCATGTGACTTGGTACTTTGAAATTATTTTCTACAAAAGCGTAACTATCATGTGACTTGGTACTTTGAAATTATTTTCTACAAAAGCGTAACTATCATGTGACATGGTACTTTGAAATTATTTTCTACAATAGCGTAACTATCATGTGACTTGGTACTTTGAAATTATTTTCTACAATAGCGTAACTATAATGTGACTTGGTACTTTGAAATTATTTTCTACAAAAGCGTAACTATCATGTGACTTGGTACTTTGAAATTATTTTCTACAAAAGCGTAACTATCATGTGACATGGTACTTTGAAATTATTTTCTACAAAAGCGTAACTATCATGTGACTTGGTACTTTGAAATTATTTTCTACAATAGCGTAACTATAATGTGACTTGGTACTTTAAAATTATTTTCTATAATAGCGTAACTATCATGTGACTTGGTACTTTGAAATTATTTTCTACAATAGCGTAACTATCATGTGACTTGGTACTTTGAAATTATTTTCTATAATAGTGTAACTATCATGTGACTTGGTACTTTGAAATTATTTTCTACAATAGCGTAACTATCATGTGACTTGGTACTTTGAAATTATTTTCTACAAAACGTAACTATCATGTGACATGGTACTTTGAAATTATTTTCTACAAAAGCGTAACTATCATGTGACTTGGTACTTTGAAATTATTTTCTACAAAAGCGTAACTATCATGCGACATGGTACTTTGAAATTATTTTCTGCAAAAGCGTAACTATCATGTGACTTGGTACTTTGAAATTATTTTCTACAATAGCGTAACTATAATGTGACTTGGTACTTTGAAATTATTTTCCACAATAGCGTAACTATCATGTGACTTGGTATTTTGAAATTATTTTCTACAAAAGCGTAACTATCATGTGACATGGTACTTTGAAATTAATTTCTACAAAAGCGTAACTATCATGTGACTTGGTACTTTGAAATTATTTTCTACAATAGCGTAACTATCATGTGACTTGGAACTTTGAAATTATTTTCTACAATAGCGTAACTATAATGTGACTTGGTACTTTGAAATTATTTTCTACAATAGCGTAACTATCATGTGACTTGGTACTTTGAAATTATTTGCTACAAAAGCGTAACTATCATGTGACTTGGTAGTTTGAAATTATTTTCTACATTAGCGTAACTATAATGTGACTTGGTACTTTGAAATTATTTTCTACAATAGCGTAACTATAATGTGACTTGGTACTTTGAAATTATTTTCTACAAAAGCGTGACTATCATGTGACTTGGTACTTTGAAATTGTTTTCTACCATAGCGTAACTATAATGTGACTTGGTACTTTGAAATTATTTTCTATAATAGCGCAACTATCATGTGACTTGGTACTTTGAAATTATTTTCTACAAAAGCGTAACTATCATATGACTTGGTACTTTGAAATTATTTTCTACATTAGTGTAACTATAATGTGACTTGGTACTTTGAAATTATTTTCTACAATAGCGTAACTATAATGTGACTTGGTACTTTGAAATTATTTTCTACAAAAGCGTGACTATCATGTGACTTGGTACTTTGAAATTATTTTCTACCATAGCGTAACTATAATGTGACTTGGTACTTTGAAATTATTTTCTATAATAGCGTAACTATCATGTGACTTGGTACTTTGAAATTATTTTCTACAAAAGCGTAACTATCATGTGACTTGGTACTTTGAAATTATTTTCTACAAAAGTGTAACTATAATGTGACTTGGTACTTTGAAATTATTTTCTATTATAGCGTAACTATCATGTGACTTGGTACTTTGAAATTATTTTCTATAATAGCGTAACTATCATGTGACTTGGTACTTTGAAATTATTTTCTACAAAAGCGTAACTATCATGTGACTTGGTACTTTGAAATTATTTTCTACAATAGCGTAACTATAATGTGACTTGGTACTTTGAAATTATTTTCTATTATAGCGTAACTATCATGTGACTTGGTACTTTGAAATTATTTTCTACAATAGCGTAACTATCATGTGACTTGGTACTTCGAAATTATTTTCTATAATAGCGTAACTATCATGCGACTTGGTACTTTGAAATTATTTTCTACAATAGCGTAACTATAATGTGACTTGATACTTTGAAATTATTTTCTATAATAGCGTAACTATCATGTGACTTGGTACTTTGAAATTATTTTCTACAATAGCTCGTGTTCAACAAAAAAGAAACAACAAAGGAATTACTTACTGACCTTTAGTTGTTGTGATTTTAAAAGTTCCGCTTTTATTTCAGCCAATCGTGTTTTAACAAAAAAAACAAAGGAACTATTTACTGACCTTGAGTTGTGATTTTAAGACTTCCGCTTTTATTTCAGCCAATTGTGTTTAACAAAAAAAAAAAAAAAAAAAAAAAAAAAACTTTTCAGACATTTCTTGTTAAAACTTTATTTTCAACTAATTCATCCGGGTTTTCGAAAGCAATTCATGCCAGAGTACAGCACTATAACTAGTCTAAGACATCCACTCTGTCTTCGCCCCACCCCCCAAAAATACTTTTCAGACATTTCTTGTTAAAACTTTATTTTCAACTAATTCATCCGGGTTTTCGAATCAATTCATGCCAGAGTACAGCACTATAACTAGTCTAAGACATCCACTCTGTCATCGCTCCATCCCCCAAAAAATACTTTTCAGACATTTCTTGTTAAAACTTTATTTTCAACTAATTCATCCGGGTTTTTCTCAAGCAATTCATGCCAGAGTACAGCACTATAACTAGTCTAAGACATCCCCTCTGTCATTGCCCCCACCCCCAAAAAAATACTTTTCAGACATTTCTTGTTAAAACTTTATTTCGACTAATTCATCCGGGTTTTCGAAAGCAATTCATGCCAGAGTACCGCACTATAGCTAGTCTAAGACATCCACTCTGTCATCGCCCCCACCCCCCCCCCCCAAAAAAAAAAATACTTTTCAGACATTTCTTGTTAAAACTTTATTTCAACTAATTCATCCGGGTTTTCGAAAGCAATTCATGCCAGAGTACAGCACTATAACTAGTCTAAGACATCCACTCTGTCATCGCCTCCCACCCCCCAAAAAATACTTTTCAGACATTTCTTGTTAAAACTTTATTTTCAACTAATTCATTTGGGTTTTTCACAAGCAATTCGTACCACAGTACAGCACTATCACTAGTCTAAGACATCCACTCTGTCATCGCCCCACCCCCCCCCCCCCCAAAAAAACACTTTTCAGACATTTCTTGTTAAAACTTTATTTTAAACTAATTCATACGGGTTTTTCACAAGCAATTCGTACCACAGCACTATAACTAGTCTAAGACATCCACTCTGTCATCGCCCTCACCCCCCCCCCCCCAAAAAAAAAAAAATACTTTTCAGACATTTCTTGTTAAAACTTTATTTTTAACTAATTCATCCGGGTTTTCGAAAGTAATTCATGCCAGAGTACAGCACTATAACTAGTCTAAGACATCCACTCTGTCATCGCCCCCACCCCCAAAAAAAATACTTTTCAGACATTTCTTGTTAAAACTTTATTTTCAACTAATTCATTTGGGTTTTTCACAAGCAGTTCGTACCATAGTACAGCACTATCACTAGTCTGAGACATCCAATCTGTCATCGCTCCATCCCCCCAAAAAAAAACTTTTCAGACATTTCTTGTTAAAACTTTTTCTGAGGGGAAGGAGGGGCCTCTGAGCCTTGCCTTTGAGGCAGATCCCGTTTATTTTCGATTCTGAGTATTTTTGGCTTTCCCTCCAAAATTGACCTCCCCTCCCCCCTCCTCTTCCCTCAGAAATGGAGGAAGGAGGGGCCTCTGAGCCTTGCCCTTGAGGTAGCTCCCATTTATTTTCGATTCTGAGTATTTTTGGTTTTCCCTCCAAAATTGACCCCCCCTCCCCCCTGCTCTCAGAAATGGGGGAATGAAGGGCCTCTGAGCCTTCCCCTTGAGGCAGATCCCATTTATTTTCGATTCTGAGTATTTTTGATTTTCCCTCCAAAATTGACCCCCCCCCCATTCCCTGCCCCCAGAAACGGGGGAACGAAGGGCCTCTGAGCCTTCCCCTTGAGGCAGATCCCATTTATTTTCGATTTTGAGTATTTTTGGTTTTCCCTCCAAAATTGACCCCCCCCCTGCCCTCAGAAATGGGGAAGGAGGGGCCTCTGAGCCTTGCCCTTGAGGTAGATCCCATTTATTTTCAATTCTGAGTATTTTTGGTTTTCCCTCCAAAATTGACCCCCCCTCCCCTGCTCTCAGAAATGGGGGAACGAAGGGCCTCTGAGCCTTCCCCTTGAGGCAGATCCCATTTATTTTCGATTCTGAGTATTTTTGATTTTCCCTCCAAAATTGACCCCCCCCCCTCCCCTGCCCTCAGAAATGGGGAACGATGGGCCTCTGAGCCTTCCCCTTGAGTCAAATCCCATTTATTTTCGATTCTGAGTATTTTTGATTTTCCCTCCAAAATTGACCCCCCCCCTCCCCTGCCCTCAGAAACGGGGGAACAAAGGGCCTCTGAGCCTTCCCCTTGAGGCAGATCCCATTTATTTTTGATTCTGAGTATTTTCGGTTTTCCCTCCAAAATTGATCCCCCCCCCCCCCCTTGCCCTCAGAAATGGGGGAACGAAGGGAACGTTAAACTATTTTAAACTGACAACACTATCCAAACATCACATGTGTATTATACAGTACACAATCACCCCATCTCCCCCAAAACATTTTTCAGCCATTTCTAGTTAAAAATTTTTATTCCAATTCGCAAATCTCGTTACCCCTTTTTAAATGTCAATCAAACAATTCTGATTGTAGTGTCTAAGTTTTTAATAACAAAGCCTACACACATGTACACACTATGCTTTCAAAAAACCAGTCTGGTTGAAAAACTTGGAGTTGAAACAAATTTGTGCGGGGAATCCCCGTTCATACTGTTATCTTTTTTGCAATGTTTAGGAACAGGAGGGGAATCCCCACTCGTAATTGCTAATTACCTTAACCCTTTTATCCATCGTCAAGTACATGCTCCAAAAATATTTTATTCAGAGATTTCATGTTAAAAAATTATCCAATCACTAATTACCCCTTTTTTGCAAATGTCAATCAATGAATTCCGATTGTAAAAGCGTGTTTAATCATGTTGCATAAGTACATGCTCTGAAAAGGTGCCAAGGAACGTAATCTCCCCAAACATGTCAAACTGTTTCCATGTGCAATTGGTCTGGCAATCTGTCCTGGAAAGCTGCCAGGGAACGTAAAGAGAGCAAATAATACAGGATGGAACATATAGAGAGCAAAGTATAACCTTGATTACTACTCTTTCATCCTCCACTCATCCATCGCTTCTCACATCTCACTTGCTTATCTCTTGTTGAACTGTTCAAAATACTCGTTCAAGTCAGCATTAAGACTGGAGTAAAGCTCAATTTGTATAGAGCTTTCTATGCAATTGAATTAATTTAAAAATATTTTTGAAACTTTTAGAGATCAGAAAATTTAAGTTTTTATTCCATAAACAGGGTGTGTTTTAATAAATCTAGATGTTCCTGTGGAGACAGAGCCGTGTTCTCGCTTTACACGTAGTTGGATGAAGAAATCAACCTGTTTGTCGAACAAATGGTTGTTTTAACTATTACGGGAGGTGAACAGCAGTTGAACTGCCGTCCTCGTAAAATGATATGTGCTCTGCGTATCTTTTGAACAGTTTATTTTTTATTCTCTAAAAAAACATTTTTTATTTGGTATTCTCATAAAAAGCACTTAAGTGTTTTTACGCTGTCTCCTTTTGTGTGTTTTTTTGCAAAATATTTGTATCATCATATATCATTCTTAATTTATAAGTAGCTATTGTCTGGTAATAATTACTTGGTATTCTTTCTGTTTATGATCTATTGTTTATCTATTAAACCTTCAATGCATAATTGTTAATGACTGTGGTAGAACGTTTATTTTAACGCCAAACCATCATTTTCAGGTATCACAAATTGACCTAATCATAGTAAGAGAAAGAATTAAATAGAAATAAAAAAGAATGTCCCCAATGAGGTATATTTAGACCAACTTACAGGCCTTGTATGTTTCAGAACGACCAGACATAGAAATTGTTTGGATTATTGTATGGCTTTATGAATCGGTATTGCCATTTTTTGTAAATTGAGGTTCACTTGGCCCAAAAGATTACGGATGTAATTTTGAAGCCAATTGCTGAAACAATTTCTAGTTTTTTTTGGTGTAACGAATCTTTTTTTATCTGTGCTAATCAAAAATACTAGGTCCCAGACAATCTGGAAAGCAGAGTTTAGGCCCATTTTGAGCTAATCACTCTTTTTTATTTTACTTTGTTTGTGAATTAGATTCCCTTTGCCCCAGTGACTTACAGATAAAGTTCCAAACCGACTGGGCAGAAACAAAATTTGGCTTTACTTTAGGGTAAACTAATATTTTTTTTTTTCAATTTTTTGTGTGCTTGGGGCTCAAGAGCCCAAGGACTTGCAAATTGAAATATCAAACTAATCTGAAAATCTGAAACAAAACTATTTGTTGCTCGACCTAACAACTCATGAATATATAATTTGTGGGGTAATATTATGTGAAGACGTCTCTGAAGAAGTGTTGCGAGTAATGTGTATTAATTTATCGTAGGAAGAGACAATAGAAGAAGAAAGAAGCCGTGTTGACGATTTGAGAGGGAGTCCTATGGCGGTTGAAGTTGGAACCCTAGAAGAGATCATTGATGATAGTCACGCCATTGCTTCCACATCCGTTGGTTTTGAACATTATGTTAGCATCCTGTCGTTTGTAGATAAAGACCAACTTGAACCTGGCTGCTCTGTGCTACTTAATCACAAGGTAAGGCACTGAAGCGTTAGTTCTATTTCATTAGTGATTTGAATTTCTATTTTTTTTTTTTGTTTGACGATTTAAATTAATTTTTGGTTTTGTTGACAATTCGTCGGCTGGGAGGATGATTGTCGTATCTGACTCGAGACGAGTTTCAAGAAAAACGGGATTGAAGATTGAAACGTGATATCTTTTTTATTTACTGACAAAACTGGGATTTTATTTTATCTCGATTGTAGTCGCACTCAAGGGCTACAACCTGGGTGAAATTTCGTTCATCTGAAGCAACTGGATATTGAGATTTTGCCTGTTGAAAAATATATACGAGAAAACGCTCGCGGAAATTTCTTCTTACGGAAAACCAATACAACAATTTTGCTCTGAAAACTAGCAGCGTAAATGTCCTATCTCATAGGAACTCAGTTTTGCAATCTTCAAATTTTAATCAATTTCGGATATAAAAGAATAAGAAAAACTCAGCACTACTTCGGGTACAAAGAAACATCGTTCCAACGAAACTGGACCTACTTTTTTATTTTTTATCGAAAAATGCTTTGTAGTATGCTTTGTCCTCCAGCGGCATGAACTTTAGGACGCTTTTCACGTCCTTGATCTTTTCCTCAGGCAAGGAAGAGAGCCTACGGAGTGGGTCTGGCTCAAGTAACTCCTCAATCACAATAACTTTGGAGATTCCTATTCCTTTTTCAACTGCTGCAGCCTCGGTTGCAATCTTCACCAGTTCATGTGAGGTAGAGCCAAAATTCTCCTGGTACTACACTCTTTTGTGCTCAGTTGAAACAAATCTCAGTTCCTTGATTTTTGTGAAGGGAACTTTCGAATATCCTTTGTATTCTTTGGAGGAGCTCTGAAAATCGCAGAAGTCGAAACTTTTCATTTGGATAACAATGTACGGTTCCTTTTTCCTAGCTTTAATCATAAATCGAGTGAGGGTCAGAGATGAATGAATTTCCAACTTAGCAAAGTAATGTTCGATGGCACTATGGACAGCGTCCACTCCTTGAATCGATGAGTGTCCTGGCTCGCAAAACTTCATTGTAATGGACTGAACATGGGGGAGCTTTTTCAAAGTATCATGCATTTGGTAGCTCATGATATTGTTCCTGTTTTGCCGGACACAGGCGTCAGACCACGTTATAATCTCTTTGATATTTGAATGCCCTGAAAAGACTTTTGACAATATAGCCGCCACTGCGCTTGCAATGTCATTTCTGGTCCGCCCTCCAATTAACTCAGACAAGAGAGCACCATAGACCTCCTTTTCGTCTGTATACTTGGATCTGGTTCAGCACTGTCCTTGTAATGCAGCACAGAAGTCAACTTATAAGTATTGATCTTTCTTTTGTATTAATTAAAAAAAAACTTTTTCCACAAAATAAGTTTTTCACTGAAAAAAATATAAACGTTTTTACTTTTATAACTTTAATAAATCAAATAATATTAACATTTTGATTAATAAATATCCGTATATATATATTAAACTGACAATGCACATTCATATTATTTTTTCAGTAAAGTGCAAATTTTGTTCTGGCCTTGGGAAGCCATAGGGGTTTTGCACCCAACTTATGTTAATTTCTGCTCGTTTTGAGTTTGACTGGGTTATTTATTGTAATTTCTGTTCGTTTTGGGTTTCATTTATTTATCGATGCTGATTTGTGGTAGTTTTACGCTTGGTAGGTTATTTGATTTTATTTTTGCTCATTTTTGTTTAATGGTGTTCTTTACTTTTCTTTGAAAACTTTATTTTGCGGGAAAAGTTTTTTCAATTAATTTTCGTTCGTTTTATATTGACATAGTCTTTTCAGGGAAAAAGAAAATAACACTTTAAATCTTTTCGTTTTTTAAGACTTTATAGTTTGGCCTGCTATTTGTATGCTGGAGAAAAAATTTCAACAATTTTTAACAAAATACACCCTTTTATAAATCTGGACACAAATAGTACTGTTTAATTTAGTTTCATACCTCCTCTAGTTGACCTGAAATGGAAAACTTGATACCATTCGCAAAAAATCTGTTTACTTTCTTTGATAGCTTGGATACACTTACGCTATTTTGATTTGGTTAAATTTTAAGAGCAGAAGTAGCCCCGGAAGTTTGAACATAATTCCCTCTGTCGTTCTTGGGATACTGCTGAGATGCCTTATTGGGAATTAGCACTATCACAGTGCATTTTTATTTAATCTTAAGGCAACATTTAGTTTTTAAACATAATGGGCAAATGGGAGGGTGGGAGTGGAAGGGGCATTAGTTGCCCCCCAATCACTTTCGACTATTAAAAAGGGCATCAGTTCTTTCTATTTTCAGTCGAATGAGCCTTTTTTGGAGTTCCCACGACAACTCCTTTGATACGAAGTGCAATGGTCTAAACAACAACAACAACAAAAAATATCACTAATCACTTTCGACTATTAAAAAGGGTAGTAGCCCTTTGAATTTCAAATCGAATGAGCCCTTTTTCAAGTTTCTACGACAAAGATTTCAATAAAGCCTTATATGCCCCCAAGGCATAACTTTTAAGCCTTGCCCTGAGGGTTTTGGGGGAGTGTCCTCCTCAAAAACATATTTTCTATCTGGAAATCAACTATGCTGAACAAAATGGCTATCTCAAAATTTTTATTGGATGTGTTTAGGGGAATGATAGGCGTGGGAGGGTGGGTCTATTTCCCCTCCAATCACTTTTGACTATTGAAAAGGGCACTAGCCCTTTAAATTCCCAATCGAATGAACGTTTTTTGAAGTTTCTACGTAAACGCCTTCTATAAAATCTTATGCCCCCAGGGCATAACTTAAAACCCTTGCCCTGAGGGGTGTGGGGGAGTATCCTCCTCTAAAACATATTTTATAACTGAAAATCAACTGCGCTGAAAAAACTGCTGTCTCAAAATTTTGATTGGATGTATTTGGGGAATTATGGGTGTAGGGGGGTGGTGTCTAGTTACCCTCCAATCACTTTCGACTATTAAAAAGGGCACTAGCCCTTTGAATTTTTAATCGAATGAGCTTTTTTGAAGTTTCTTCGACAACGCCTTCTTTAAAAACCTTATATAGCCCCAGGGCATAACTTAAAACTCTTGCCCTGAGGGCTGTGGGGCAGTTTCCTCCTCAAAAACATATTTTCTATCTGAAAATCAACTTCGCTGAACAAAATTGCTATCTCAAAATTTTGATTGGATGTGTTTGGGGAAATGATGGGGGGGGGGGGCTAGGTGCCCTCCAATCACTTTCGATTATTAAAAAGGGCACTAGCCCTTTGAATTTCCAATCGAATGAGACTTTTTTGAAGTTTTTATGACAACGCCTTCTATAAAAACCATATTAGCCCCCAGGGCATAGCTTAAAACCCCTGCCCTGAGGGCTGTGGGGGGATGTCCTCCTCAAAAACATATTTTCCATCTTTATATATTTTTACATGTTTCTATGTTACATATTTTTATGCTGGGTATGAATTGCCAAGCTCTAAAGGAAAAAAAAAATAAATAGTACATTGTGCCAACATCGTTCTTATATGCCATTAGGGTATAACAGAAAACCCTTACCCTAGGGTTGTGGTTTGAAATCAACTACGCGATGTGTTTGGGAATATAATGGGCGTGGGGGGGGGTGGCTAGTTGCCCTCCAATCAATTTTGACTATTAAAAAGGGTACTAGCCCTTTGAATTTCCAATCGAATGAGCCTTTTTTGAAGTTTCTACGACAACGCCTTCTATAAAAAACCTAGTATGCCTCCAGGGCATAACTTAAAACCCTTGCCCTGAGGGTTGTGAGGGAGTGTCCTTCTCAAAAACGTATTTTCTGTATGGAAATCAATTACGCTGAAAAACATGGCTATTTCAAAATTTTGATTGGATGTTTCTGGGGGAATGATGGGCGTGGGGTGGGGGGCTAGTTGCCCTCCAATCACTTTCGACAATTAAAAAGGACACTAGAACTCTCAATTTCCAATCGATTGAGCCCCTTTTGAAGTTTCTACGACGACCCCTTCCATATGAAGTGCCCTGCTCGTTGCCCTCCAATTACTTTCGACTATTAAAAAGGTACTAGCCCTTCGAATTTCCAATCGAATGAACCTGTTTTGAAGTTTCTACGACAACGCCTTTAATAAAAGCCTAATATGGCCCCAGGGAATAACTTAAAACCCTTGCCCTGAAGGTTGTGGGGGAGTGTCCTCCTCAAAAGCATATTTTCTATCTGAAAATCAACTACGCTGAACAAAATGGCTATCTCAAAATTTTGATTGGATGTGTTTGGGGGAATTGTGGGCGTGGGGTGGGGGGCTAGTTGCCCTCCAATCACTTTCGACAATTAAAAAGGACACTAGAACTCTCAATTTCCAATCGATTGAGCCCCTTTTGAAGTTTCTACGATGACCCCTTCCATATGAAGTGCCCTGCTGTAAAGGGAAAAATAATACATAGTACATTGTGCCAACATCGTTCTTATATGCCCTCTGGGTATTACTTAAAACCCTTGCCCCGAGGGTTGTGGGGGAGTGTCCTCCTCAAAAATATATGTTCTATCTGGAAATCAACTACGCTGAACAAAATGGCTATCTCAAAATTTTGATTGGATGTGTTTAGGGAATGATGGGCATGGGGGGAGGGCTAGTTGCCCTCCTATCACTTTCGACTATTAAAAATTGCATAGCCACTCCAATTTCCAATCGAATGGGCCCTTTTCGAAGCTTCTACGACAACTCATTCGATACGACGTGCCCGGCTGAAGAAAAACACATTGTGTCCACATCGTTCTTTACTTAGGCAGCACAAGATGCATTCCCTTTTGGCAATGCAAATATATTTTCCAGATCAAAACAGAGGACTGGCTTGGTAAGCAATCTATCCATATCTCTTTCTACTTTGGTTTCTTCTTTTGACCTTTTATTATTTTCAAGAATAGCTTGTTTTTCGTCAGATACAGTAGTTTCATTCCTGCGGGCAACATCAAATTCTTCGCACAAATCACACCGGTCATTTTTTGGTGTGTTGAACGACAAGTTAAATTCCGCATTGAACACTTTCCTGTATATAGTTTCTGAGGCACTTTCCTGTATATACACTTTCCTGTATACTTTTGTGGCCCTCATCTTCGCACTTTTCACAATATAAGCCATACATCCGAGCCGTGTTCAAGTTAGACTCCAAATATTGTTTTGGAAGTCTTAGCCCTTCGATAGTTGGACTCGATCTTTGAAAAGGAGTTAATGTGGTTACGTATGAAGTCCATGTCTTCCGCTGATGTTTTGTTTTTGGGGACCTTTATCCTTGGAGGCGTGGGCGTTCCACAGATTTTCTTCTGCTCGTGAGCGTAGTGCACTCTCCTCTTGGTTATGTCGAACGTTGTCAGATAAAAAGATTTGCAAATGTGCCTTTCTTTTCCATTGATGACAACAAAATACTGGTAGGTGTTTTTCCTCCTTGTCCCTTATTTTTTGTTTTTCTTCTTAGGCAGGCATTTTGTGGTTTTCAAATAAAACATCTTCTTCATTTCATCAGACAATTTCCAGAAATTATCAAAAGCATTCTGTCTTTTTTTGGGTGGGATTTTGTGACATTCGTAGAAGCAATCTTCAGTACACTTTGAAGGCTGCACAGAACAGACTCTTGCCATGCGTTTTCTTAGTCTTGGGGTTAACGTAGGCAGTCCCATCATTATTTGCTGTCTTGATCTTATCTTTTAGCCATTCGCTTTCATTCCTCAATCTTTTTCTCGTTGATTTTTTCCAGGGTCAACGCCTTTTGTGTCATTCCTATTTCCAGTTACAGGCTCTGTAAAAGAATTTGAACCTCTCTCGACATCTTCAAAATAACTAGTTTCATTATTTCGATTAGCTTGTCCATAATCAGTTGAAACATAAACCAAGGGCAGCTGGGAATCGGAAAGAACTCTTTCACCTGCATCAGCAATGCTTGACTCGTCTCTGTAAGAAATGATGCTCGGTTCATTTTTTGATGAGCACTCAGCAATACTCGGTGCATATTCTGAATAATTGTCAGAATTCTCAAGGTCTTCGTCAGAGCTGTAAAAAAAAAAAAAAAAAAAAAAAAATTACAGTGGTTACTCCAGCGATGGACTCAGTGAAGAACTGCTAGTTTTTGTAGTTCCGGTGACCCTCACAGAAAGCATTTTGAAGCGTATCGTGTTCTAGGTTTAGTCCGTAAGTGGTAAGTATCACTAATCTGTATTGATATCGTAACCTCAGAAGGACACTGCTGGATTGGCTGAAAAGATCATCGTTACCTTCTCTTCAGCTGCTAGCTGTCACGGTTGCTAAAGTGGGTAGAATTCCAAATAAATTGTGATCTTCACTCAGTTAGGAACACAACAAATTTTCTCATTGAGCCTTCAGAAATATGATCGTTCATTGTTTTGAAGGTGCTGCGGAAGCATAAAGATTCGTTGCTTTTAGCAGACGATATATGGAATCATTGAAGCTGCAGAAATGTGAAGGTTCGTTGTTTTGCCTGCCAAAAGGCAATGAACCTTCACATCTCTGCAGCCTCCTTGTTTCCATGGATCCTTTAGGAAGGCAACTTTTAAACTTTTAACTTTCTGTTAAAAACAATGAACCTTTACTTTTCTAATGGTTCGATGGAAAAGTCGATTTCCTAACACTGTCCTCACTGCTCGGATTCTTAACCAACCTTAATATTGAGCTTACTTCACTTCAAATGTGAATAAACATCCCCTCTATGCTTATTTTAATATGCAGACCTTAGAACCAGGCAAAAACAGACATAAAAATTAGGTACATCCCGTAAAATTCTACTTTAGATACTTATGGCTATCTTGAAAAGGGGTTAGGTTAGGAAAATGAAACTTTTAGGGGTAAAATTCTACTTTAGCTACTTTTGGCTATCTTGGAAAGGGGCTAGTGTACCGTGAGCAAATATAATACCGTAAATATAGTACCGTAAATATAATATATTTAAAATACAAAAAATAAAGTTCCTTCTTTCTAAAGATAATTCCGACTTCTACACTTCATTTTTCTTACACTAGGTTAGAAAAATGAAACTTTCAGGGATGGGTCCACAGGCTAAAATGTGTCCCGGGAAGGTATTTGCTTACATGACAGGTCTTTACCTATTGAAATTTTGACAAAAGAACATTTTACCTTAATTTTCAGTTATCAGTTTTTTTTCTCTGGCCTCAGTTCTGAAAATACAATTCCTGTTATTTAAGTAGAATTTTAAGCCATATTAATGTTTTGTTTTCAAAATGTAGGAAATGTATTTGCATATCTTTAAAACCGTATAAATTGGGATTGAGCAAAGTTTTGAAGCTGAAAACAATTTTATAATAGTTCATTTAAGCAAAAGATCTATTTTGCAAGGTTTTACTTTAATAACACACAAATTTTTAAAGGTCATCAAAGGTCACCCTCTAGAGAGAGAAGCAGTTGAGGTAGGTACTTCAAAATAACTTCCTGGGACATATTTTAGCCTGTAGAACCATCCCTGAAAGTTTCAATTTCCTAACCTATCCCCTTTTCAAGATAGCCAAAAGTAGCTAAAGTAGAATTTTACTGGTAAATCCTAGTAACTTACCCTTTGCTGACCTTTTGGCACCTTCTCTAAACAATTCACAGCATGTAATTATGCTTTTCCCCAGATTCATCAACAGTTTCCCAACAAATTTACACATTTTAATAGAAGAAATCGACACTTTACCTGCCAAACTCATCAAAAAGTGCTTGAAAATCCCTCGCCAATTTTTTTCTTGGACGCACCATTTTCTTCTTCTCTGAAGTACGTGATGGCAAAACAGCCAGATACGACAATTTTCCAATACTACAAATTGTTTTGGTCTTTTATTCAGAAACGGTAGCCGGCAGAGCAAAACAAAAAGCAGATTCAGATTCTACGCAAAATTTTACACTGGATGGCACTCATAATTCAGTTTTGGCTGGAAATGCCTGATACAAGAATCATCCTCCCCTCCGACGAAATGTTTTACTGAATCAACATAAAAATCGTTTAAGTTTCTGTTCTTTCACTTGGTTGTTTTGTAAGACATAATCGCAAGATGAGTAGCTAAAGCTTTATCAGTTCTTTATTGGCGGTTTGATTATCTAATTTTGTGTTCTTTTGACAATTGGAATTAATTTTAGATTTTGTTGATAAGTGTTTAAGTGGACCAACAAGAAAATGGTCGAAGTGTATGAGCTTGAATGTGGCTGTTTGGTAGAGCCTAATCGCAAGCTGTACAATTAAAGCTTTAGGCCTTCTTTTTTCAGTGATTTGATTGTCTAATTTTGAGTTCTATTGGCGATTGTAATTAACTTTGGATTTTGTTGACAATTGTTAAATGGATCAGAATTGAAATTATGTAAATGGATGGACCTGAAACTGACTGTTTCGTAGTGCTTAATCACGAGGGAAGCAGCGAGAGAGTTAGTTCTCTCTGATTGACGATTTGATCGTAGGGTAGAGGGCCAGGTTTTGAAATTAAGATTTCTATAGACAATCAATAAATTTTGAGTTTTGCCGCAATTCTAACAGTAGACTGTGAATAGGATTCTTGCAGCTACAGTCTTACTATTAGTTATGATTTATAGTTGAGTATTTGGGATGAATCTAGTTAGGTGTTAATCTTACCTTTGAAATGTAATATTGTTTTTAGTATTGAAAAATGGTATTCTTATTGTAGGGTAATTATTCTTGTAGAGTAAACACAAAGAGTCAAAATCTTCCCGTTTCTGTTTCACCTCTTGTTTCTATTATTATAAGAGCCCCGTTCTGTTTTTGTGCGAGTGTGTTCATGCATCATGCATACATCATTTCCTATTTTTGAGACATTATCAAAATGGAACAATTGTATCCGCTCTAGCTTTGATGCCGAACTAAGTTGTGTATATGATTCTTTCGAATTTTATTGGATTTAGACTGGCAAATTACATTTTCAACTAAATTTATTTATTGATGTTTAATAATAGATGAATGGTAGAATTTTTTATTGCTACGCCATCTACCAATTCCAAGAATGTTGAGCACTTAGGTAAGTATTCCTCTGTTGGAAAATAGTTGCAGTTGTTTGAGCTCTGAGTTGGATTGATACATAAGCCCGTTTTTGTTTCAATTTTTTACGTGGGGTCAATTTGTCTTTTATTGGTGTGGGAAAAGGGACAACATAATGAGAACTTTGAGAAGAATTTCAACCTGAGCAAAATAACTATGGAATTGAAACGGACATCTGTTTCAGAAAATAATAGAGGGAAGCTATCTCGCAGCTCCGTCTGTATGAATTTAATTTTTGAAATTCTTGAGATGATTTCTTTTTTTTTTTTGGATTAACAGTAGCACCAACATCCATTGGAGTAGTTTTGAGCTAAGTTTATCCAGTCCATAACACGAAGATAGAGGAAACTTTCAAAACGATGAAATTAATTAAAAGATGATTAGTGTATTAATGTACTAATCGCCTGGTGAGTTAAACGACCAGCTTCCTTTTGCTTTTTTACCTGTTTTGAGTATAGTGAGGGTTTTAAGGTGTTTTTTTTTTTTTTTTTTTTTTTTTTTTTTTTTTTTTTTTTTTTTTTTTTTTTTTTTTTTTTTTTTTTTTTTTAACAATTAAGTATGTCGTTTTAATTTTAAACAGACCTATTGATTTGTTGGATGCTAAAAAAGTTTTTTTTTTCTTCTTTTTTTAAATTAGTCTCTTTTTTTAGGGAATATGCTTTTGTCTGTTTGAATTTATTGGTCAGTCAAGTTTAACACAAAAACATTAAAACATTTACACAAAAAAATTACATTAAATTGTTCATGGCTGCCTTTGCCGTATTTGCTTCTGAGGGGTTTTGTGTTATTGCTACAAATATGCTGCAATTAATATCGCGATGCACAACAGTATGATGTCCTGAAATTTTCCAACTCCTGTGAATGAATTATATTAATTGGGAAGAACATCACTTTGATATTTTCTTGTATTGATTTAGTGAAGTTTTGTTTTTACTGAATTATGCAAACAAAATATGCAATTCAGCTTTTTATAGGTGGTAGAAAAGATTTTTCATTGATATAAATCTGCTAGGAATGGTCTCTAGTTAGCTTTGATGATCTCAAGGATGAGGAGACAGAGTTTCTGAATTTCTTAAGAGCCATATTTTAAATGGTTAAAATTTAAGTTTTGTCTATTTATCTGTTTGGATTCGTACTTGACTCAAAAGGGACTGACTTTCAAAGAGAGGATTTATTAATGATTCCTGTTTTTTAAGGATTTTACCATGTTTCTTTTGTTGCATAAGCAGAGAATTGAAATGGTGAAATCTTAGATTTAAAAAAGCTAATATCAAAGCTATTTTTCCAAGTATTTTCTATTAATGCTGTCTTTACACCTTTGGCCAGATCAAGCGAAAAGATAGGAAAAGCTTATTCCAGGGTTCTAGTTTTGTAAGTTTGCCAAAATTTTCACTGGAAAAATTTCAAAGAAATGTGTCTTAAGTCTTTTGGTTGGTCAGTCATGAAAATTACCTTTGAAAGTTCATTAATGCTGAATTAAGAGCGGGATAATTGGACATTTAGTCTTGTGCTTTTCCTTCTGAAAATGCAATCATACTGTTAATTGTACCTTAGGAGTATGGTTACGTCTTTATTTTATTCTGTTTTAATCTCTGTTGTTTCTGAATTCTAAGAGCACCTTGAAATTAAAATCTAAAGCCTCTTAGAATGATTGAAGGTACTTCATCAAATTAACTTTTACTAACTTTTATATTTGGATAAAATAGTCAGATCTAGCAGCTAATTGGCACAGAATATTTTAACAAATCTTATATTATTATTGTAATTTATTTATTTCCTTAAAAATCAAGGAGTATATAAAATACAAAATGAAATTACAAAAATACATCAACACATAAAACAAAGCAATGATTTACAATAGGCATGAAAACAACTGAATAAAACACGTAAAAGAAAAACAAAAATAATCTCTGGTATTGAGAGGGGTAAAATATCTGTGGAAAAAAGGTAAATCAAAGCAGCTTGCCCTGCAGGCGGCCGAAACCCATTCTCTAGCCGCCATATGAAGTGGGCCCATCACCTCATAATCGTGTTCGACAGTAAAAATTAGCTCAAACTTGTAAAAGGGATTATACAAATAGTTGTAGCCTAATCCACTCTCTAATGCGAAAGCAAATTTCATTATGTTAATTACTTAGGTAGTCTACAAATTGTTTAAATAAATGTTCCTACCCAGTAATGATCGCTAAATAAAAATTGACCACTACAAAACATTGAATGAAGTTCAATTTCTACTGTATAATGATACCAAGTGCTGGATAGGCGTTTATTTGAGTACTTGCTTTAATGTATTTTTATTTAAAAATGAGATGAAATAAAGCAAAAAGGAAAAACAGGGAACTAACTCACCCCTAGGAGTCTTAATTCTTCAATGAACTATGAACTAATTCCCGTACATTTGATGTTGCATGTAAACCCATTTATGCCCAATTAAAGTGAAACAATAGGAGGGGTGGGTATTTTTGTTGCTTTTTCAATTTTGTCAACTAAAATATTAGAATCAGGCATTTTCAATAAAAATTCCGACAAAAGCTATTTATCAAAATCTAGAAGCGATACTCCCCCCCCCCCCTGTGAAGCCACCTACAATTAGTTTGCGATTATGAACCAAAGAGAATACGAAAGTAATAAGAGAGGAAAGTCAAGTTTTAGTCAAGGAAAACAAATTTAGCAAAATCTACGGTAGCCAGCAGCGTCTTTAAGTTTGTAGCCAAACAGTCTGTAGCAGAATATCTAACTGTAATTATTTTTAAAATTGATTTTAAAATTGATTGGTACTTGAAGTTCCATGGAAGATTGGCACAATATTCTATAGTTAGTGCTGTTAGGTTTGTTCCATACTACAGGAAATTATTTTTGACGTGTTGCTGCGTAAAAAAACAAACAAAAAAAACAACAATGTGTTTCTGCATACCAAATGATTCTTGATGCTAAGATTTGCCAGAAAAATCCACATTGTCGGAGAGATTTTTATTGACAGATTTTGAATAGAGATGACCAATTGGTTTTTTTCGTTTAAAATTTTAACATTAGCGATGTATTGGTTCCCAAAGATACCCGCACCTTCAAAGGAAAGCTACCCCTATACCCCTGTCCATGGGCACCCGTAAGTTAAATTCCAGGGAGGGATTCAGCTAGCAGGGGGTTGGCACCCTTTCCTGCTCCCTCCCTTATGGGTGCCCATGCCCCTGTCAAAGGATTGCGTACACCTGTACCCCTGAAATCTACTAAACCTGTTTTTGCCACATGTTTATAGCTTAGTTTTGCTGATTTTTCACCCGTGTTTCTTTTTTATGCAAATTTGACGTACGCTATTACCAAAAACAGCCTAATTTCTTATAGAAATCTTTCTCTAAAAATGTATTTTCCAATTCTTCATAATTTTTTAAGATATGCACGTTCTGAGTCCTCACTGGCTATACATGGCTGTCGACAAACAAAATTGAGAAAAAAAAATGATCAAGAAACAAAAAAAAAAACGGGCTAAAAATCACCCTCGTTTTGGAATGAATCAATTTATTGAAAGAAAAACAAGACATATATATATATATATAAGTTTTTAACAAATTCCACAGTGTTTAACAATACAACAACAACAAATACTTCAGCTTATTCTGTCCCGTAAGACTCTATGACCGGGAAAAAAACAAGGAGGAAACAAAACAAAAATTAAACAAATACATCTATTGAACATTTTTTAGATGCACTCGTGTCACCAACCTAAACAATCCACCCCCCCCCCCCCCGCAAAAAAAAATAATAACTAAATAAAATACAACCTAGAAAGGTGAGTAGTATAAGTTGAACTTTAACTTATATAATAGTTGGCTTTGTATGTTTCTACTTATAATTCAAACAATGAAATTTTATTGTCGCTGTCCATTGTACTTCAAAAAGACTTTTCCCAATTCAATTCTATTTCTCTAATTTTCCTTTAACAGCCAATCATAAAATCATACTTTTGGATTTTTCTTTAAAATAAAATAACGGCGATTTCAACTGACTGCAAACTGAAAAAAATGTAAAAAAAAAAAATTATTAGTACTCTTTGTAAAAACCTTTCAACTTCATTGGCTTGGTTCCCTCCCTAGGAATACTAGGTTTAGAAGGTTCTACATTGTAAGATTGATTGATGCATTGCTTCTTATCAAGGATTTGGTAATAATTTTAAGCCTACATTTCTTATTTTTTTGGACACTACCAAAATGGAACAATTGTATCCGCTAAGCTTTGATGCAGAACTAAATTGTTTATATGATACTTTCAGATTTTATTGGATTTAGCCTGGCAAATTACATTTTCATCTAAATGTATTTATTGATATTGAATAATAGATGAACAGTAGAAATTTTTTATTGCTACGCCATCTACTAATTTCTTGAATATTGAGCACTTAGATATCCCTGAAAAAAAGTTCTCGGAAAAAGCTCAATTCAAAAAAGATTTAAAATTAACAATTTGATTTTGAAAAAAGAAAAACAACAAATGAATTAGATAGAGAAACTATTCTCCTTGAAAAGGAAACATTAAGTTGCAAGTGCTTGCTTGTAAATGAACCATTCGAGAGATAATCTCGTTTAACAAAACCTGGAATAATTCCACGATGCTAGACTGACATTTTTTTTATTTATTATCAAAACTAATTTGGCTTGAGATGTTGAAGTAGCTTTATAACTTTTGCTATAATTGATAAAAATAATTGTTTTTGAAGGTTGTTTCTAATATTTCCAAAATAAATTTTCTTCTTATAACTTTTAGGTTTTTCTTTTCTATTGTAGAACATTCGCTATTATAGGATACTATCCCTTTTCAGGTCGCTCATTCAATTATCTTAATTATGAGGGTAGAATCGCTGTAGAGTTAGTATTTCATCCGTAAATGTTGTAACCTTTCTAGTTTTCGTGAGGTCAACTTATAAAAAAAACTGTTTAGGAACAAAACGTCTAAGAGATGGTTGCCGTTAAGCTCCCTATAGCATGTGCTGCTAAAAAAAAAAACAAGGAATTCCCGCGTAAAATGAATACAAAAATAAAAATTATAACACATACAGAAGTATTCAGTTCTAAGGTATTGTCTGGGAGGGTGGGGTGAGGGGTAGCTGTGTGTTGATGAGCGACGGAGGTTGGATTGTTATTCTTATTTCTCTTATGTATTTTTATTTACCTGTTATTGTTTGAATTCAGTTTTATAGTCGTAGTATATAAACAAAGGGCTATTTATTCTGCTTTTATTTGCTAATTAATTGATTTAATAGTTAAGTTACGTGGACGAAAGGTTTATTATTTATTAATTAATTTTTTAAAGCCAAAACCTAAAACTTAATTTTACCTTCATTGGGTGAAAAATTATCCTCTTTTAGTTTGTCCTTTTCTGCATTTTGCTTTTTTTTCGTTTCTTCGTTTTTTCATATGTCTTGCGTAGCCACTATGGTCTCAACGTATTTACATCAAAGCCAAATTTGAAAGTTCAGGTTAATTGGGCTGTCGTCTGATTTATTTTTTGTTAGGTCGTTTTGAGGATTATTATTACAACACACAAGAAATATTCCGTTTACTTGTCACTGTGCTACTTTTAAAGACTTAATTGTTCCTGTGTTGCTTAAGATTTTGACCTCAGAGGACAAAAAAAGATAATTAAAAGAAAGATTACTTAATATTCATATTTTTTATCAATAGTTTTAATGAGGATTGGATTATGGAGCCTGAAAATATGTTGCTTTGTGCCATACTTTAAAAACAAGCTTAGAAATTTATTGTTTACAGAAAAATGGGGATTAGCTGAGTATCAAGTCATTTCTTAGACACGAATAAGTGACATTTTAGTCGATTTTAAAGGTTTGTTGGAAAAAAAAAAAACAAGGGAAGAAACTTACTATAACATGTTTCGTCGAATGCTCAATCAAACTGTTGAATTTTGTAAATGTGTCGTTAATTCAACGTCTTTAGTTAAGTCGTTAAGTCTATTTCAGAACGTATTTACCGTATATCTAAACTGAAACATGCAAGACCAGGCTAAGTGTTTATTTGCCAGAAAACAGAACAGTTCTTAATTCTAATTTACCAACAAACTATTTGCTAATTTCCCTTGTTGTGTTGTTATGCTGTTCTTTTATAACGAGGAAACAGGAATATATGAGAAGTAAATGTCATTAAGGAGAACTTAGCTGCATCTTTGTTTCTTTACGAAAGAAAGAAAAGTAATTTCTGTTTCTATCTTATATTTTCTTTATTTCTTTGCTATGGTAACAATTAATTATGTTAAAGCGGCGTTCACATGCGTGTCTAGCTAGAATCTCATGTCTAGACACGTGTCTAGCCAGACTTCAACGTCTAGGTAACGACTGTTCACAAGTAAAACTTGGTGCTTAGCTAAAACTACAAATTTAGTTTCAAATAGATTACAGTTGTCATTTCTAGCCAAAAAAGAGAGCTTATACAGGCAAAACATTCAAATTTTAATCCCTATTTTTATTGTCACTAGATAATGGATGAGACAAGCCAAACAACTGCCTTAGTGTGCTTCACTATTATGTCTGGTGTTGCATATTTGCCTAAAATGAAAAAAAAAAAAAAACAATTAATGAGGAAACAAAAATTAAATTTCAGTTTAAAAATGTAAACATACACGATGAAAATAGTGGAAATTGACACACTAAGATTGGCTGTAATCGAAAATCCTAGACATTGAGTTCTAGAATCTAGAACTCTAATTCTAGCCAAGCGCCTTGTTTAGCGTATCTATCTAAGCACCGAATTTTACTTGTGAATAGTCGTTGCCTAGATATTGAAGTCCGGCTACGTGTCTAGACACCGGATTCTAGCTGGACACGCATGTAAACGTCAGGAATTGAAATAGGTGCGACATGTATGCAAATTTGAAGTTAAGAGGGGGGGGGGGGTCGTGACCCAGGGTGTATCTTTTGATCCTTCCAATATTCAGATTAAAGATTCTTGTCTGATCCTAATATAAGTCTTCATAATCCTAGCGTAATTCTGAGTTATAAAATGTTCATCTGTTTACTAAAATTTATATGTGACCTCTCTGTTTTGAAATCGGTTGTTTGCATATTTGATCCCTTTCGCTTTGGGTGGAGGGGGGGGGGTTCATCACGGTGCTCCTGGAGGCTTAGTTTTAAGCTGGAATTTTTCAACCATTGTGATTAGAATTGCCATCTAAAAAGAAAAACTTGGTGCAGCGCCTGGGGAGTGTAAAAGTTGTAAAAATGGTAGTTTGATCCCCTCTATACCTTTACCACTCAAAAAAGAAATAGATATTGCCTTTTGCATTCGAATGAACTTAATCTGAATGTTACAAGCTCAGAAATACCACAATGCATCAATCGCTTGAACAAGTTTCAACTGGCAGTCTCACCACGTTTCGCCACAGCGAAGAGATCTTTAGCGGAACTTGCCAATGTCTTAAATGTAGGATAGTGCCCTTTCCCGTCGACTTAGTCTATTTCCAATGAATCAGGCGAGAAAACGTCTAGCAGGTAATCTTGAAAAATTCTGATAAACATATAGAACAACCTCGGAACTAAATTAAGGATATATTGTTTTTCAGGTTTGGATGCTCAAATCCAGGAAATTAAGGAATCCGTTGAGCTACCTCTTATTCACCCCGAGTACTATGAAGAAATGGGTATTCGGCCACCTAAAGGCGTGATTCTCTACGGGGCCCCTGGCACAGGTAAGACACTCCTTGCCAAAGCTGTTGCAAATCAAATAGCAGCCACTTTTCTAAGAGTTGTTGGATCTGAACTCATTCAGAAGTATCTGGTTAGAATTTTCCTTTGTTTTTACTCAGTTGTTTTGTTCCTTTTCTTCTGCTTTTTTTCTTTCGTTTTGATCTGCTGTTTCGCTTTAATACTAATCAAATGTTTTCAAATGAAACATTTCTTTTAGAATGAATTTATGTATTTCAGTCCCTATACCAATTAATCAGTAGCTTAATCATACCGGTATAACCAAATTCATATTATGGAAGTTTGTGGAAGTTGTGAAGAAGTATTCTCTGCGTCTCGTGCCGCTATTTGATGATTTTCAAATGTGCCATTTATTATTTTCTTTGATATGCAAAGGATATTAAAATCTTAATGCTGTGTTTCGCCAGCCATATAATTTTATTCGTCATTACTTTTCTAAATAATAGGGTCCATCACTATTTAAAGAGGGATTGCAGACGTTTCAGAGCCTCTCCAGCTTGCGGGTTTTCTTGAAGGGGACGCTGGTAGACCTTCTAACCCATCACTCACGGGACATGCCGTAACCTGAACTGGCTCTCTTTGATCTGCTTTTTTCGTAATGCATCATGGTATAAAGTCGACCGAGAGATTTTATCTCACTTTCTATACTTCTATTAAGTAAAATTAATTAAACAAGAACGGGCGATTGGACCAAAAAAATTATAAAACAAACACTAATTCGAAATCAAACTGACTCGAATCAAACAATTGAAAACCGAGATGTTGTAGTAATTCGAAATGTGAATTACATAAACGCTCGCATAAGAATCAATACAATTTTGTGATGATAAGGTCGGAAGATTTAAAAGTCGAAAATAGTAAATAAAAAAATGAAAATTAAGAACTCGTTTTCAAAATTGATTAAAAAGTAAAAAAGAATTTTTGCTAGGGAATCTATGAATTTAAATTTAGATAGATAGATATGTATTGGCAAAAAGACTATCACAAACCCTAGTAGACCGAATTCACATTTCTTAGTAAAAAAATACAATAACAAAATAATACAATAACAACACATAGTTACCACTGTAACAAAAACACATTAAGTAACAGTCAGAAAATACAAAATACAAAAGTCATAAATATAGGTCATGATTATAAAATATTTTATAGGTCATCAGAGGCAACGCTGTAGCGTTACCTATAGTAAAGGCCATACGGCTCCAATGTTTTATTATTTTTTTTTTCCCTAGAGGCACAACATACGGAAGGGGTTGTCGTAGAAACTTCAAGGGGGCTCATTCGATTGGAAATCGAGAGTTCTAGTGCCCTTTTTAATAGTCGAAAATGATTGGAGGGCAACTACCCCCCCCCCTCCCCACGCCCATCATTCCCCCAAACACATCCAATCAAAATTTTGGACAGCCATTTTTGTTCAGCGTACTTGATTTCCAGATAGAAAATATATTTTTGAGGAGGACACTCCCCCATAACCCTCAGGGCAAGAATTTTAAGTTATGCCCTGGGGGCATATAAGTTTTTTTTATAGAAGGCGTTGTCGTAGAAACTTCAAAACAGGTTCATTCGACTGGAAATTCAAAGGGCTAATGCCCTTTTTAAAAGTCAAAAGTGATTGGAGGGCAAATAGCCCCACGCCCATCATTTTCCCAAACACATCCAATCAAAATTTTTGAGATACCCGTTTTCTCCAGTGTAGTTGATTTCCAGATAGAAAATATGTTTTCAGGAGGACACTCCCCCACAACCCTCCGGGCAAGGGTTTTAATTTATGCCCTGGAGGCATATAAGGTTTTTATAGAATGCGTTGTCGTACAAACGTAAAAAAAAGGCTCATTTGATTGAAAATTCAAAGGGATAGTGCCTTTGTTAATAGTCGAAAGTAATTGGAAGGCAACTAGCGCCCCCCCCCCCGCACGCCCATTTTGTTCAGCGTAGTTGATTTCCATATAGAAAATATGTTTTTGAGGAGGACACTCCCCCACAACCCTCGGGGCAAGGGTTTTAATTTATGCCCTGGGGCATATAAGGTTTTTATAGAAGGTGCTGTCGTAGAAACTTCAAAAAAGGCTCATTTGATTAGAAATTCAAAGGGTTAGTGGCCCTTTTAATAGTCAAAAGTTATTGGAAGGCAACTAGCCCCCCCCCATCGCCCATCATTCCCCCAAATATATCCAATCAAAATTTTGAGATGGCCATTTGGTTCAGCGTAGTGGATTTTCAGATAGAAAATATATTTTAGAGGAGGACACTCCCCCACAACCCTAAAGGCAAGGATTTTAAGTTATACCCTGGGGGCATATAAGATTTTCATAGAAAGTGGTGTCGTAGAAACTTCAAAAAAGGCTCATTTGATTAGAAATTCAAAGGGTTAGTGGCCCTTTTAATAGTCAAAAGTGATTGGAGGGCAACTAACCCCCCTCTCACGCCCACCTTTTCCCCAAACACATCCAATCAAAATTTTTAGACAGCCATTTTATTAAACGTAGTTTTAGGTTCTGGAAATTAGGTCTTTGAGGATAATAACTCCCCCACAGCCCTCAGGGCAAGGGCTGTAAGTTAAGCCTTGGGGGCATACAAGGTTTTGTATAGACAACATTGTTGTATAAACTTTAGAGAGGCCTCATTTGATTAGAAATTGAAAATTCTAGTTCACTTTTTAAGCGTCAAAAGATATTGGAGGGTAACCAGGTCCCCCCCCTAAACCCTATTTTCCCGAATGCACCCAATAAAATTTTTAAGATTGCTATTTTGTTAAAAATAGTTCAAAGATTATACAACAAAAATTCCAGTGTTGACACAACCTACCAGGGCCGAGGGCAGGCGTTATAAGTTATGCCCTGGGGACATGTATGGGTCTTATGGAAGGGATGCTCGTATTAACTTCAAAGAGGTATCATTTGATAGGAAATTGAAAGTTCTACTTAAGTTTTTTCGAGTCAAAAGATATTGGAGGGCAACTAGCCCCCACGGCCCTTTTCCCCAAATGCATCCAATAAAAATTTTTAGATAGGCATTAAGTTAAAAATTTCTCAAAAGTCAGATAACAAAAACTCAGGTGTCGTCACAACCCCCCAGGGCCCGGGGACAGGCGTTTTAAGTTATTCCCTGGGGCGTATATTGTTAATATGAAAGGGATGCTCGTATAAACTTCAGAGAGGGCTCATTTGATTGGATATTGAAATCCAGCCCTTTTTAAGAGTCAAAAGTGATCAGAGGGCAACTGGGCCCCCAAGCCCTTTTCCCCCAAATACATCTGATAAATAATTTGAGGTAGCCATTTTGTTAAAAATAGTTCAAAGATCATATAATAAAACTGCTTTACGTATGGTCATTTCGTTAAAAATAGTTCAAAGGTCAGATAAGAAAAACTCCTGTGTCGACACAACCCCCCCCCCCTCAGGGCCGGGGCAGGCGTTGTAAGTATTGCTCTGGGGGCATATATGGTTCTTATGGAAGGTATACTTGTATAAACTTCAGAGAGAGTTCATTTGAATGGAAATTAAAAGTTGTAGTTCATTTTCTCAAAGTGAAAAAGATTGGAGGGCAACTAGCCCCTCCCGTCGTCCAGGCCTTTGGGCGTATCGGATGGATAATCCCATCCGATAATAATTTCAGGTAACCATTTTGTTAAAAATAGTTCAACCATCAGATATTGAAACTCCAGGGTCGACACAACCTCCCTGGGCCGAGCGACAGGCGTTGTAAGTTGTACTCTAGGGATGTATATGGTTTTTATAGAAGGGATACTCGCATAAACTTCAGAGAGGGCACATTTGATTGAAAATAGAAAGTTCTAATTCACTTTTAAAGAGTCAAAAGAGACCAAAGTTTAATCTAGTCCCCCCACGCCCTTTTTCCCCAAACCCATCCGATAAAACTTTTTGAGCAATTTTGTTAAAAATAGTTCAAACATCAGATAATGAAAACTCCGAGATTGACACAAACTCATTTTTGACTTTGATATTGTTACTTTGATATCAGTTTTGATACTTTGATAAATATTTGATTATTTTTTTAAAGTTTGATTTTGAAATGAGGAATTTTTAAAAACTTGAAATTTTTTGCAATCAAAAACGAACAAAAATTAATTAAAAAAACTTTCCGAAAAAATAAGTTTTTCAAAGAAAAGTAAAGGCCATTTTAAACGTAAGCTCAGCAGATACAAATACCTTTTAAAATTCAAACTCAAAACGAGCAGAAATTACTATTTAAGAATGAATGAAACCCAAAACGAACAGAAATTAAATAAACAATCATAGCAAAAACAAACAACAAGTAATAATATAAATGAATAAATAGATCTTAAAGCGAGTAATGCTTATATTGAATATGAAAATCAAGCTTAAGACGAAATAAATATTTTCCTACTGAAGTACAAATGAAACTTAAAACGAACAGAAATTAAATAAACAATCAATGCAAACAAACATACAATAGATTTAACGTAAATTAATAAATATATCTTAAAATGAGTGAAACTTGAATTGAATATGCAAATTAAGCTTGAAACAAACAAAAATTACCACAAACAAGAGTTTGTGTATGACCTCCTTCTCTCACTGTAAAAGTCTAAAACCTACTGCATCATTGGCGCTTTACTGAAAACTGTATGCGTCTTGAACAGTCTTGGAAAGTATTAACAACATCAAATTGAATTGTTGATGTATAATGATATTAATTGTTGAAAGATCTATCAGTTCAAAAATTTATTTCGCTGTAATTGTATTTTTATTTTCAATGCTGTAAGAACTGGAAAAGAAAGTATTTGTAATATAATTCGTTTTCAGTTAAGCGCCAATGACGCAGTAGGCTTCTGGTTTTTATGTACAGTTAGGAAAGGAGGCAGTATCCAATCACTTGTTTGTTGGGAAACTATATTCTTCTTTAACAACTTTGAAAAGAGCTAATAAATTAAACTGAATATTTGATGTATAATGATATTAATTGCTGAAAGCTCATTAGTTCAAAATGTTACTATAGTTTTAATGTTTATTTTCAGAGGTAAGCACAAAAGAAAATATTTGTCACAAAATTGGTTTTCAGTAAAGTGCCAATGACGTAGTAGGTTTTAGACTTTTACTGTGAGAGAAGGAGGTCATACCCTTACTCTTGGCCAATCAGAAGAGCTATCGCTTATCATTAAAAGACGTCGCCTGAAGCTCCTCGGCCACACATTGCGCCGTCCCGAAGGCACGATATGTCGAGACGTCCTTGTCTGCGAACCAGCCCCCTCCTGGAAACGTAAACCAGGAGGACAAAAGAAGAACCTATGGCAAACATTCAAGGAGGACCTGGAACCGTGGGGAGGATTCAGCAGACACGGTCGGAGATAGGACAAATACTGGCTGAAGATCGCCGGAGAAGCTGCAGCCGACAGGTCCAAGTGGTCGTCGGAAGTCATCCCAAGATCCTTTGGTGCCGGGCAGGATAGTTCATCGTCTGGTTCCCGCCGAAAGTAAAGTAAAAGTAAAGTACCCTTACTCTTGTTTGTGGTGATTTTGTTTGTTTCAAGCTTAATTTGCATATTCAATTTAAGTTTCACTCGTTTTAAGATATATTTATTAATTTACGTTAAATCTATTGTATGTTTGTTTGCATTGATTGTTTATTTAATTTCTGTTCGTTTTAAGTTTCATTTGTACTTCAGTAGGAAAATATTTTTTTCGTCTTAAACTTGATTTTCATATTCAATATAAGCATTACTCGCTTTAAGTTCTATTTATTCATTTATATCATTACTTACGCGCCTCAGAAAATTTACGCGCCTCAGAAAATTTGGCTTATTTTCGAAAAAAAGAGGAAAGACCCCCTAAAAGTTACAGAACCTTAATGAAAATCACACCATCATATTCACTGTATCAGAGAACCCTACTGTAGAGGTTTCAAGCTCTTATCTACAAAAATGTGGAATTTTCCATTTTTTGCCAGAAGAAAGATCACGGGTGCGTGTTTATTTGTTTTTTTTTCTCCAGGGGTGATCGTATCGACCCAGTGGTCCTAGAATACCGTAGGAGGGCTCATTGGAATGGAAATTAAAAGTTCTAGTGCCCTTTTTAAGTGACCAAAAAAATGGAGGGCAACTAGGCCCCCTCCCACGCTCATTTTTTTCCCAAAGTCACCCGATCAAAATTTTGAGATTGCCATTTTGTTCAGCATGTTCGAAAATATCATAAGTATGTCTTTTAGGATGACTTACTCCCCCGAAGTTCCCGGGGGGAGGACTGATCACTGAAAGTTATGAACTTTACCCAATGTTAACACATAGTATTGGTTATTGGGAAGTATACAGACGTTTTCAAAGGGAGATTTTTTCTGGTAGTGGGAGGGGGGGGGGTCGGGGGTTATGTGGGAGGATCTTTCCATGAAGAAAGTTTTCATGGGGGAAGGGACATTGCTATTAAGGGGGCGCCGGACTTCCCAACATTATTTTTAAAAAAGATCAGAAATTAAATATATAAAAAATAAGTTTTCCATTTGCAACAGCAGAAACATCAAGACTTTAAACGAACAGAAAATATTACATATATGATTGGGTTCACCCTCTAGTCAATACATCGCTCTTTAAGCCAAAGATTTTTTAGTACTTTCATAAGAGATATCTATTCTAATTAACGGCCTTTGTGATTAAGCGGTCATTTTTAAAGAATTGGAACAAAATTCAAACTTTAGCTTAAAGAGCAAGGTATTGACTAGTAGGGGAGCCCCCTAATATACTTGTTAGAAATATATGAATATAGAAGTTCGTTACGTAAGTTAATTCGTAAGTTACGCATATTTATTACTAATAAAAACGTTCGTAAATAAAATTAAACAAGTTTCGAGAAAGCCATTTAACCAAATAAAAGTAAATTAATATGCAAATTTTGTTTTAATTATTCATGTACGGTGAAACAAGATCAAAACCTGCATTTATTCAAAAACGTTCAAAAATTAAATAAAGAAAACAAGTTTTTTTTAACTGAAAGTAAGGAACAACGTTAAAACTTAAAACGAACAGAAATTATTCCTTATATGAAAAGGGACTGTCCCCTCCTCAGCGCCTCGCTCTTTACGCTGAAGTTTGACTTTCTCACAACTCTTATTTTTTTTAAACAATAAAAAACTTTAGTGTAAAGAGCAAGGCGTTGAGGAGGGGACAGCCCCTTTCATATACGGAATAATTTCTGTTCGTTTTAAGTTTTAACGTTGTTCCTTACTTTCAGTTTAAAAAACTTGTTTTTTTTTATTTTATTTTCAACTTAAATCGACTTCTACTAGGGTTACAAAGTTTTTTTTTTAATTTCTTCTATTCAATATTATTTTTTAAGGTTTGAAAAAATTAAAGATTTAAGTTAAAGAGAAAAATTAAAGCTTTAGGAATTTACCGTTCACAAACAACAAGCCATAGATCTTGAGCGAAGGCTGTCTCAATAGAGTGCTCTTTGCTAAATCTAGTGTCACATGAGAAAAAAAATGTAGCAATACTCCGCTATTGCATAAAATTGATATTGCAAACACTAAAAATTTTATATAATTTGCGAAGAAAATGAGCATTTCTCTAGTATATCGTCGTCTAGAAACTTTTCTTTTCTATGTTTACTAATCGCCGTAAAAGGCGCTCGAGTAAGTTGCTTGCTTTTTATTACCACTACCTGCCAGTTCTCTTTATCTGTGAAATTTTAATTGGTAAGGTAGAACTTTTGGTGCTGTAAGAGGATGTAGTGGGATAGAAGTACTACTTGGGTTGCAAGTGTTGGACAGCATAAAGTCAAAATAAGCTAGTTAATTTTATTTTTTCAAAATTTTATTTTATTTCTAAATCTTTCCATTGCATGCCCTGGCCGTTTTCGACTATTCTTTTCTTTATAAACTTTTTTTTCTAGATTAGCAGTAGTTATGACTTGGTTAGTCTAGAAAGCAGTCTAATGCAACAAAACACAATATATATGCTACCATTGCTAAATGATACAAAAAAAAATCAAAAATTGCCTGCTACCCGAAATTTTTTGAAAGTTCTTATGACTAAAAACAAGACGTGGGTCGGTCAGGTATATTTAATATCAATTCAACGTTTCTTAGCTTTTATAACTCGCTTTAAGATTTGACTTGTTAAAGTGAAATGGTGTTTTCTATTTTCTTAGAGAATAAAAAAGTTGAATAAAAAAAAAGAATAAAAAAAAGAATAAAAAAAAGAATAAAAAAAAGAATTAAAAATAAAAAATAAAAAAAAAGAGAATAAAAAGTTGAGTTTTCTCTTACCAATTTACCTCACTGTTTTCCGGTGAAAGCTTGCTTAGCTTCTTTTTTCTTTTCCCGACATGTTTTGTTTTCATAACAATTGCTACTGCTGAGTTAGTCGCAAGACAAGTCGGAAATTAATCGAAATGGTTGCAAAGTTTTAATGTCGCAACCAGGATTGAATTGAAACATATGAAAATCCTAAAAAGGTCAAATTAAATTTGCTTAAAAAGGATAATAGAAAAAAAGAATCAGTATTAAGCTGAACAAAAATTGAATGAACGTAAATGGTTAGGCCAAAGCATATCTATGCCAGGGAGAAAGTGAGCGTGTATGCCAACAAAAACTTTTAAAAGTTAATTGAAAATATTTTAGAGACTCAGAGAACCGATACCCTCATAGACTAGTAATCCATTTGAGTACCATTTATCCTCTGTTCCTTTTTCCTCCTTTCTTCATCTTTTAAATCCATTTGAGTACCATTTATCCTCTGTTCCTTTTTCCTCCTTTCTTCATCTTTTAAATCCATTTGAGTACCATTTATCCTCTGTTCCTTTTTCCTCCTTTCTTCATCTTTTAAATCCATTTGAGTACCATTTATCCTCTGTTCCTTTTTCCTCCTTTCTTTATCTTTTAAATCCATTTGAGTACCGTTTATCCTCTGTTCCTTTTTCCTCCTTTCTTCATCTTTTAAATCCATTTGAGTACCATTTATCCTCTGTTCCTTTTTCCTCCTTTCTTCATCTTTTAAATCCATTTGAGTACCATTTATCCTCTGTTCCTTTTTCCTCCTTTCTTCATCTTTTAAATCCATTTGAGTACCATTTATCCTCTGTTCCTTTTTCCTCCTTTCTTTATCTTTTAAATCCATATGTCCCCATTCAACTTCTAAGCACCTCTTTTAGCCTCTTTTAAGCACCCTAATTTGTTTTACATTGATGTGCGACAGTATTTGTCGAATCCGTGGGGTATAGGATATCCCACGATGGTCACAGGTTCTCCCAAAACTGGCTGGCCCGAAACTTTGGATTAGAACAGGATTACAAAAGTAGCAAAAAAGCCAAAATGCCCAACGACCTTGTGAATAAGATTCTTTGTTTGACACAATAACTTGGTATTTTTTCATAGTTGCGGTCGCCACTGCAACCTTGTAAAAAAAAGTGCAATCTCAAAGTATGGAATTAGAAACTAATTTCAACCCTCCTCTCCCCAAGGCTCTTTTTATGTTCATATGATGGCTCACTGAGACTTGGGATATCTGGGCATAAAACTACACTTTTTCAGAGAGGTATAACAATCAAGTTATAACCAATACGGTATTTGGACATAAAATAGCCCTTAAGTTATCATGGTATGCACGTGATGGTAAGACAGCTAACCTTATTGATTATATTATTGTGAACCGAAGACTGGCAGGATCAATACGAGATACTAGGGTATATAAGAGTGCTGTTATTGATGTTAAAACTAAATAGCACTATCTAGTTGGGTCTAGGGCCAACTTAAAGCCGAAGTATCGAAGGTACTGGTGCATTATACGGACACTTCTAAAAGTCAAGTTTGGTTAGTGGTAATGAAATAAAATAAAACAGCATGAACATATGATAGTTTATAAACAAATTTGGATTATATATTTGCACATTAGGAGGGGTGGGGGTAAAGCATAGCATATATTAAATTCGTAACCTAACCTAACCTAGGTACCTTTTTCCCCCTTAAACCCCAAAAATCAATCGTTTAAAAATATTGTATGCACGTGATGTATACCCTTATTGATTATATTATTGTAAACCGAAGGCTGGCAGGATCAATACGAGATACTAGGGTATATAGGAGTGCTGTTATTGATGTTAAAAGTAAAGATCACTATCTAGTTGGGTCTAGGGCCAACTTAAAGCGGAAGTATCGAAGGTACTGGTGTATTATACGGACACTTCTAAAAGTCAAGTTTGGTTAGTGGTAATGAAATAAAATAAAACAGCATGAACATATGATAGTTTATAAACAAATTTGGATTATATATTTGCACATTAGGAGGGGTGGGGGTAAAGCATAGCATATATTAAATTCGTAGCCTAACCTAACCTAGGTACCTTTTTCCCCCTTAAACCCCAAAAATCAATCGTTTAAATGTTGTAACTAGTTAAGAAACCACGGCTTTGCAGTCATTTATGTAGAGCGGTCTCTTGAGAATAGCTCGTTTGACGGGTTTTCGTGACTGGTTTCCTTGTGCAATATATAAAAGTGTCCGTATAATGCACCAGTACCGTATGGAAACGGTCAGTGCTTCCCCGGAAGTTATGACGTTAGTGGACTCCATGATGAGAGTTTGAGAGAAACTTTCCAGAAAAATTTGAACACTAAATTTTGGAGTTTCATACACACGATATACACAAGCTTACTAAAAAAAAAAAAAATATTTTTTTAATTAATTCGAAATTCTAGTTTTTTAATTAGGTCAAAAATCAATTCGAACTTTCTCTATGGCCTCCGATCAATCCAAAAGTCATGGAAGGTCTTTATTTGTATAGAACAGAAACTGTCAGTTTCATCAAGCTTTTTTTTATTCCATTTTTTTTTTTTTAAATTAATTTTTGTTACTGACCTTATGAAATTGTATTCTGAGCAATAGAATACCTAAATATCTACTATGTCTATGTCAGCAAGGAATAAATAAATTTTCGAGGTTTCAAACGATTTTTGACATATTAGTTTTTATCAAATATAAACGGAAAAACAAATTACTGACAGTCGTAGTGAGTGTTTGTTGTATCCATTCGTTCAAATTTAATATTTGTCCATTCAATATTTGTCTGCAAGTGATTAATTATTTTTTTGCCTTTTGGTTGCCTTTTAATTGCCTTTTAATAATTATTTCTGCCTTTTTAGTAGGTGATCAATAATATCAAAAAAAATTAAAACAAAAATTAACAGTCGCTAGGTTTTGGGGGCAAATTCTAAGTCTCATTTGTAATCTCGTAGTGAGAATTTTTTTGATCATTAAACCATAAATTTCCTTCGGGTTATAGGACATGTACTAAGATTTTTGTAGAAATCAATATTGCCGACAAAATTTATGTGTATATAAATGATTAAAATAATTCATAATTATGCTATAACTGGAAGAACTAATCATTAAAACATAAATAAAAACAATAATAAAATATTATTGAAATGAAAAGAAAAATCCTGAATGTAAATAAACATAAGAAATGATAGCATTGTTCAGCTCTAGCCTTAAAAAATCGTTTCGTAGTGACTTGTATCGCTTATTTATATTTTTATATTTTATATTAGGAAAATATTTATATTTTCCTTTATTATCAAAATAAAATACTCATTGTTACAAATTTAGATTTTTTAGAATGATTTTCAGCTCTTAAACTAAGGTAAGCAGCATAGATTCTAAATTGTTTTGGTTCTTCTTCTAAGACTAAAAGCACCATTAGGCTACTATGATCTAAGATATCACTGAAATACATTTTCCAGCAGTACATGGTAACGAACTATAAGTAAGGTACAAATCAGGTTAATAGTAACCGAAACTCTAAAAAGGAAGCTTTTGTAACAATTAATACATTAAAAGAATCAACATTTTATTCTAACCCCAAATTACCGATCGAAAGCTAAGCACTTTTTCAAAAACATCCCTAAAAAGGCCCACTGATCTTGATAAAAATCGCACCGTAAATGCAGACTGGCCTGGAAGTATTTTCAAAAACATCCCTAAAAAAAAGCCACTGATCTTGATAAAAAGGAAGCTTTTGTAACAATTAATACATTAAAAGAATCAACATTTTATTCTAATCCCAAATTACCGATCGAAAGCTAAACACTTTTTCAAAAACATCCCTAAAAAGGCCCACTGATCTTGATAAAAATCGCACCGTAAATGCAGACTGGCCTGGAAGTAATTTCAAAAACATCCCTAAAAAAAAGCCACTGATCTTGATAAAAAGGAAGCTTTTGTAACAATTAATACATTAAAAGAATCAACATTTTATTCTAATCCCAAATTACTGATCGAAAGCTAAGCACTTTTTCAAAAACATCCCTAAAAAGGCCCACTGATCTTGATAAAAATCGCACCGTAAATTTCAGCCTATAAGAGAACTATGTAGAGGTTTTCTGCCCTCCTCCCTCTCATGTAGAGGGAGGAGGGCAGTATGGAAAAGTTATTGGTTTCTTTAATAAAAACGGCAAACAAGGCAATTTCACGATTACATCATACCAATTATCCAATGACATTGTCGGATAAAGAGCAACTGGCGCTGGAAAAGGGGACAATTTGCTGGGTGTGTAGGGGTGCCCTTGCCCCAAAAGACGCGGTGCAGGACCACAATCACCTTATTGACCCTGATTCAACGGGAAAAAGTAACTTTCGTGGGTGGGCTCACAATTCGTGTAATTTAAAAATTAAACAACAACTTTTTCTACCGGTTTTTATACATAACTCTAACTATGATCTAAAGTATGTGCTACCAGCATTGGCTCATCTTCAAAGAAATGGAACAGTAGATGATGATGATGCATGGGTGATAGACAGCTTTACGTACAAAATCATACCTAAATCATCGGAAAAGTTGCTTGTTTTGGAATTTATGTGGAAATTTGTTGAAGCCGGCGTTGAGTACACGAATAAAATTCGCGTTTTAGATTCCTACAGTTTTTTTCCTAAATCATTGAGCGAATTAATTCAAGTGCAGAAAAACGATGACGGCAGCAATGCTTTCCCCCTTCTCAAGCAACAATTTCCAAATGATTTATATGATTTGTTAACGGTCAAGGGCATCTATCCTTATGATTATTATTGTTCCATGTCGAGATTCGCCGAGGAGACTATTCCTTGTATTGAATCGTTTTACGACAGTCTTCACGATCGTAGTTGCACCCCCGAGGAATACAGTTTTGCTAAAAAAGTTTGGGCAGAGGGAGGGTGTAAAAATTGGTTTGACTACTGCAAGCTGTATTTGTCGAGTGACGTGTTAACCCTGTTAGACATTATGTGTAAAAATACGGATAAAATCTATGAGGAGTTTAATCTTGATTTGGGTTATTATTTTTCTTCGCCTCATCTAGTGATGGACCTTATCCTGAAAATTAGTGGGGAAAAAATTGGGCTAATCCCTGACGTTGGTCAGCATCTGTTCATCGAGAGGTCAATGAGGGGGGGTTTTGTTTTTCACGGGGACCGTATCTTGGAAACTGATCCAACAGGAGAGAAGACGGGGACAAAATCGAATGCAGTTTTCCTCGATATGAATTCTCTCTACCCCTCGGCCATGTCCCATTATGCACTACCTTGCGGCGACTATAAATGGCTCAATGACTCTCAAGCTCCCCATTTCCCCAACATTGGCGACAGTGTTGAGGAGAATGGGTCGGTTGGATGGTTTTTTGAAATTGATGGAGAGATACCAGTCGAGCTTCACGATTCAGTAAAGGATTTTGTTTTCCCATGTATCAATAGACCTGTGACTAAGGACTCTTTGAGTCCTCGCAATAGGCGTTTAGTCGAGGTGGACGGATTGCATTGGGCACCTTCAAAACAAAAACTTATTGCTGACCTTCTGCCGAAAAAAAACATAGTTGTACATCATGTAGCGTTAAAATGGATGTGTAACAATGGTTTCAACGTCACAAAGGTTCACCGAGCACTCGAGTTTAGTCAAAAACCCTATTTGAAAACATTTGTTGACACTTTTGTCGGCAAACGTTCTGCAGCACAGACGAAAGCCGAAAAAGAAATTTATAAACTCATTTTGAATTCGGCTTTCGGCAAAATGTGTGAGAGCGTTCGCAATAGGAATCGTTGTGACGTTGTGACCGATCCAGAACAATGTGCTCGAATTATTGCCGATCCCAATTACACTTCCTTTACAATCATTGGCCCGGACATGGTACTTTTGAATAGGAAAAAAAGACGCATTGTCTTGAATAAAAATATTGCTGCAGGCAGTGCTATCTTGGAGATCTCAAAAAAGCTCATGTTGGAATTCTACTACAATGTGGCTAGGGTACAGTGGCCGGAAAAGGGGCAAGTAGAGGTCTGCTACGGTGACACGGATTCTCTACTGCTCAAAGTAAAAACACCAAATCTAATTGATGATTTGGCGCACGGTGAAATTATCAGCTCACGGATGGACTACACCAATTGGAGTAGTGGTCTTTACCCTGAGCTAGTGAAACGCCGGGCGCCCAATCAGCTTTTATTTTTTAAATCTGAAACAGGAAGCGACTTGATTTCCCGTGGTATGTTTGTAGGTCCGAAGGTGTACTTTATACAGACATACGACGAGGAAATCAAGAAACGTTGCAAAGGAGTACCCACGCGCTATGTGGACAAGAATTTCGACATGAACATTTATAGGAATTGTATTGTTGAAAATACAATTCCACGAGCCAAATTGTTGGCAATTCGTTCATTGAACTACAGGAACTTTACTGTAAATGTAGAAAAAATAGCCATGAGTACCATTTCCGACAAGGTCTATGTTTGTCAAGATGGTGTGACCACCCTCCCCCTTGGTCACTATTTAACTTCAGACCGGATCGAATGTATTGCCCACAGGGAAAGTCTCGGTTTAAATAAAGTCCTGTAAATTATTTCCTAAAAACCTTTTGGGGGGGGGGGGCTCGCGGCCCGGGGGGGGGAGGGGGGCCGCCAGCGCGGGGGGGGGGCACCGTCACCAAAGTTATCTTTTTTTGGACTTAGAGCAGATTTTTTTTTCAAGTGCTCTCTCTAATTTAATGTTTTTTTTCTCTATAAATAAACAAAAAAAAGTGTTTTTTCTCTCTGTACCCATGTAAATGTTGTATTTTTTTATTATAAATAAATTTAAAAAAGTGTATTTCTTTTTCAATGTATTGTTACTTTTTTATGTGCATATAATAAAAGAAAAAATATGATTCTTTATTCGTCTTTGTCTTTGTCTTCTTCTTCTTCTTCTTCTTCTTGAAGAACAGAGTAGTAGTAGGGAAAAATTATTTAGTCATTAGACAATTAGGGTCTATAGTTAGTTGTCCAGGTGAACTGTTGAAAGGAACATGTATCAATTTAAAACACCATTCAGATCGTTTCTGTGTGGGCCCTCAATGTCGGGCAAAACAACACTCTTAACTAAAATAATTAAAAATTGTGATAAAATGTTTGCGGAAAAGCCGAAAAAAATCTACTATTGCTATAGTATTTGGCAGGAGTCATACAATAAAATAAAAGCAATTGCTGCTGCCATGGGATCGGTGCAGATACAGTTCATACAGGGACTTGATGTTTTCAACATTATGGAACCAAACTCTTGGCTGATCATTGACGATCTGGCTGAATCTATTGAACAATTGTCTCAGCAAATGCTGCAATTGTGCACTGTTCGCTCTCATCATGAACAGATTTCCGTTACTCTGGTTCTACACAATCTCTTTCATCAGAGCAAATGTATGCGAACACTTGCTTTGAACTGTACCTACTATATCATCTACAGAGTTGTTCATGATTCTAGCTCGCTAATAACCCTCAATAAACAAATCTATCCAGGAGCCCCCAAATTTCTGCTCTCAGCATACAATCAGGCAACTAATAAACCCCACGGCTACATCCTATTGGATCTTAATCAAAATACATCCGAGGATCTGCGTGTAGTCATAGATATTTTCGACGATGAAATTACAGTATATCTCCCTGTGAACACTAAAAAGACCTATTAGTCGCTATCATGACACTGAAGAAACTACATGAAAATAGACATTTGTTTTCAGTTCTAAGCACTTCAAAACCTCCGCTTAGGAAAGCAATACTCAAACACGGTATTGACAATGATTTCATTAATCTAATATCCGAACTTTGTTTAAATTTGACCGAGGGTAATGTTCAACTGCCAGAAGTAGTTAAGCAACAGGCAAAGCAACATCGTTCCATTGTACGTACATTGGCCTCTAAAAAGAAAGGAAAGAATTTTAAAAGGAAACGACTTCTTCAGGCGGGCGGTAGCTTTTTCACACTTTTACTGCCAATAATTGCAGGACTTGTAAACAGTTTTCTCTAGATGGCAAAACCCTATAAATTGACTCAATAAGAACTCGCTCTCTCACCCGTGGAACACTTTGAGGACAATCTGAGTAAATTCCTCGACAATGAAACTATTGAGGATGATAAAAAACTGATTTTACTTCAAGATGCACTTCGCCGAGTGGACAAACACTCGATCAAAGCCCACTGCTGCTGATCCCAAAAAAGAATCATCTTCTCAAGAGTCTGCTGCTGCTGCTGGAACACAATTAAAGAAGGAGGAATTGGATTCAATTGTATTGAAAATTGGAAATTTAATGCCCCTCTCATATCGTGAACACAGTAAACGACTCCTAACCTATCTCTTGGAAAGTGGTCAAATTCAAGTTGAGAGCAATGGGGAAAGGATTATAATTCAGGGCAAGAGCTATAATCTACTTGATTTAATGTATGACATGGTTACAAATCGTAAAGGACTATTATCATTTGACACTCATCTATACAACTTTCTAAATACATTAAACTTCCCCAAAAGTCTTATTGGCAATAGACAAATTCTAAAAAAATTAAATGAAAGTGCATCATCATCATCATCAACATTAAAATATGAACTTGAAGAAGAAAAAGAAGATTTTAAATCAATTTTGGAAAATACTAGCACACCACTGATAGCTAGACAAAAGCGAAGACGTATCAAGTCAATGTCACCAGCAGCCAGTATACAAACGGGTAGCGGACATTACACAACGTGTTTACGTTCAAAATGGCTGAAGTTCTCAAAGGTGTTTATGAAAATATTGGCGAGGCGGGGAGTTTAAGTTCCCCCACAACTCTTTCCAAAGTCACGGGTGTTCACACTAAAAGTGTACAAGACTATCTACAAAATGAACAAGTTACACTCTGCATAGAAATCATAGACTTCGTGCCAATCAATATCGAAAAACTAAAGCCTTTTACCCATTGCATATAATGCAAGCAGATCTCCTGACTCTAGATGAGCTTCAAAGACGTCACAATACACCGTACAAGTACATTCTACTTGCAATCAGTGTTTTTAGTCGCTATGCATATGCAATTCCATTGCGATCAAAGAGAGGTGTTGAAGTTGCTCAGGTCATTGAAAGTATTCTCGAAAAGGATTCATATAAAAAAATTCAAACGGATCGCGGTAGTGAATTTGTTAATCCTCATTTTGCAAAAGTACTAGAGAAATATAGTACACTGCTCTATCATAGTCACAGTCCTATAAAGGCTGCATTGGCCGAACGATTGATAAGAACTATTCGACTTTTAATTTCAAGATATTGTACATTGAAAAATACGCCGGCTTTTATTCATGATCTAGATAAAATCATGTTGATTTATAATCAACGACCTAATCGATCATTGTCCAACTCTACACCAACGGAAGTTCATCATTCGGATCATAATACAATTGACACCTTTCTTAAACAATATTCCAATGAATCAAAAGTCAAGAAGAAGAAAAATAAATTCAATGTTGGTGATACTGTTCGAATTAATAGAACAACTAATGTTTTTGAAAAGGGGAATTACTTGTGGTCCACTGAACTTTTTAAAATGGCAAAAATCCTAGACACTAAACCCATAACTTATCGCCTGCGTGATACCAAAGATAAAGAGATTCTCGGTGGCTTTTATGACTATGAATTGCAAAAAGTTAAAAATGCTAGTGAAATCTATCAAATTGAAAAGATATTAAAGACACGTACTCGCGGGGGTAAGAAACAGTTACTTGTTCGGTGGCTAGGATACAACTCTGATTTTGATTCTTGGATCGGTGTTGAAGATATTGACAATGCCCCATGATTTCTATGTAACTTTCATGTCCAACGTTTCCGATCCTCTCTACAATGACTTGAATACGACAAGTGATTTTTGGACAAAACTCTCACCCGCCATCAAATTTGACGGTGCATATGAAGTGGCTCTTGTCGACTGTATTCTCAAAAATACCTATGACATCCTGAGAAAGGATCGTGTGTATGATATAAAAGTTATACCATTCGATTGGACTATGAATGGGTTGGGCTATGCCGACTATGAATGGGTTGAAGCACTTAAATCTAGTGACTATCCACATGTCGGATTGAAATATATTGAATATGATAATATGGGGGATTTGTGTCGTACAATCAATAGAAAAATCTCATATCGTCGGAATGGTACATTCCATTTTAATTATTCATTGGAACATGATAGGATTTACATTAGCTCACCTGTTGACACTGAAACAATTATTCTCAATGACAACTTGAGAGATGTTCTTGGCTTTAAACAGAATACGATCCATGGGAAAAATGCTGGCACCGTTTACGGGATGGATCAAGTTATTTTTGCTGATTATCCACCTGGTTTTGCCTCGGACTCTTGCATATTTCTCTATGCATCCTTTGTGGAAACGTCGAGAGTGGGTAATTCAAATGTCCCCCTCCTACGTGTTCTTGAACGAAAAACAACTCATGAACTTGTTCATCACTATAATATAAAGCATCTTCAGTATGTTCCTGTAAACACTTCATATCTGGAACTCTGTCAGTTAACACTAAGAAGTGAATTGGGTGATCCTCTAGCAATAACAAAAGGCTTAGCAGTGATTACATGTCATTTTCGACCCATTGTCAACGACGACGGTACAATAACCTAAAATGAACAATAGAAGAATTCCATTTGTCTGTCCCGATATTGACTGTTATCTCGGTGCTTTGAGTCCAGGTCAAATAGGCAATGGATTGGACTACTAAAAGGGGCGTACTACAATGTCTGGCTATGGTCTTGGTTGCTGGTTTGCTAGGCTATTTCGTTCTGCACTACCCCTTGCCAGAAAATATCTTGTACCTGCTGCATCAAATTTTGCTGCCTCCACACTACAGGACTGGGGGTCGGGCAAGAATTTCAAGGAGAGTGTTAAGGAAAATATTAGATCTTCAGCAAGAGCCGTTGGTGAACAATTAAAATCTCGACAAAATGGGGAGGGATTGAAAAGGATGCGTTCGCGTCATTCACTCATCAGTCTCCACCCAGGCAGGAAGCAAAGGACATCAACAAGGACTTTGAGAAATAAAACAACGAGGACCAATAAGCAGCAGAAGAAGAAAAAGAAAAAGATTGTTAGATCAAAGAAGGATTTCTTCTCTTAAGATGACTTATCTCCCCCACAAGGAATCATATCCATCAATCAGTTCCTCATTGAATCTATTCAATGCTGAAAATGTTGATGTCAGTGTCAAATATGGCTACTATGAACAATTTCATCCTCAACAACCCCTCTCAGAAAATATACACTTTCAAATATTTTCCAATGAAGACTATTTCATTGATTTGTCGTCAACATTTATTGATTTAAATGTTGTGGTGAAGAAAAAGTCAGATAATACAACTCCAAATGCCGGCGATGGTCTCTCCTATGAAAACTGTATTCTACACAACCTATTCAAACAAATTAATGTATTTATTAATGGAACATTGGTGAGCACTAGCAATAATTTATCCAACTATGCAAGCTACATACAATTTATGATGATGACGCCAAAGGCGTACAAAGAGATGAGAGGACAATCATTAGGCTATGAATATCGAACAGGTGTTGATACTGACGGTGAGTTGACTACTGCAGTGACCCAGGAGTATCATCTAGTTGGAAAATTAAATCATGAGATATTCAATATATCCCAATGGCTACCCCCCAATGTCAAGATTGACATAAAGTTACAGATGGCCCCATCGAATTTCATTTTGAGAAAAACACTTCCTGCAGCACCCGATGCAAATGTTATTATCACATCGGCAATTCTCCACGTCCGAAAACAACAGGTTATGAGCTCTGTTGCATTGGCAGTGGAAAAGCTAAGAGCCAATGGTAACAACATTAAACTTCTTGTCCCCCATAGGATCACCAATCAACGTCACATTGCCACCGGCTCTCGTAGTTATAGCGATTCATCATTTATCAATGGAGAAATCCCATCAAAATTGGCATTGGCCTTTGTGAAGAGTGGCAGTGCCGTTGGATCCTGGACTGAATCCCCCCACGATTTTAATTTTTTCGGTCTATCTAGCCTCGTGTGTAAAGTGAATGGTATTCCACTGTACACTCTATCATTTGACAAAAAATCCTATAGAACTCTGTACGAGTTGACCATGCAATCCCTAGATCATGACTCTCAACTATTTGAAAATGGAATAACCGATTCAATGTTTTCAAAAAATCATGGGGTTATTGTTTTGGATTTGTCAGGCACGCAAGATATGACCATAGTACGAACAGGGAATGTACGTTTAGAGTGTACATTTGCCAATGCTCTGACTGAGAGTATCACGCTAATATCACTGAGTCAATTTGAAACCTATTGGGAAATCACGCCCGACGGCAGTGTTCTACTAGACCTAGCACCATGAACACAAACCAAATAATCAACGTATTTAGTATGGATCCATACATGTCCCAGTACAAGTCCTATTGCATACCCTCGGACTTCATTGAAAAAATTCCAAGTGTTAACAACACCCTAATCATTGTTAATAGCAGTCCATCGACTTTGAAGACCGGTCATTGGCTATGCATCTTTCAAACAGCAAAGAATATTGAATTTTTTGATCCTCTTGGCCTATCGTATAAATTCTACGCTCCATACATCAGCAACTTTATTGAAAGCAGGGGGAAAACCATTATTCAAAATCAACGAAGAGTACAGGATTTAGCGACTAAGACATGTGGCTTTCATGCACTACTTTTTTTCATGTTCAGATGTCGTGGCTACACCTACAAGCAGTTTCTCAACATCTACGTTCACGTACCTCGATTGAACGACTTTCTAGTGGAGAATATACTTACAAGTGTATTTAATATTGATTTTAGTGCCCTAAGAATAAAATGTTCTAAAGATGTATGTGAAATTGTTTATTAATAAAAAAAAACAACTATATACATGATAAAACGACATTTCTACTCTTTAGATTTCATCCACTACTAGGTATTTGTCGACAACAACTAGTGCAGGTAGATTATCTGAATTCAGAGTGTACTGATCCTGATGTAGTGCAATGTCAGGGTCACATTTTCTACAGTAGAGTGTGACTTCACTCTTGTCATATCCCTTTGTATAGTCAATGATACTATTCTCATTCATTCTATAGAATTCACATGTTTCAATTTGCCTATTTGAAGCAATTTCACAAACAGTGTCCTCAAGTGTCGAATCACAATCCGTCACAGCCAAATAAAAATCAGTGGGTTTATAATCATAACACCCAGTGTCTTCACAACGATGACGTAGAAACCATATTCTTTTGTTGTTCCAACAGTTGAATCGTTGACCCGGTTCCTCCTCCCAGAACAATCTAAAACCACGACGATACCAATCTCGTACCAATAAACTAAAATCACGGTTAGGATTCTTTCCAATCATACCGGGATATGTTCTCTCCCACTGATTACATTTATCATAATGACAATTGGAGCATAGGTGACCTCTAGGATGAGAGTCACACACCTCTTCAAGACAGGAATTACAACCTTTAATTTGTACAGCATATCCTCTATGCAATTTACACGGGTCGCATAATCTACACTTTTCATCATACTCCTCAATCATTGTGCAATTCTCACATGATGACCAGCTGCCCAGTGAGTACATACATAACGGACATGTATGGAACATTTTGTCATGTGTTGACACTCTCACTACCACAATGAAACTGAGCTAGCAACAAAAAAAAAATTGTCTGAGAGAGAGAGAGGAGTAAATCATCCTTGAGCACCATCTTTCTTATGAAAAAAGTTCTAAATTTCTAAACTAATGTTTAAAAGCATATCCACAATATCATTTTGTCGTGTCGTGATCAATATATCAATAAATTGTGTAAATGCATTTGGACCACGATGTAGAAGCTTCATACAATAGTCTAATGATGGAGAATCAGTTTTCATTATATCGACAAGCATTCCTCGAGAAAATATCTTCCTTTGAATAGACAACTCTAGAAAATCATCGTCTAGAATTAAACGTTTTTCCATAAGAACTAGATTCCTCATGATTCGATCTTTCTCGAATCTATCCATTTTTTTTTAGTCCTAACTCTCTCACGATCAACTTCAGACTAAACAGAATTTCTTTTTTCTACTCTAGAAAATATACGCTTGTCTACTATAGAAAAAAAAATACCATTGATTTAGAAACAGTTTTATTGATCATAATTACAATAATAATATTCACTGATGCATTTTGTTCTCATCAATATATTTCGATAGGACATCTAATGCTGACCGAAGTTTATTTATATGGAGAATATTTACTTTTCCAGCAAAACACAGCTGCTCCTCCTGCTTAAATTTGCTTAATGATATCACGTATCTAGCATACATAGTGTCCCATTCAAGACATAGTCTACAGCCAGCAGTTATTTCCACAGCTACATTAGGTACTCGTATATCGTTGCTGCTGCTGCTGTCGGTTCCATCATTAATCTCCAATAATGTAAATGCACCACTCATTTTTTTTCTCCACTAATATCCTTGCAAATAAAAACTATTCTCTTTGAATTCAATTCTCTTACTAATATGAATTGTAAAGAAAACTTCCTTTTATTCAAATCCCAATCACCAATCAAGTTATACTCGTTCCTCTTGGCAAAGGTGTAATGACCTGTAGAATAGGACTACCAGAAAAACCTGTTTGGTACGGGGGGGCCACGTAAAGGCCCTGAATAGCATAGGAAATTGCTATACCTGTACGCAAATAACATGGAAATTGCTGTACCTGTACGCAAAATGGTACCTTCTTCTCTACTAATGATATAACGGTACTTTATCATGACTATATGGTGGATGTGGTAACAAGTCCCAACCAAGCTGCTACGCTTTGCCAGATGTCATATGGTAATCATCAGCCACTCGTCAAAAACTTTTCTCAAAAAATTATATAGAACAAAAAGTTACTACTACGTTTTTTTTCTTGTCAAATTTCATATCTTATGTTAAATAAATCTTCCTAGACCAAAATCCTTAGTCATTTTTGTAAAAAAATAAAAATAAAGGATTCTGTAATTTTTATGGAGCAAAAATTATTTTTCCTTGTCATCTCTCATTGGTTTATGGTCTCCTATTAGGTTTATAGTCTCTGGATTTTGAGACAAGCATACTTGCACCGAAAAGACTAGATATCTATGTAATTAGATTTATTAGTTGAAGATCCTAATCGCCGAGCGAAAATTATGATATTATTAGGCTTTTCTTAGATAATTGTCTAAACTTGGTTTTAAATTTTTTCCCGTGTTTTCGAATGTTCCTGGCATATTTTTTAATTAATATGCAAAGCAAATTTAAAAATATAATCTGGTGAATGGATAAAGTTGAATCTTGCCTATTGGATGGTAGAAAAGTCCTCATTTACATAAGAAAAATTAATTCTGTATGAATGCCAAAAAAAAGCAAAAGGTTGCACAGGGAATGTAAACCTGAAATCCTTAGCCATTCAGTAAAGTGCATATTGCTCCGTAGTGTGTCCTTTTGCTCTTAATTTGTAGTCGTAGACTATCCAGGTTTTTGGTTCGGTTTGTGTGTGTATGGGCGGGGGTATACAAAAAAAAATAGAAAAAAACGAATCAAATATTTTACGAATCAGGTGCTCTTATATTTTCTCATGAATTTTAAGTGAGTCGAACAATTTTTTTTTTTGGGGGGGGGAGGGCAAACCCCATAATCCCTCCCCTGAATACGGCCTTGCTCTAATTTCATGCAATGTTTTGATCGCTAGTTTGTTACAAAGCTCTTTCTGTTTATGTATTTTTTCAATGAAAATTTTGAAGCATGAAAAACAAAATTAGTTCTTTTAGTTTTTAAGGAGGTTATTAAAATAAAAATAGATATGAAAATAAAACAATATATATTACTAAACTTGGCTTGGCTTTGATGTCAATGAATTGTAACACAATGAAGAAGTATAACCAATGAAATATATCAATGTGTATGTGACAAATGGAAATATGTCAATGAAGTGCAAAATCAGGCTGGGATTAACCTTTAAAACTTTTTCGCATTTTTTTTTTATTTTGCATAAATATTGTTTAGAAATTCTACCCTGAAAAACAATGGTTTGAAAATTGTATGACGATTTTTTTTTTCAAGCTTTCCTCCAAAATATTTATATTGCCCTTATATAGACCCACCTGATTATTCTGTCATCAGCGATGGACTATTGACGGTTCCCTTGTTTTCAAAGTTTTTTTCTATTTGCTTAAATTAAGCTTTAAATTCATGAAATGTTATCCCCTAAAAGAATTCACACAAAAAATCCATAAAATTAACAGATATCAGGTGAGACTTTAAACTTCTGAGACAAATGTTCAGTGGAATAAAAGAAGCTTAAAATTAATTCCAATTTAATAATATCTGAAAGGGAAACTCAACAGAAGAAAATTGGGATTGGGGTGTTTCCATGTAAGGCTCAATGATTCGTCAAATATGTTGTAAAAAGAAAAGAAGAATCTAAAAGTAGAGTAAAATAGTCTTGCTTTTTTTCCTTAGTAAGTACATTTGCTATTTCTCGTTCTAACCTTTTAAAAAAAAGGCTTAGATTTGGCAAATTTCAATTTATCTTGACTGTACCTAACATTTGAGTTTGTGCTGATGCTCTTTACTATTTTTCTAGGACCCGTTTCATGATTAAGGACGTTGGATGTTCGAATAATCCATAATCGTATGTTTATAACCGCCCAATTGACTTGTCAACGTGGTTTTTAAAGGTCTTTCTAAGTCTGAGTTAGAAAATATCTTTTCTATCTAACTTTATCCTAGACGTCTATATTTTTGTTTCACGTCAGACTCTGTGATTGTTGCAATTCTGGCTAGGAGCTGTGCTTACTATCAGGATAATAGCGTTGGACGTATTGACAATCAACTGTTCTGTGAGATAACTGAGCTCAGAATGGATTTAATTGACAGTTGAAAAAAGAGTACGTTCTATTAACTAAACTGAGAAGGTTTTTTAGATGTCTGTATAATTTGGGTGGGGTTGTTCAAAAGGCGTTAAATCAAATAACAGGGATAATAATTAAACACAGGATATGTTTTATGAGGAAAATAAATAAGTTTTTCGGTTTGTATGAAACGGTAAAGTCTTAGAAAGCAGGTTCAGGTTCAGGTTCATTTATTATTCAATCTTACATAATGACACTAAATATATACAGATATCTGGCAGTGAGACAAGCTCGTTTTGCACAGATAAAAAAAAGAAAAACAATAAAGAAATATACGGATTTTCATTCAAAATGGTAGACTTCACAAACAAATATAAATAAATCAATAAATGTAAGGTTAATTACTCACCACATCACGGCAGACACCCACCCGACGATACATAAACAACTCTCAACCAGCAATGGGACAAGAAGAAGGATATCAAGATCCGAGATAGATCGAAAAATAAAAAAGAATATTATTATAAGGAGAATATATTAATAAGAAAATAATATTTGACTAATAAATGTCCAAAAGGAATGATTTTATTTTATTTTTTAAAATTCCAATCGACACATCAAAATCAAAAATAGATTCATATTGGTTCCACGCGGCAACCACACTATTTCGTAGAGAAAACCGGGACCTCTCTGAAATTATCAACGGCTGGCGTAGTTTGCGTATGCTGCGAGCTAGATGAGAAGATGGCGGAGCAACTGGGAACAAATCAAAAGAAAAGAAATAACTGGGCAGTGACAGGAGATTATGATTAACCTTGAATAAAATCGAGTTAAAAGTAACTGCAAGTTCAACAGGAAGAATATTCAATAAACAATATAAACTCTTTGTAGAAGACTTACTGGGGAAAGACGCTGGGGAAGGAAGATAACTTTTTAAAATACGAAGCGCCTTATTTTGTTGCCTCTGAAGCGGAATTAAATGGGATCTGAAAGTATTCAAGTAAATAAGTGGGCAGTAATTTAGATAAGAATGAACAAGAGCGAAATAAATAGAACGCATAGCTTCGAGCGGCAAAATGAATTTCATACGTTGCATAATACCCACGTTCCTTCCAAGCTTCAATCTTATACCATTTATATACGGCTTCCAACTCAAATTTGAGTCAACCAGCACACCAAGGTAACGAATAATTTCAACACGTGATATATCCATACCTGAAACAGATGACTTAATCAACTTCAGACATGGAAGTGCCCGTGACGTACGCGAAAATACCATAAACTTTGTTTTTGAAGTATTCAGAGTTAGCCTATTTGCCGTAAACCATGCTACTAGTCTATCAAATACTAGACTTAAATTATGTTTGACACGATCTTCATCGATTCCAGAGACACTACAGGCTGTGTCATCTGCGAAGAGAACGGTCAGCCCTAGGTCCTCAACTGAATTACTAATATCATTAAGATAAATTAGAAACAACAGAGGGCCGAGAATTGAACCTTGGGGCACTCCAACTTTATTTGACTGGTTCGAAGACGTTGATATAACTTCGCCCCCATCAATACACTGGACTCTATCGCTTAAATATGACAATATTATCGATTTAGCCGGACCACGTATACCACAATTAGACATTTTTTCATTTAAAATCATGTGACAAATAGTGTCGAACGCTTTCCGTATATCCACGAATATAGAAGCTGGAATTTCACCCTTATCCAAGGCATCATGAATAAACTGGGTTACTGCCAAAATAGCATGCTCAGTAGAATGTCCTTTTCGAAACCCGAATTGGGACTTACTGAAAAAACTATTCTTGTCAAGAAAATTTACAATCCTCACGTACAAACAACGTTCAATAATTTTTCCGAAAGCAGATAGAATAGATATGGGCCTATAGTTGGACGGATCATTTATATCTCCCCCTTTGTGTAGTGCAATGACACGGGCGGACTTCATACATGAAGGGAAGATACCATTCTTGAAACAAAGATTAATTATGTGCACAAGAAAATTTACTATACTAGGCATAATCGATTTAAGCAAGTTCGTAGAAGATCCGTCGATTCCTTCTGAGTGTCCATTTTTGAGTTGATGAAGTACAAGCATCAATTCAGCAGACGAGACTGGAGTGAGGAATATGGATCGGTCAGTAGAAGAGGGTAGAAAACTTTTGAAATCAGCAGAATTTGGCGTTGATTTTTGGGATGCCTCTTCCGACGTCTTTTCACCTATTTTAGCGAAGTGCGTGTTGAGCATGGTGGCGACGTTAAGTTTTCCTTTAACAGCTGTATCACCACCTGGGGGCATCATTTCGTCCGGAAAAGAATTCAACTTTTTTTTGCCGATACAATCGTTTATTAATGTCCATACCTTCTTAGGAGATCCATGCGCGCTATTGAATGCCTTCAAATAGTAGAGCTGTTTAGCAGACCTGAGAGCCTTGGTTAAGCAATTTCTGTAAGCTTTAAAAAAGGCTTGATTTGTTTCATCGGGATTCGATAGATATATTTTATACAGCCTGTTCTTTGATTGGATCGACCTTAGTAGTCCTCGTGTAACCCAAGGCTTTTTAGATCTGTTGTAACGTCTTAGACGGGTCGAAGACATCGGACAAGCCACATTAAGTGCTGTGGTAAATTCGTTGACAAAATACTGTGAAGCTTGATTTACATCCTCGCAGTCTAAGCACGGAGAGGGGTCAATTTTAAGCAGCAGTTCATTCAACCGCTGAACAGATGTAGCATCAAGCCTTCTAGTTGTTTTGATCGGAGTCGCCGTTTGTCGCCCAGTTTTTATCTCCATCAAAAGCATAAAGTGGTCTGACGTGTCATCGATAATAACATGACACGAATCAAATTCCATATTCAGAAAAATATTGTCGATTACCGTTGCTGTCGAGCTTACAACTCGAGTTGGAATACGACAAGCTGGGAGAAGCCCCAGCGAAAGACAAAGTGTCAGAAAATCAACAGCCGAAGGCAAATATTGTGTAGATGAAAGATCATGACCAGCATTACTTATATCAATATTAAAATCCCCAATGTACATAATCTTCCGACTTCGCTCGATTGCGATCGAAGAAAACGCTTCCAGCTTACTTATGAAATGTTGCACCGAAGAGCTAGGTGGTCTGTAAAACAAACAACACAACACATTTTCATTACCAAAATCAAGCTCGACAACCAAAAATTCAAACAACATTTCTTCATACATAGAATCAAAATCCGAAACAATCCTGTAAGTAATATCATTATGAATAAAAAAACCAAGGCCTCCTCTCGATCTGTCATTCCTAGTCTTAGAAATAAAATTGTAACCATTAATATTCGCTAGGTGACTAGTTGACTCATTTAAGAAAGTCTCACATACAGCTAATACATCAACTCGGTAGCATGGAAGGAACGAAGATAAATGGTCCAAACTACTCATCAACCCGCAACAGTTTAAACTCGCCAGCCTCACACTACCAGGAGAAACATGTCCATTAATCTCATTAGGGAGTAAATATTTGTTAATAGGGAGGGATCTAATAGAAATATCATAATCATCATCCGAAAAACCACAATCTGCTGAAATTTTTATTAAATCTAATGGGTCTCTCTCAAAATCTCTCAACCTACTCGATGTCCCATCACCAGTAGAATTAATCATAATCATTTTGACTTACCAAACCGTCTGGTGGGAGTCTGTAGTGATGCGGCAATAAATCATCAACCAAACCTTGATGTGGAAGAGTACGGCACGTCTTGTGAAATATCTGATCTTCAACTGAAAAAAACACACGAAGCAAAAACAGAACCTGATTTCTAGGCCTATGGAAAATAGAAAAAAAGAATAGCGACGATGAAGCATAATCTGGCATGGCAGACTTAACAAGTCGAAGTCGCATTGAGCACTGAACACAATAAGAAAGAAAAAAACAACGAAAAGAAAAAAACCAACACTGACTAGTGGTCATTTTCCCAATCATGACACACACCAACAAAATGAACTTGTTTCATCTCTCGATCGCGGACGTATTTCATTAAACAAATAAAACAAATAATGGTCCGCGTATACACTACAAACAAACTAATTAATCTTTTCCCAGTCAGAAGAATCACTTTTTTTCACTTCTAGCCATAAGTTAATACCCTTATGACGCACTCTGGATGAAACGATATGTTTCGACTCTTTCATTTCTTGTGCTTTCGAGAGTAGGGAGTTTCGAATCATGTTGAGAGCAGGGGGCAGGTCTGTAGAGATTATAATCCCACTACCTTTTAGCTTTTTAACATTGTTCATGATCGACTGGACATCACTCTCCGAGCTTAGTGAAATAAATACGGGGGACTCCTTGCGTCGGCTATTCTGCTTGCTGCGCCTATTTGTGATGTTTGCAGCCCGTGAAGAAATCCGATAGCACTTAGTCATAGATATGTCACTAGTTACACCCAGCTTTTCGCTAACTAATTTAATGACGCTATCTTCAACTTTCTTGTTAGGCTCTTCTGCCGGTAAACCATGCACAATAAGGTTCAGACGGCGATCTTTCACGTCGATAAGTAGTAGCTGTTTTTCCAGGGCCTGGTACTTGTCGACATACTCGTCGATAGTTTTCTCAAAGTTATTAAGCCTCACATTTCGGTCAGCGGCCTCCGTTCTCAGCGACGCGATCTCAGAAGTAATTCCGTCAAGCTTATTATTTAATTCTGTCTGCGTAGCAATAATAGAATCCAGTTTTCCGCTCAAAACTTTTCTGAACTCGTCGAACGATTTTTGCGTAACATTAGCCATGATAAATCTCGATTATAAATCCGCTTCGGGAGGATTGGGGATTAGCAGTTCATTCGAAATAGCATCAAAAGGGACTTACTGGCAAGGGGGGTGTGTGAATACCCCCCGCTAACCAAATATAGCACGATTAAATCAGCTCTTGACTCCTACAGGCAATGCATCAAACAGGTTTGGTCAATTAACTATAAATAATTCAAGTTCAAAAATGTTGATTATGCTAAGTCCATAGGGAATCACAATTGAGTCTTACTGTATAATGAGATTATATCCAGACTTGATTCTGTTGACTATAATAAGTCCGTAGGGAATCACAATTGGGTCTTATTGTATAATGAGATTATATCCAGACTATATCCAACAGAGGTGTTTACGGTATGAACTCCCAAACAAGACTGAAAATTAAAAGTTCGCCTGGTATGTCAGTAGGTTCAGCGTTGGTAACTTCGGCTAGTCACCGAGGAATCCTGGGTTAAATTCTCAAGCCAGCAGTGATTCTTTAAAGTAATTATTTTAATTTCAAAAGGCATTTTGTCACATTTTATTTATAAAATACAGCCTTTAACCCTACTGCCCTAGACTGAGGGTGCTTGTTCGTTCATTTCTATTCATTTTTGGTACTTATCGCCTCGCAGCTTGTCCAAAGCAGTCAAGTGGTTTTGGGGTAAGAGGTATTTGACCAGAATTATTTTCTTTCCCAGAAAATATTGCAACTGTAAGATTGAATTGTAACAGTAAAACAGTAATGAACTATTTATGCCAGAGGAAACTGGTCCCTGGTTTGGAAGATTTGTTTTTCTTGTGGCTACGAATATACACCACAAAAAACGATAGAATTTTAATTATATTTTGACTTTTACTTATCTAAATTTTGATTTTTTTTGTCAGTTAGTTTTAACCACAAAAACTTGAATTGAAGAGCAAATTTGTTTGTTAAGGACTTGCGTCCTGGTAACAGAGCATTAAAATATACTTTTTGTTTGCAATTCATCAGTTCATCAGTGACGACTTTTTCTGTACAAAGAACCGTACCTGGAGAGGAAATGTTCTTGGTGTTTATCGGGTAGATCACCTTCGTCTTCGTCAACTTCAACCTTCTTCCAGTTCATCTTCATTGTCATCAGATTCACATTCAACAACTTGCTCTACATCAATATCTCCCCAGAACTTGGGAGCATTGGTTACACAAAGGCGAATAAGGTGAACAAATGGTGAAGACCTTTCAATTCAGCCAAGGTAGCAAGCTTTAACAATAACGTAAACGCAAGCACTTGGTTAAACGAAAAAAAACACAAACAAAACAGAAACAGAAAAAATAGGTTAACAAAAAATAGAAAAGAAACAGAAACAGGTCCGACAAAAATAGATGTTCTGTTTTTTTTTTTTTTTTTTTTTTTTTTTTTTTTTTTTTTTTTTTTTTTTTTTTTTTTGAAAAATAGAAACAGGTTAGACAAAAACAGAAACAATGCCACTGCTTATTTCAAACCGAATGTTGGAAATGGCGCAATAAAACCAATGAAAGTGTACCATTTGTTTTCTTGCTTTGTGTATGGATCACAAGAGCAAGGATAAGACTGCATTTGATGTTAGCTTAAATATTTTGTATTTAATCATTCTTGTTTAGAGGAGAAGAGGTGGGGGGGGGCAGAAACGTTAATTCCTGGAAATATAAGGCATTTTTTGTATTTTCGACTTTTTTCAATTAAATTACCTATTAAAAGATAATTTTCCAAATATGGGGAAGGAGATTCTAAGAAGAATCCCTGCTCCTATTACCAAGTTGGTGCTCCTCGGGGAGGAGGAGGCTCAAAAGGAACCCCTACTTTTCCCCAAAGACATAGGAAAAAAGCTTTCTTTAGTTTTAAAAGATGTCTATATCTTTCAGGTTATCATGGCTACAAATAGGATTGAAACTTTAGATCCGGCTTTGATTCTTCCTGGACGAATTGATAGAAAGATTGAATTTCCTTTGCCTGATGAAAAAACTAAAAAAATGAATTTTTGAACATCCACACTTCGCGAATGACATTAGCTGAAGATCTTAATTTGGATGAACTCATTACGTCTAAGGATGATCTTTCGGGGGCGGATATTAATGGTATTCTTTTTATGTGTGCTTCTATTATCATGTGAGTGTTCTTTAATAAATAACTTTTTTCATTAAAATCATCAGGAAAATTTCGATGATAAGATCAGGAAAAACTTGAGCTCTTTTTATTTGATTTTGACCGTTAGGAGCTATAACGAGCTGATTTTGCCTTTTATATAAAAAAAAAAAATAATAATGACCACCAAAGCAAAGCTGAATGTGTACGGAAAGAAAAGAATGTAAGAAATACCACAGAGAAAAGAGAGAACGCTAAGTAAAAGAAAAAAATACAATGCGGAGAAGAATAAGGGAACATGGCAGAATTCTATTATTTATGTAATTTGGGGTTAAAAAGTAAGAGGTTTCATATCAGCGGAAGTACGGATAGTAAATAAATCACAACTTGGATGCATTTCAGAAGCCAATTACCATCAATGGTAGTTTGTTATTATGACAATGGACAATTTGTTATTATTTTCGCCCCAAAAGGTAAGAAAGCAAATTCGTTTGATTATTATCAATTTATGATTACTATAATATATAATTATTTTTACTTTATAGTCATACTATTTTAGTAAAAATTTTATAATAATCATTGAGAGGGCTATTGTACTGCTTTGCCAAATATTTTAAACTGTCCCAGTTTTCCGACTAAAATTGCACCTGTATTCAATTGCAACTGTATTTATTGTTATTCAGTATTTAAGAGTTACAATAATAACAAATAGTTCATAATGGTAATCAACTTCTGGAGCTCAATCCATTGGTCTGTTTGAAGTGCCAAGGACATCAAAATGAAACATTTCATAATCCCTGGACCAGTAAGTGTTTGAATGAAAAGTTTCTATTCTATAAGAGTAATTTCAAGCGTGAGTACCTTTAATGATGATAATATCAAATCAGCAAAAACCTTTAAACAGTTTCAGGTGATAAAATATATTATTAAAAAAATAATAAGTCAACATAAAATATTATCCTAAGTTCTTAGTACGCCTTAAATTCCCAATTATTTAAATCAATAATCCAAGTGCACTTAACTATATAGGCTACGTTTAGTATAATTTACAATAGCCTTGAAACAAATTAAAAAAAAAACATGAAAAAAATGAAATGGGAAAAAAATGAAAAAAAATCGAAATGGAATTGAAAAAAAAGGGTGACTACCTTTGCTGATGATAATATAAAAGCAGCAAAACAGGCATATTTAAAACTATAAACATTTTTCAGGGGATTAAATATAATATTAAAAATATAATAAATCGACGTAAAATATTATTTCCTTCAATTCCCAATTATTCAAAGGAATAATCCAAGTGCACCTTACTATACACGTTTAGTATAGTTCACAACACCATTGAAAAAAAATTATATCTTATACTATTAGAATGACAAATATCGGTAAAATTATGCTCACAAAGAAAAGATACATGAGATCACTTAAAATAGGGCTATTTAGAGACTGTATTTTCCAAAAATGTGCATTTTTGGCCCTAAACAAAAATACAGTACATAGAGAAATTGACAATTACACTTTGTAACATAAAATAGCTTACGTTTCTAGTAGGTTCGGGTTTTCTGGAGGTTTCTGAATTTGATGAAATTCATCTGATTTGAGTCCTATACAGTTCGGGAAAAATCCATACCCTAACCACAAGGCCGGTCCCAGAGGGGGGGTTTGACCCCCCCCCCCCCGAAATGTTTGTCTGGCTCGTAAAAACGTAATAAAAATGGATATAAACAAATTTTGTGTTCGTTTTGTGAGGTTTATGCGTAACCCCCCCCCCCCCCCGAAATTTTTTTTTAGTGAAACTCCCTCCAAAAAAAAAATCCTGGGTACGGCCTTGTCTGAATGTAACAGTAAATTTTTTAGGTCCAAATAATGACTATAGTAGTTGATTTACAAAAAACATTGTATTTGTTTTGTATTTTTGATATTTGAAAAATACTGTGAAATAAATTCTTGAAATGCTGAGATTTCCAGGAGTTACTATCATTATATATTAAATGTCCAGTTTATTGTATTTTTTTTTCTTTTCTTCTTTATTATTATAGTATTTTTTTTTGTCGTCAATGTTTTGAAAGACTAAAGCACACTGTTTAAAATACATAGCTTTTTGTAAAATATAAATGATGTTGTGGGCTTTAGAACTATTACGGTTAAGGAATGGGGAAGAAACCAAACTCCTGATTGTAGTAATTTTGGTTTATTTTATCTTTGTAATGAATATTTATTTTAATTGTTGTTCGTTTTAGGTATCATTTATCCTTTAAAAGTAATTTCTGGTCGTTTGAGTTTGGATTATTATAGGTCTATATCTCTGCTGGTGTTTAGTATGACTCTGTGTCTTTCTTTGAAAAACTTCTTTTTCGGAAATTTTAAAAAAATCAGTTTTTGAAAAATAGCGGGAAAATGCCACCAAAGAGAAACTGCACTTCTGTGAAAACCCTCCTTTCCCCTTGCGTTTAATTGTTCTTTGACCAGAGGTGGCTTTAGGAGAGGGACAGAGGGGGCACTTGCCCCGGACGCAGAAATTTTAGGGGCGTGAAATTTTAAATAGATAATCTAACGGTCATAAATAAATTGTAGTTTTGAAGTTTTATGTTTATTGAAACAAAGTAGAAGACGTACTTAATAAATGAAAATAACTAATAAATTATTAATTAACTGATGAAATAAATTAAAAAATAATGAAATGATAATTATCCAAGGAATTAATAATTATTAAATAATTTAAAAAAAAGGCCAGAACCGCCACAGTCATTAGCGCATAATTTCATTCGATGGCTCACAGTAGACTGTTCAACTAAGATACAAGTCCTTACAAAGTTGAAGAAATTATGTATAGTTTCACATTTTGCTCGTTTTAATATTTTACGTGAACCCTTAACGTGAAACGTGAAAACCACTCACTTAAAGTGACTCACTCACTCGCTTTTCGCTTAACGTGAAAACCACTCAGTATTTCAGAAGACTCTTGCTGCATTTGTGTGGATAGATCTTTTGTTTGACACAGCTTTTGTTTTTTCCTGAATATATTCGGGTTAGTTATAATGTCATATAAAGTATTTTTTTACCCAATCAGGTTTTTAATGTCGCCATAATTTCATTTTTGTCTTTTAGAATGGCGTATAATCCTAGTCAACACGTTTGTTTATTAACAATCTTCTAGCGTGTTGTGGAATATCGTTGACGTCAGAAGGTTATTTAACTGACTCTTAGCCAACATAAAAGAAGTTACTAAGCCGCTTGAAGCATCGCTCATTTTCGATATTGGATACATTTTTGAAACACAAAATATAACAGAAATCATTTTCTTTTTTTTAAGAAGACTATTCCTTTTTCTTCTTTTTTCTATATTAAGTGTGGCCTTTTCGGATAAAATAAAACGTAATAAAATTTGTAAGTTGTCTGACAATTTTGATTAAAATCACACTTATTGGCTGTTAACCCCACCTCAAACACGGTTGGAAATTCTATCCTTATTGCATTTTTATAGGTGGCGCCATGGCACTGCCGAAGTAAAGAGCAATGCGGGCATAATGATTTTTTTTTATAAAAAGGCTAAACAGGAAATTTTAAAATTTACACAGAAAAGATTATACAGGTTTGCTTTGTCCAAATGTTTTTGAACAAAGCTCTGAATTTTGTTAATATGGTTTCTATTAGCTACTACCAACTATTAAACAAAATAAGTTTTTCAACTAAAAGTAATGGGTAACGTTAAAACGTAAAACGAATCGATATTATTCCTTATATGAAAGGGATTGCTCCCTCCTCAACACCCGGCTCTTCACGTTAAAGTTCGCTTTAAATTTCTTCGTGTTGTTTGTTCGTTTAAAGTTTTAATGTTGCTCCTTACTCTCCGTAAAAACATTTGTTTTTGATATTCAGTTTCTTATCGTTTTTCAATAGTCCCGGGAAATCCACTTCCCTTTCTTTAGAAATTGCCCCCTCCCCCCACAAACAAATTTTCCATTTATTATAAAAGTATATATTTATATATATATATATATATATATAATATATATATATATATATATATATATATATATATATATATATATATATATATATATATATATATATATATATATATATATATATTATATATATATATATATATATATATATATATATATATATATATATATATATATATATATATATATATATATATATACCTGCAAGACTGGTATATATATATATATATATATATATATATATATATATATATATATATATATATATATATATATATATATATATATATATATATATATATATATATATATATATATATATATATATATATATATATATATATATATATATATATACCAGTCTTGCAGGTATATATATATATATATATATATATATATATATATATATATATATATATATATATATATATATATATATATATATATATATATATATATATATATATATATATATATATATATATATATATATATACCTGCAAGACTGGTATATATATATATATATATATATATATATATATATATATATATATATATATATATATATATATATATATATATATATATATATATATATATATATATATATATATATATATATATATATATATACCTGCAAGACTGGGGACCTTGCGGTCAACTCTATTCCCACTTGAGGAGTGGCGCCCCTCGAGGAAATTATAGCCTAGTAAACGACACAGCATTCGCACGGGATTCTGACTAATGGACAATTCTTCTGGGATTGGTATGTTTTGATGGGCGTCTTTGGGCTGAAAAACCTCTTCCTAGCTAATTTATCTATTACGGGTTGCCTCCCCGTAGTAGCATAATATTTGTAGGCATGAATATATAATGAGTCGGAGGTAATAGGCTTGAGATTGTCTGTGCAGGATTTCGACTCTTGTTGATAGAAGAGCATCGCCAAGCGCTGAAAACCATGTTGTGACCAAGATGGGCCCAGGATTGCACAAAGCCTCCATTCATGGAGGTCCCAGGGACTTCTTGCTGTCCGGTTCTAAGCCGGCTTAAGCACTTCGGTGTAGACTTGAGAAGATATGTGATCCCCGTCCTGCACTGGTATCCGGGATCATTGCTTTTCCTGAGGCGAAAAAAATTTCAATGATTTAAAGAACATGAAAATTGGAACTTGGAATGTTACGACATTAAAAAATGACTATCGTATCGACATTTTGACTGACGAATTCAGACGATTCGAACTGGATCTATTAGGAGTTTCAGAAACTCATATCCCAGGGGTAGGAAGCATGAAATTAGGTGATATAGAATTTGTTTACTCAGGCAGGAAGGACGGGTTACATAGACAGGGAGTAGGGCTCATGATGAATAAGGAAGCTGCTAAGTCTTGTTTAGGCTGGGAAGGTATTAATAATAGAATACTAATTGCTCATTTTATGACTAGAAAGTTCAAGGTATCAGTTATAGTAGTATATGCCCCTGTAGAACCGACTGATGGAGATACTAATGACTCAGATGAATTTTACTTACAGTTACAGGAGCAAATAGACAAGGTCCCAGGTAGAAATATGATGTTATTGCTGGGAGATTTTAACGCCCAGGTTGGTAGAAATATGGATAGATGGTATCCCAGCTTAGGTAAATTTGGTGTAGGAAAAGAAAACAGTAATGGATACAGACTTTTGCAATTTTGTAGGTATAACAATCTAGTTATAACCAATACGGTGTTTGGTCATAAAATGGCTCATAAGCTAACATGGTATTCACGTGATGGTAAGACAGCAAACCTTATTGATTATGTTATAGTAAATCGAAGACTGGCAGGATCAATACAAGATACTAGGGTATATAGGAGTGCTGTTATTGATGTTAAAAGTAAAGATCACCATCTAGTAGTGTCAAGGGTTAATTTAAAGCTGAAATATCGGAAGGGTAATTACCTCCCGGGAAGTTATGATGTTAGTAGACTCCAGGATGAGAATTTGAGAGAAACTTTCCAGGAACAGTTGAATACTAAACTTGAGAGCTTAAAATTTGATAATGTGGAAGATGGTTGGAATAATTTTAGAAAAATAATTTGTGAAGTTGCTGAAGGTGTATTAGGGAAGAAAGCTAGAACTGCAGCTAAGAATATTAGTGAAAAAGCTTTAAGTTTAATAGAAAGGAGAAAGGACTTGTACAAGAATTATCTGAGTGATAGATCACATGAAAACAAAAGAAATGTAAAGAAAGTGGAGAAAGCATTGAAATATGAACTAAGGAGGTGTGAAGTGGAGGCCATGGATAAAATTGCCGAGGATTTAGAAGATGCAGCTAGACGGCATAATAGTAAAATATTGTACTGGCACGTTAACAAATTGAGAGGTAGTAGTCAATCCGGACTTGTCCCAGTTAAAGATAGGAATGGGGTGGCAATTAGCGATAAGACAAAAGCTAAAGCGAGATGGGCCGAACATTTTGAGAATTTGCTTAACCGAGATAGAGTTGCAGGAAAAAATATAGAGGAAAATGAAAAAGTTTGTGATACCTTGGATGTGAAGGAAGATTTGTTTTGTGAGGAGGAATTAGAAACAGTACTAAAAGGATTAAAGAATAATAAGGCTCCAGGTGCTGATAGGGTAGTAAATGAGTTTCTTAAATATGGTGGCTCTGAGGTTAGAAATAAGTTATTGGAGATTATGAATATGATTTTTGAAAAAGGGGAAGTACCTAATGATTTTAGGAAAACCTTAATTAAGCCACTTTATAAGAAAGGTGATAAAAGTGAGTGTGGTAATTATCGAGGCATTAGTCTGGTCTCTGTAGGTAGCAAATTGCTTAGTAATATGATACTTTTTAGACTGAGAGATGCCGTAGACAAAGTTTTAAGAGAAGAGCAGTGCGGTTTTAGAAAAGGTAGAGGATGTGTTGACCAAATTTTCACTCTTAGGTTAATAATTGAGAAGTGCCTAAGTTTTCAAACACCTTTGGTCCTTAGTTTTATAGATTATGAGCAAGCGTTCGATTCTGTTGATAGAGGAGCTTTAGTAAAGGTTTTATCCTTGTATGGTATACCAGACAAATACATTAAAGTGATTAGTGCTATGTACGAGAATAACACTGCTGCGGTTAAGGTAGGAAATGAGGTTAGCAGCTGGTTTTGTATTAAATCAGGAGTTAAGCAGGGTTGTGTTCTATCCCCCTTTATATGGATTATTTTGATGGACTTTGTTTTAAGGAGCACAGGAAAGGCAATGGGAGACCACGGAATCAAATGGGGAGGAAAAAGTCTCCTGGACTTGGATTATGCTGATGATTTAAGCATCCTAGATGAAAGTGTGAGCAAAATGAATGAAGTTTTAGAGGTTTTGCGAGTTCAGGGTGCTAGTATTGGTTTGAAAATTAATGTTAGGAAGACCAAGTCACTAAGGCTAGGAATAAGTGAAGATGAAAAGGTGACGTTGGGTAATGAAAAGATTGATCAGGTGGGCAGTTTCACTTACCTTGGTAGTATTATTAGTAAAGATGGTGGGAGCAGTGAAGATGTTAAAAATAGAATAGCCAAGGCTCAGGGTGTTTTTTCACAGTTAAAAAAAGTCTGGAAGAATAGGAAGATAAGTCTGCAAACCAAGATTAGAATCTTAGAAGCTACAGTGATGACAGTGGTCAAATATGGCTCTGAAGCATGGACGCTCCGAAAAGCGGATGAAGATTTGCTAGATGTTTTCCAGAGAAATTGCTTAAGGATTGTTCTGGGTACCCGGCTGACTGACCGTATTTCAAACAATAGGCTATACGAAAAATGTGGTTCAATACCACTTTCTAGGTCTATAATGAAAGAAAGGTTGAGGTGGTTAGGGCATGTTGTTCGGATGAAGGATGACAGATTGCCGAAGATTGTTCTTTTCGGCCAACCATCTAGGGCTAAACGGAAAGCAGGTCGTCCCCGTCTGGGTTGGGAGGACGTCATAAAGAAAGATTTAAAGGAAATGGGAACTTCGTGGGCGGGTGTAAAAAGGGAGGCTTTGAATAGATTGGGGTGGAGGAGGAGCGTGCGTAGCTGTGTTGGCCTCAGGCGGCTTGGTGCTGCGACGAGTTGTTAGTAGTAGTAGTAGTAGTATATATATATATATATATATATATATATATTCCCAGCGATTCTGTACCTACAATCTTGGAGCTCTGTTCCTCTAAATAAGGCATTTTTAAGTGATGTTCATACGTCTTCTCTTTGTGATTAGAATAACTAGATAGCCAACTTTATGCATTCCACTGACAGGAAATCAAAAGGGTCTCAATGTAATTTTACCAAAATTTGAAATCCAGAAATATATGACCCTTGCTATATGCTTATCTAACTTCTATAACACTGGACGATAATCTAAATTGTATTTAATATGTCTTTGTGAAAGACTGGAGACATTTTTGGGATTTTGATAATGAGCAAAAGAATCTTTCTTTTATTAGTTCCCATATGACTTCCAAAAACATCTCCTGGGGCTAAGTAACGGTGCTCAAATATCATGCTTTCATAAACCCCTCCATCTGAAACCCTTGGCTGAGAGACCGTTTTACTAGCGTGCATGACCTTACCCTTAGGGCAAAAGGGACTGCTAGGACTTAAAAGAGAAGTGAAGAACTTTATTGCTTTGTGACTACCTTGGTGATCTTTTCACACTTCAGTAGCTATTCGTTAAAAGGGAAACCTTAATAATCCGTGAAATTGTCCTAGTTTACTCAAGTGGTTTTGCTCATTTTTTCCTTCTAGGTAATATGCACTGAAGCAGGATTGATGGCGTTCAGGGAAAGACGCATGAAGGTGAATAACGATGATTTTGTCAAGTCCAAGGAAAATGTACTCTATAGAAAACAAGAAGCCACTCCTGAAAGATTGTATCTTTAAGTGGCACTGCTTTCTTTGGGTGATTCAGTTGGCTATCGTATTGTAATATCCTTTTGTCTAATTAAAAATTAATTATATATTAGTATTACTCTATCTATCCAGCTACCCTAGGATGGAGAGAATAACTAGTTTAGTGGATGGATCCACCACATGCCCTTATTAGTTCATGATCTAGTATTATTATTTCTATCACTATCCTCAAGTTTTTTAATTTTGTTTTTTAATAGATAGAGAGATTTATTTAACAAAAAATTATATAAAATACATAACAAACAATGCAAATTACAAACAATTACTCCGTTCTTAGAGACCTGGATGAGGTCTGTTTTAGGGTCTGTTGAGGTCTGTATTAGGTCATAATGTTTTGTCATTATGATTATTTTATTTGTCTCTGACAGAACACGGCTGGCAATACGGAATTCAAATCCGCATAGCTGAATTATCAAGCAGACGAAGATGGAAAGGAAACGATGGAAAATAAAAGATGGAAAAACGTATTTAATCGAGCAGCAGAAAAGATACGGATATACGAATGATCAAAAAAGCATAAGAATAATCATAGCTGGAAACATATTTTTCGACTTAGTCAACTTAATCTTTGTCCGGTTAATTTTTCTTCTTTATTGTTGAATTACACTAAAAAATATAATTCTATAAAAACATAAGCAACGTTAAATATAAATCCAAAAAGAAAAACCAAAGGGGAAATCACGAAAAACAGAGGGATGTGAAAATGTAGACATTTTGAATACATGTCTGGAAGGGAAACATGCTACCATACAACTATAAAGTTAAACTTGAGCAAAGAGGGAGGTAATAATTCTCCTTTTCCTGAGATTGGCCTGACCTCCCAGCCCCTTGAAAATAGGGCCTAAAGATGCACTTTTTTAGTGTGTGTGACCTGAGTCTTGAATCTGTTTTGTCTGCCCATGATAATAATAATATTAGCAATATTATAATGATAATATTAATAAACAATAATATTAATAAGGCAAATAGTAATAGTGATAATCAAAAATATTTTTGCTCATAATCCGTTCTTTCTTTTTTCTTTATTTATTTGCACCCGCTACCAACTGTGTAGGAAGGTATGTCTTGAAAAATTGAATTCTCAATTTTTTTAGTTGTTTCAGTTCGATGTGGTTGTGTAATGCTTTGTTGTGATGTGGTTGTGACTTTCTTTGAACAAGTTTAATCAACCTGACTTATTTTCACTGTCCTTGGAACTTAAGCAACTAACGACTGAGGCGAACTTCACTGAGCACATACTTCTTCAATTTTTCTCGATTCCAAGCCCCGCTAATAAATCTGTCACCTGAAGTTCTCATTCCTCCTTTCTATTATCCTTACAGTTTTATTTAAAAGGGAGAAAAGGACATTCATTTCCACCTCAGTGTACTGAGTGCTAACATTTTGGTACACGAAAATTTATTATACAGTGAGGGGCGACCCGAACAAACAAAAAAATCAATAAGTATATCTGAAAAAAAAATATTCAAAATAATAATTATAAAAACAACAGCGAAGGTACCTTCTTTCAGTACAAAACTTTAAAATAATTACTTGTTACTTATAATAAATAATTAATAAAAATGAGAGCATATTGCTTGAATTGAGAACTGACATCAAGATTATTTACTTGTATCCCTCGGTATATCCATGAGAGTTATCCCATTCGGTACGGCTTGGGTTTAAGTATATATACGAATATATGAACAAAATAGTTTCATTTTCTAGCCCAACCATGAAACACAATGGCTAGGAAACGTTGTTGGGAAAGTCGTCCCAAAGTTATTTGTAAATGAAGAAATTTGTAATTATTTGATTTTTTTATATTTTTCACCTAAAATCCATCAAGAAGTTTCTACACCGATGTGCAACTGTGACATTGACATTTCAGATGAATGTGCTCTGTCAGCAATTGACTTTTGCAGTATTAATAATTCTACAGGAGGCACATCAATGAACTGGTTAAAGAAGAGGCCCCAAAACGACCTTCAAGGACGGATGGGACATAAGTCAAGTCAATAATTCTTATTGTCCAATTTTGACCGTAATCACCCTTGTCAAAGCTAAAAATTTTTACTATCATCAATAGATCCCGAATTTTTAGAGTATTTTGTGTATTTAGCTGCTTGCAAATGTTTTCATACTGCTATCACGCTGTTCAAGATGATAAAGCTTAGTTTTAGCCTTAGACAAATCAGGTAGTCCTGGTTCTCCAGTTGAAATCACCAGTTCTCTTAGAATTTAAGTATTTTGCCATAAGTAGCATATTTAAATTCAAACAATCTTGATGACGGGCGGCGGAAGGAAATATTGCAAACTTGCTAGTGTGAAAATTAGAGCTAGTTTCAAAAATAAAAATTAATAGTGGCTTCTAGTGTTTGGCGATTTCGCCTTTTCAGGTACATTAAAGTGCTGGGGGCAGCAAAGAAAGAAGAATTCTGCCACTAGTAGGGCTACCAGATTATTTAAACTGCCAAGTTTTTTTTTCCCAATCTAGCATCGGCCTACTTTCTGCAGACTGAATTTTTGTTGGGTAGGTAAAAAAAGGTAGTCACTTACAGAGCAGTTTTAACTTTAATCATGTAACATTGCAGGCTCATTTATTCAGCATTAGTCCTCCCAGTTTTATTATTTTTTTTTCTTTTACATTTTTTTAAAGAAGTCACCGGAAATTCGCCAGATGTATTAACTGTCAGCAGCGTAGTTTATTAGTTTTTAGCCCTTATCTTCCCGTGTTAAGTTGCCGAAGATCTATCTATCGCAAATTTAAAATTTTGTCATAGGACTAAATAAAAAAAAGCCTGAAGCTGCTAAAGTCTTCAAAATTCTTTAGAAATACTTTTCATTCGAATTCAACAGGCTTTGTGTTTAAAAAAAAAGAAATCATCTTTTGCGTAAGGAGCTAGGGTTAAGGAAGAGCCAGTCTTCCTCATATGTGGAATAATTTCTTTTTGTTTTAAGTTTTAATTTTGCTCCGTACTTCCATTTGAAAAAAATTTAGGTTTTGTCTAACTCCTGACCGCTTTTCAAATAATGCCAGGAAGTTCCTTAAGTGTAAAATTTTTCTTGGATAATTTGTTCCGGAAACTCTCCTCCCCACGAAAGATTTTCCACGTGGGAAATACCCCCCCCCTCCGAAAATTAAGGATATTTCCCATAACAAATACTATATTTGAACAAGGTAAATTACGGAGCTTGCAGCCTTTTCCCGGGGGATTAAAGGAGGAGATTGTCCTCAAAGGCACAATTATTGCCTTTCAACTATGTTGAATCAAATGGCTATCTCAAAATTATTTCAAATATTGCGTGAATGTTTTTCATTGGTTACTTTTTCAATATTATCTGAACAGATTGTCATAGGTCAATACTTTACATTTGTATGGATTCATTGATTTTAAATAACTTGTTTTTATTAAATGATTTTTTAGTTATAAAACGAATTATATTACAAATATTCTGTTTGTACATCATTGACAACAAAAATAAAAGTTACAAATCATAAACTGCGGAGCTTTTATCGATTAAATATCATTATATATTAAATATTCAGTTTCATTTTATTAATTCTTCCCAGCCCCCGTGGCGAAGAATTTAAGATGCAGGTTTTTTCTCAGAGGCAACGTTGTAGCGTTGCCTATAGTGAAGGCCATACGGCTCCAATGTTTTATTAATATTTTTTTTTCCCAGAGGCACTTCATATGGAAGGGGTTGTCGTAGAAACTTCAAAGGGGGCTCATTCGATTGGAAATCTAGAGTTCTAGTGCCCTTTTTGATAGTCGAAAATGATTGGAGGGCAACTAGACCCCCTCCCACGCCCATCATTCCCCCAAACGCATCCAATCAAAATTTTGTGATAGCCATTTTGTTCAGCGTGGTTGATTTCAACATGGAAAAAATATTTTTTACGAGGACACTCCCCCACAACCTTCAGGGCAAGGGTTTTAAGTTATGCCCTGGGGGCATATAAGGTTTTTATAGAAGGCGTTGTCGTAGAAATTTCAAAACAGGCTCATTCGTTTGGAAATTAAAGGGTTAGTGCCCTTTTTAATAGTCGAAAGTGATTGAAGTTCAACTAGCCCCCCCCCACTCCCATCATTTCCCCAAACATATCCAATCAAAATTTTAAGATAGCCATTTTGTTAAGCATAGTTGATTTCCAGATAGAAAATCTGTTTTTGAGGAGGACACTCCCCCACAACCTTCAGGGCAAGGGTTTTAAGTTATGCCCTGGGGGCATATAAGGTTTTTATAGAAGGCGTTGTCGTAGAAACTTCAAAACGGCCCATTTGACTGGAAATTCAAAGGGATAGTGCCCTTTTTGATAGTCAAAAGTGATTGGAGGGCAACTAGCCCCCCCCCCCACGCCCATCATTTTCCCAAAAACATCCAATAAAAATTTTGAGAGAGCCATTTTGTTTAGCGTAGTTGATTTTCAGATAGAAAATATGTTTTTGAGGAGGAAAATCCCCCAAAAACCTCAGGGCAAGGGTTTTAAGTTATGATCTGAGGGCATATAAGGTTTTTATAGAAGGCGTTGTCGTAGAAACTTCAAAAAAGGTTCATTCGATTAGAAATTCATAGGCCTAGTGCCCTTTTTAATTGTCGGAAGTGATTGGAGGGCAACTAGCCCCCCCCCTACTCCCATCATTCCCCTAAACACATTTAATCAAAATTTTGAGATAGCCATTTCGTTCAACGTAGTTGATTTCCAGATAGAAAATAAATTTTTGAGGAGGACATTCCCCCCAACCCTCAGGGCAAGGGTTTTAAGTTATGCCCTGGGGGCATATAAGTTTTTATGGAAGACGTTGTCGTAAAAATTTCAAAAAGGCTCATTCGATTGGAAATTCAAAGGGATAGTGCCCTTTTTAATAGTCGAAAGTGATTGGAGGGCAACTAGCCCCCACCCCACTCCCATCATTTCCCCAAACATATCCAATCAAAATTTTAAGATAGCCATTTTGTTAAGCATAGTTGATTACCAGATAGAAAATCTGTTTTGAGGAGGACACTCCCCCACAACCTTCAGGGCAAGGGTTTTAAGTTATTCCCTGGGGGCATATAAGGTTTTTATAGAAGGCGTTGTCGTAGAAACTTCAAAAAGGCTCATTTGACTGGAAATTCAAAGGGATAGTGCCCTTTTTGATAGTCAAAAGTGATTGGAGGGCAACTAGCCCCCCCACGCCCATCATTTTCCCAAAAACATCCAATCAAAATTTTGAGAGAGCCATTTTGTTTAGCGTAGTTGATTTTCAGATAGAAAATATGTTTTTGAGGAGGAAAATCACCCAAAAACCTCAGGGCAAGGGTTTTAAGTTATGCTCTGAGGGCATATAAGGTTTTTATAGAAGGCGTTGTCGTAGAAACTTCAAGAAAGGTTCATTCGATTAGAAATTCATAGGCCTAGTGCCCTTTTTAATTGTCGGAAGTGATTGGAGGGCAACTAGTCCCCCCCCCTACTCCCATCATTCCCCCAAACACATTTAATCAAAACTTTGAGATAGCCATTTCGTTCAACGTAGTTGATTTCCAGATAGAAAATAAATTTTTGAGGAGGACATTCCCCCCAACCCTCAGGGCAAGGGTTTTAAGTTATGCCCTGGGGGCATATAAGTTTTTATGGAAGACGTTGTCGTAAAAATTTCAAAAAGGCTCATTCGATTGGAAATTCAAAGGGATAGTGCCCTTTTTAATAGTCGTAAGTGATTGGAGGGCAACTAGCCCCCCTCACGCCCATCATTTCCCCAAATACATCCAATCAAAATTTTGAGATAGCAATTTTTTTTTCAGCGTAGTTGATTTCCAGATAAAAAATATGTTTTTGAGGAGGACACTCCCCCACAACCCTCAGGGCAAGGGTTTTAAGTTATGCCCAGGGGGCATATAATGTTTTTATAGAAGACGTTGTCGTAGAAACTTCAAAAGGGGCTCATTTCATTGGAAATTCAAAGGCCTGGTGCTCTTTTTACTAGTTGAAAGTGATTTGAGGGCAACTAGCCCCCCACCACGTCCATCATTCACCCAAACACATGCAATCAAAATTTGATATATCCATTTTGTTCAGTGTAGTTGATTTCCAGATAGAAAATATGTTCTTGAGGAGGACACTCCCCCATAACCAACAGGGCAAGGGTTTTAAGCTATGCCCTGGGAGCATATAAGGGTTTTATAGAAGGCGTTGTCATAGAATCTTCAAAAGGGGCTCATTTCATTGGAAATTCAAAGGGCTAGTGCTCTTTTTACTAGTTGAAAGATATTTGAGGGCAACTAGCCTCCCCCCCCCACGTCTATCATTCACCCAAACACATCCAATCAAAATTTTGTTCAGCGTGGTTGATTTCCAGACAGAAAATATGTTTTTGAGGAGGACACTCCTCCACAACCCTCAGGGCAAGGGTTTTAAGTTATGCCCAGGGGGTATATAATGTTTTTATAGAAGGCGTTGTCGTAGAAACTTAAAAAAAAGCTCATTCGATTGGAAATTCAACGGGCTAGTGCCCTTTGTATATTAAACTGACAATGCACATTCATTTGTGTTTTTTCAGTAAAGTGCAAATTTTGTTCTTGCCTTGCGAAGGCATAAGGATTTTATGCCCAACTTATGTTAATTTCTGCTCGTTTTGAGTTTGAATCGGTTATTTATTTTAATTTCTGTTCGTTTTGGGTTTAATTTATTTATCGATGCTGATTTGTGGTAGTTTCGAGCTTGGTAGATTATTTTATTTTTGCTAATTTTTTGTTTATTGGAGTTCTTTATTTTTCTTTGAAAAACTTATTTTGTGGAAAAAGTTTTTTTTAATTAATTAAAATTAAAGAAGGGGGAAGTGCCAAACTCTTGTCCGTAGTGAATCTGTATATGTCTTGAACAATCTTGGAAATAACTAGAAAAATTAAACTGATTATTTGGTGTATATTGACTATTAATTGCTGAAAGCTCATCAGTTCAAAATTTTATAGTAATTTTTATGTTGATTTTCATTATTAAGTACAAAAGAAAACATTTGTAATGTAGTTCGTTTTCAGTAAAGCTCCATTGACGCAGTTGGCTGTAGACTTTTACAGTGATAAACGGAGGCGATACCCAAACTCTTGTGTGTTTGCTAAGATTGTTTATTTAATTTATGTTCGTTTTGGGTTTCATTTATTCTTTAATAGTAATTTCTGGTATTTTGAATTTGAATTTGAAGAGGTTTTTGTAAACTTCTTTGAAAAACTCCTCAACCCCCCCCCCTGGATCCGCCACTGGATTAACCTAGCTTTACCTCTTGAGTGTTATCGGGATATTTAACAATTACCAAAAACCTTACTAATAACGTGTGTGCTTTAGGCTATATAGGCTGCGTCTACTGAAATACAAAGCTTAGAATCAAAATCAAAGAATTGTAGGGAAAATTCCATGAAGTGACAGGCCTGCCTTTCCCCAGAAATTAAATCCTTGTTTCGCCCCAACTTAGATATTTCTTCTTCCGTCTTAATAAGAAGAAACCGAAACCATGTTCCTGTATTTGAAATATTTTCTGATATGTTCCAGTTTCCGCAGTAAAAACAGAATGAGCAACAAAATCAGAAGTTTTGAACAGGACGAAATAAAACTGCTGGAACCATGCCAGAATATAAAGGCTCATGAATGAGACCTAAAAAGAAGGATGCTTATTTATTGTTTGCGATGTTTTGGTATAAACATTCCAAATTGTGTTTTACAGGAGAATTTCTTGGATGACAAATAAAAAATTTTAAGCGGTACTTGTTAATGATACGGATCACACTCAAGAATTACGCTTACGTTATTTGTCAGAAAACCGATTTCATAGCTACAAAGACAACTGGCGGGTGATACAATGCATTGGACTTGTGTAACTTGGGAAAACTTCAGGGGGGGGGGGTCATTTGATTGGAGTTTGGAAGTTCTAGGGCCCTTTTTAAGACTCAAAAGTGATCGAAGGGCAACTAGCCCTCCACGCCCTTTTTTCCCCAAATACATCGGATAAAAATTTTAAGGATAAGTTTGGGGGTATGATGGGCGTGGTGGGGGGCTAGTTGGCCTCCAATCACTTTCGACTATTAAAGAGGGTTCAACAAAAGGGTTCAAAGGATCGAAAGTGATTGAAGTTCAACTAGCCTCTGGGAAAAAAAAATATTAATAAAACATTGGAACCGTATGGCCTTTACTATAGGCAACGCTACAGCGTTGCCTCTGAGAAAAAACCTGCATTCTTCGCCACTTGGGCTGGGAAGAATTAATAAAATGAAACTGAATATTTAATATATAATGATATTTAATCGATAAAAGCTCCGTAGTTTATGATTTGTAACTTTTATCTTTGTTGTCAATGATGTACAAACAGAATATTTTTAATATAATTTGTTTTATAACTAAAAAATCATTTAATAAAAACAAATTATTTAAAATCAATGAATCAATACAATTGTAAAGTATTGACCTATGACAATCTGTTCAGATAATATTGAAAAAGTAACACATGAAAAACATTCACGCTTTATTTGAAAACAAAAATATTCATTGAAAACTTATTTCGTTTCAGACTTATGATAGCTTTCAGATAGGTGCGATAGTTAAACAACTGAATTTTAAGAAAATGTAAGTTTTTTTTTATTATACACTTGGTAGATTTTTCTTGTTAGTAGATTTTTAAAATAAAATTCTTAGCAAAATCGGAACCGGTGTATTAAATGGTCACTTCTAAAAAGTCAAGTTTGGTTAATGCTAATGAAATAAAATAAAATAGAATGAATATATAATAGTTTAGAAACAAATTTGGGCTATATGTTTGCACATTAGGGGGGGGGGGTAAAGCATAGCATAAATTAAATACGTAGTCCGACCTAACCTAGGTACCTTTCCCCTTCCCCCTAAACCCCAAAAAATAACAGTTTAGATATCGTAAACGCAATGAAAACTACTATTTGCATTCCACTTCTTAATAGCAGACTGGTTGAAAATAACCAGTCTGGCGGGTTTCGTCTGTCATTAGTATATAAAAGTGACCATCTAATGCACCAGAAGCGAAAAATCTTTGGGCCATAGGCTTGATTTTACTCTAAAATTGTTCTATGCAATTAAATAATTACAATATATTTCTTGATGAGCGTGCGTAGCTGGGGTAGTTTCCGGCGACTTGGTGTTGTGGTAAGTGGTTAGTAGTAGCAATATGCAAGGCCGTCTTTATGGGAGGGATTGAAAGGTTTCAAATTCCCCGAATCAAACTGTGTGTCAGACTCAGAAAAACGTAATAAAATGCATAGAAATACACGTTGATGTTTTTTATATGTTCTATCCATCCCCCGGCCCTAACAAACTGTTTAAAAGCTCATTTTAAGTGTCCAATTCGCTGTTTACTTTGAGTAGATTATTTTTTTACTTTTCATTGAAAAACTTGTTTTGTGGAAAAAGTTTTTTAAATTAATCAATATAAAAAGGACTGAGTTTTATTCTCTTTTTGAGTGTTTTCTTTGTCATTCCAGAATTTATATTCATTTTATATCTACCTTCTTATCATTCAATGCTTTCATTTCTTTCCTATTTGCAGACCTAAAAGTTGTATTTGTTTCTCATTTAAGAGGTTTTAAAACAAGAAAATTTAATCTATGAGAAATCTATAGCTATAATCTATAGATAAACTGATAGATTTTGGAAAGTAAACTTGACTTGACTTATGTCTCCTGCCGGGAGCTGCTCGGCGTAGAGAGTGACGTCTGCCTCTTGCATCCACTTTGGTCCATGGCAAGCGTTTGCACATCGCTCAACCTGATATTTGCCATCGTCAGGAACTCGGACAGGCTGTCAGATCATCGTTTTTTCCGTTGGCCGCGAGGTCACTTCCAACCGGCTTTGACAGGGTCGAAGTCATGGATCGTTTTCGCAGGCATGTGTGGGGGCATTCGAAGTCGGTGTCCGAACCATCGTAGTGTTCGCTCGGCTGCTTGGGTCAAAAACCGAGACTGCTTGGTGAGCTGCAGCAGCTTCTCATTGCTGACAAAGTCGAGTCATCGTAGACCTTCGATCCTCCTCAGGCTCTTCGACTGAAAGACATCAATTGCCTTGAGGGTTGCGGCTGAAGCTTGCCACGTTTCATCTCCATAGAGCATCACAGAGCCGTTGATGGCGTTGAAAATCCGCAGATTCGTTGTGCGACTGATGTTTGGTTTTCGCCAGAGGTGACGGTTCAGTCTGCCCATGGCAGAAGACGGTTTGGATATTCTCACTTGTAGTTCAGAAAGAATCGAGCCATCTGAAGAAATTATGGAGCCAAGGTAGGTGAACCTTTGGACAACTTCGATGCTAGTGGTGCTATCCAGGCTAACTAAAGGATTGGCAGCAGGGGAGGATGGGTCTATGGCCATAATTGTCGTTTTAGTCCAGTTTATCTGCAGTCCTAGTTTTGCAGCCTCTTCTCGTAGGATTCGAAACGCTTCCAGCAACTGCTCCATGGAGTCATAATACTTTTTTTTACTGAGAGATGCTGTATCCTAAGTAATGGGAGAAGAATAGTGTGGTTTTAGAAAGAGTAGAGGATGTGTAGAACTGAAACAAAAAGACTTTGCGTATACTTTGATTATGAAAGGGGTGTTTTAACAATATCCCAGCAACAGCTTAAGGTTAAACTCCTAGGGCTATCCAATTTACTAGCCTTAGAGTTACTGCAACAGTTGAAGTAAATCAAAGTAGCTTAAATGTGTACTTGTTGTCAAGACATCCAGGCGGGATATGAGGGGAAGGATAGGGTATAAAGTAGAAACTTTCACGGAAAGCTTATGTTGCTTTAGGACTGAATCAAAAGCACCATATTTGTTGTCGTTTTCAATATAATGTAACAACAATATCTCAAAGATAACTAAGGGTCTTAAGTTAAAATTTTCAGAGCTACTAGCATTACTACTTGTGTTCTTACAATTGAACAAAATCAAAAGAGTGTAAGTGTGTTCAAGTTGTCAAAATAGCATAGATATAGATATTTAGGAAACGTATTAAGTTTTATTTTCATGAAAACAGGAGAACGAGAAGGTGCTAATTTCATGGAAGACCTGCTAACTAAATCATAAGAAACTATGTTTGTCCAGATTTTCAAGAGGGCGTATAATATTGAAAATTGTTGTAAAATTTTGGCAAAGACGTAAATATCAAGCCAAATTCTGGATTCTTCGTTTTATTTTAACTTGTAAGTTTTTTTAGATTGAAAAAAAAAGATTATTAATCTAATTAAACAACCTTCGTGTTTCACGAGTCGTCATTAAGGAATTCAGACAAAATCCAAACTTTAGCGTATACAGCAGGGTGTTGAGGAGGGGGCAGCCCTTTTCATGTCCGTAATAATTTCTGTTCGTAATTTTTTTTTTAGTTGAGTTTCAGATGATTTTCTAACTCAGAATAAGCAGAATGTTTAGTGGATTCACATCCGGATAATCAATGGACATGAGAAAACAGGGAAAACAGTGGGGGTTCTGGCCTATTTAAGTTGCTTATACTTACAGGAAGTATTAAGTATTGTTAAATAAGTATCGCAGTAAGCTAGTAATTTACTTTCAACTATGACCTGTCCTTTGTTTTGATAAAGATAACATTTTATAAACTACAAAATGACTATAAATTTTAAATTATTTATTTCAAATTTGTGCCCCTAAAATTTCTGTACCATGGGTGAGAGCCCCCTCAACACCTCTACTTTAAAACCACATGTGGGGAAAGGGGTGTTGGAAAACTTATGAAAAAGACAATCCTAATTATGTCTTGAAGATGTCTGAAAACTCTGATGATTCTGTTCCAAATTTTCTCGGAAAATCCAGACAATAATTTTTTTTTTTGCCGACACCAGCACTATTTTTCAGTCTTTAACAATTCCAATCTTATCAAATGTCCTGTTTCCTCCCTAAATTTGCTTGGTGTTTTATTGAAACCATCAAAAATTGTTCCAAGTTGATTTTTTGTTTTGTTGATTATAGAATAGATGGGATTAAATAATACCTATTAGAAAAAAGGCATAGGTTTGAAAACAAAAAAGTTTACAGATGTTATGCGAGACTCAAAAGATGGAGGTGTGAAGCATATTCAGCTTATTTTAGGTTCTATATTCGTTCCCGGAAGTTTCCATTAAAGTTACTGATAGGATAGGAATCAGACAGAATACTCAAATATTCTGTTCATTTCCTAATTCGTTGTTATTTCCTGACATAAATCACTGCCATCTCTATGGCGTTTTAAATTTTTTCCCCAAAAGATTAATTTTCTAAGTGTTACGCGGCATTTAATGGTTGCCTTATTACTCTAAATTTATAAAGAGTAATTAAATATAAGAATTTGCTTATAATTGAGCCCATAACTAGCTCTCTATGATGTTCATCTTTTGGCCCAGCCTTTCCATTCCGTAAATTTTACCCAAATTGAGCTTTTAGTGTGCCATATGGCTTTTTATGACGACTTTGTTTATTCTAATATTTAATAAAAAGGATAAGATGTGAGAGTTAGATTTTATGATTCCTTAAACAGCTTTCTATGATGTTCCAGTGCCTCAATAGCGGTGAAGAAAAATAAGAGGAGAAATCACTGCTGCCCATTTGATTTTGTTCTTGCTCTTCAATGAAGGGGGTTGTAATTTTCCGGTATCAGGTTTAAACAATGGCAATTTAATGGGTTTTTGATTTTCTAAGATATCATTTTCAAACCACATCCAACTGAATGACACGATATGCAAGGCTGTTAGAATAGTTCACAGTTCAACTGCGATATTTAGTCTCCTACGACAGGTGCAGGAGTCGAAAGGAGATATGCATTTTAATAGTGAGCTGTTAATAAAACCCAAGCCTATTAAACTCATCATCACCAACCTAAAACCTCGTTTACATTACAACTGTCATCTGCAGCAGGTCATTGCTGACAGCTTTAGAAAAAGCTGAGTCCACTACTTAATTTAGGTTTTTTTTCATGCATGTTCATTGTTGATTTAAGTATTATTTATTGTGTATATGTATTATAAATCGAATATTAACTTTTCTTCCAAATCGCTTGAAAAAAAATGTCCTATTGAAGACTTCGGGAAAAATAGGCTATCTTTACTTTTTGACTGTTTGGTACATCCCCCCTCAGGTGGAACAACGCATGCACATGTGGTTGCAGGACCGGGACAGCTCAGCTGCTACATATTCTGTAAATTATTTATTCAGAATAACTGCTTCCGTAGGCTCGGTGATGTAAGATGGCCAAATTTTCGGTTCCTTAACCAGTTTGGTTCAGCTCTCAAATTTGATGTGTTTTATAACATTTATTAAAGATATAATTTGTATCAATTTTATTTGATTATAACAGGCTTGTAAAACCAATAAAGGGCAGAGCTCCTTGCTTTATTTCTTTGGCAGCGAACCAACTTTAAAAAGGCGACAGAAAGTGGAACAACAAGAAGAAGTTACTGAAAAGGGATCTGATTCCCATCCACGTCTTCTTATAGTGACCCAATAACAGAAAGTGAAGACAGTCAACACTGAAAGCAGGTCAACTTTAACCAAACTAATTAGCAAACGTGATCCAATTAATGGTCCAGCCTCAGCTTTGGCTTACATTTCTGATGATCCTTTTCAACAAAGAAACTTGATTGTCGTTCTAGCATTTGACATTTATTGGCATTTCATCGTTGCAATAATAACAAAAATATAAGTATAATTACTGTTTCAGGTAAACAAAAATATTATAATAATTAGAATCTGATGACAATTTCTGGGAAAAACACAATTAAGAAGCATGAAAAATTGCAAGACATCCCAAACGGTAAATGGCGCTGGTTTTGTTTATCAATATCAGCGCAAGCTTCTTATCAAATTCGACTGTGTTTCTCTATTGTTAAACTGGTAGCTTCAGAATGTGGATAGTGTTCAAAAAATCTTGCTGAATCATTACTGAGAAATAATTACAATTCTTGCTTATTATATTATTTGTAAAGAGTAATTAAAATATCTTTGCTTCCCTTTTTGATTATATATTACTTAGCGTAAAAATTCTTGGCCCAAAACAATTTAAAACTATCTCAATATCCGTCTTTTGATTTCCTCTCGAATAAGGTAAGCCTCCCTAATAAAAATAAAAATTATGGTTTAAACATAGCTTTTAACCTAACCACCAACTAACTTTAAAAACAGCAACTGAACTTAAATTGGCAAAAAGAACTTACAGCACCCATTTTCACTAATTGATCATCCTTTCAAGGATAACTAGCTTTGTCAAAAATCATTTTGTGGGTCTTGAAATCGTACAGTCTGAGGTATCGTCCAGCTCCAGAAAATGCCAAAATCTGTTGCAATTCTTCTCTGGGATTTTGTAGTGTGCGGCAATATTTATATTGAAAAAGCAACCAAAAGGAGGCTTACATACAGCTAAAATAATAAAAGTAGTTAATTAAAGAGAGAGAGAGAGAGAGAGAGAGAGAGAGAGAGAGAGAGAGAGAGAGAGAGAGAGAGAGAGAGAGAGAGAGAGAGAGAGAGAGAGAGACACACATACAAGTGTACGAAGTCAGGTACACAGAGACACGCAAACAGACGGTCAGACACACGGGTACAGAGAGAGAGAGAGGTAAAAAAAAAAACAAAAACACACAAAGGCACACAGAGAGAGGCAAACAGACGTTGAGACACAAAGGCACAGAGAGAGATAAAAACACAAAGTCAGACTCACAGGCACACAGACATAGGCTAACAGACGTTCAGACACACAGGCACAGAGAGAGACACAAAAACATACACAAACGCATAAACAAAGTCAGACACTCAGGTACACAGAGACAGGCAAAGAGACACTGAGGCACACTGGCACAGAGAGAGAGAGACAAAAATACACACAAACAAACACACAAAGCCAGACACACAGACATGCAAACAGACGCAGAGACAATCACACAGACGCTCAGACACACGGGATAAGAGAGAGAGAGAGAGAGAGAGAGAGAGAGAGAGAGAGAGAGAGAGAGAGAGAGAGAGAGAGAGAGAGAGAGAGAGAGAGAGAGAGAGAGAGAGAGAGAGAGAGAGAGAGAGAGAGAGAGAGAGAGAGAGAGAGAGAGAGAGAGAGAGATAAAACACACACAAAGACAGACACAGAGACAAAAACACACACAAACACATAGTGTCAGACACACGAACATACAAAGACACACAAACGGAGACAAAAATACACAGTCAGACACTTATGCAGAGAGAAAAATAGACAAAAACACACAAACAAACACACAGAGTCAGACAGATGAACACACAAAGACAGACACAGAGACAAAAACACACACAAATACACTGATTCAGACACAGAGAGAGAGAAAGAGAGAGAGAGAGAGAGAGAGAGAGAGAGAAAGAGAGAGAGAGAGAGAGGAGACAAAAACACACAAACACAAAGAGTCACAAACACGAAAACACAAAGACAGACACAGAGACAGTCAAAAACACAGAGTCAGACGCACAGAGAGAGAGAGACGAAAACACACATCACACATATAGAGTCAGGCATATAAACATACGAAGACCGACACGGAGACAAAATCACACACAAACACACAGGTTCAGACACAAACAGGCACAGAGACAAAAACACACACACAAACACACAGAGCCAGACACAGAGACATGCAAACACACGGTCAGACAGACAGGCAAAAAGAGAGACAAAACACACACACACAGAGTCAAACACACAAACCCTCATAGACAGACACGGAGACAGGCAAATACACGGTCTTACACGCAGGCAAAGAGAATGAAATTAAACTTTAATCGATTTGACCAATAAAAGTACTATCAACAGAGGCAATGATCATGGGCGCTGACAGAAAATTTTCCAGGGGGTTTCAGACACCAAAATAGCAGTGGCGGTTGGGTGACAGTTTAGGTGGTTTAGATCACCCAACTACGACTATAGCCTGAAGAGGACTAATTTGCAATCAATTTAAAATCCTGAGAAGCTAATTGATTTAAAAGTATAAATAACTATATTTTAGGCTTCCCAGTTACGAAAGACGCAATGCCACGCGGTGGCAGCACTGGATTCAACCATGTTGTTTCGCTTTATTTGTAATGAAATTAGGCTAAGTTTTATGATCTATAATTGCGTATCGGCTATAATGAGGGGGGGGGGGGGGTGAGTCATTGTTTAGATGGAGGTAGGGTAGATTCCTAAAAAGTATATTCCAAAAGTATATTTTAGTGGACATTGTTTAATTTTCATATGGCTTCAGATAAATGTTGAAAGAGGTAAGGGGAGCAGGAATTAATTAAAATGTTTCTGTATACAGCTAGAATGTTACATTTCCATATCTTCCAGCACAGAGGTGGAAAAGGCAAGGCAGGTCATCACAGCCCGCCAGGAAATTTCTTTGGGGTGACAAATACTGCTATGAACTTGGTTTTCAGCAATTTTAAATGGTGATGTGTTTCTTTTTCTATTTGTATGAAGTACTTCAATGTATTTAAACAAATATATGTAATGTATTTAAGATAATAAAATCCCATTGTAGAGATTGTGATGGCTTCAGTTATGTAGAAGATCAAAAGTCTCACAGAATTTCCATCCATACAAATAATAATACTCCTTTTCATCCAACCGGAATTATTTAGTAGTAATATTAACAAGGACTTATCATCAAAAAATGTTGAAAGAGGTAGGGGGAGTAGGAATTAATTAAAATGTTTCGCTATACAGCTAAAATGTTACATTTCCATATCTGCCAGCACAGAGGTGGAAAAGGCAAGGCAAGTTATTACAGCCCGCCAGGAAGTTTCTTTGGGGTGACAAATACTGCTATGAACTTAGTTTTCAGCAATTTTAAATGGTGATGTGTTTCTTTTTCTATTTGTATGAAGTACTTCAATGTATTTAAACAAATGTATGTAATGTATTTATCGATAAGAAAATCCTATTGTAGAGGTTGTGATGGCTTCAGTTATGTAGAAGATCAAAAGTCTCACAAAATGTCCATTCTTACAAACAATAATACTCCTTTTCATCCAACCGGAGTTCTTTAATAGTAATATTAGCAAGGACTCTTCACCAAAATTACTATTCATCGCCAATTTTTAAGTATATTCAAATTTTATCCAAAGTTGAAATCGCAAATTTAAACCTAGGACGGTACTAATCAACGTACAATTATTGATTTACACATTTTAAAAGCAATCAACCAGGGATTTAAGGGACCGGTACCTCAAATTATATTTTGGTGAGGCCTAGGTATGACTTGGAACATAAAAAGAAAAAATTACCTTGAGTTTCATGTCCTTGTTTTTTCGGTGACACACTAAACGGCCTCCAAAGGCATGTCTTGCTGCTGGAACTTAAAGCAGCTGTGAAAAAGATGCAAATTAGTATCTCAGAAAAATACACATGATAGAACAGCGATAACAGAATCGACAAGAGAAGCAATTATCCTGTCATATTCATACTTACTTACAGGGAGAGATGTTTTCTGATATTTAGAACTCTATTAATTCTAATTTTTAACCTATTAACATAAAAAAAAACAAATAAACACACCTCTGTGATCTTTCTTCTGGCAAAAAATACCAAATTCCATATTTTTAAAGATAAGAGCTCGAAACCTCTCCAGTAGGGTTCTCAAATACACTGAATTTAATGGTGTAATTTTCATTAATATTCTATGACTTTTAATGGGTGTTTCCTCCTTTCTTCAAAAATCATGCAAATTTCCTGAAGCTCGTAATCTTTGATGGGTAAGACTAAACTTAATAAAACTTAAATATTGAAATTCAACAGAAAAATACAATTCTTTTGATATATCTCTTGGTATCAAAATTTCCAGTTTTAGAGTTTCGGTTACTTTTGAGCCGGGTCGCTCCTTACTTACAATCGTTACCCCGAACTGTTTGATCAGAAGTTGAAGAAGGTGAAAATAACCTATTTCCACCCCCAATGGAAAATACTCCCTCGTAAAATACCTCCATAAAATATACCCCCCCCCCCGTGGCTGGTTGGTCTCCAATCACTTTCAACCTATAAAAAACGGACTTGAAGTCTCAATTTTTGATCTAATGAGCATCCTTCGAAGTTCCTGTGACCAAGAAGTGGAGATGTGGATGAGAAACAGGCACTCCCCCTCCTTAACGGAATGAATTCTGCTCATTTTGGGGTTTGAGTTACCCTTTACTTCCACAATAACAGTGTACACCATAAATATTCCCAGAAAGCATACGGGAGTAGATATCAATTTGGCATTTTTGATGCGTTTTAAAAGTTTCTTTTGCCCCCCCCCCCTAAAAAAAATCCTGTTTAAAGCCCTGGGATTATATATATTAATTTCTATTTCCACCCCCTTCTCGTCTCTCCTTTAAACTTAATTCTGTATTTATCTGAAAAGATTACCATCATAATTTGCCTCTCTTTTTGATGATTTCTTAAAATCAATTTTAAATCAACGTGCAACTTGGTATCAAAACAGGCTTTTTGATGACCCGCTGTGACGACTATATTAACTTGACTCATTGTACAAAGTGATGTATGTGCGGTCATACAACATCCAAGCGTATTGGATCTCAAGCTTGTTCCTGGTAATTGGGAAACCATATTTATGAAAATTACCCCAAGCCTTATTCCAGCCAACCATCTTGTGTATATTGTTATAAAAAAAAAATATTAAATGCGAGCCGAATGCCTCCTTTGATCTTTCTGAATACCCTAGCACCCGTCAAATTAAAGAGAAGCTATCTAAAAATATACTTCCCTTAAGTTATGGCATCCCTTAAGTATGGTATCCCTTAAGTTAATTCATGCATCAAGCTCTCTAAAATTCATGCAAACTAATCTCCAACATTCTTTCACGCTGTAACTTAATAGTTATGCAATTATGGAGATTCAACTAATTGACGGAACTTTTTGAAAACTATGTTCCTCCAAATTATCCCTTGTCGTTGGTGTATTGACAGGTCGATACCCATAGAGTGATGAAACTGATGTACTACACGTATGACTTTTGCTAACGGACATACAGCTTTTTGATAACTATGCACTCGTAGAATCTAAAGTACTATCAAATCAAAATAAATCGATTGAAATGCTGTGAAAAACAAATTATTTTTCAGTTTAATTGAAGCGGAATCTGGGCATTGAAGGGTGGAACCATCTCAAATTATTAAAACTAAAAACTTTATATTTCTTTTTTTCTTCTTCAAAATTTTCTTGCCGTACCATATTTATAATAATCGGCAAAATTTAGATAAATGTTGATTCGGGTTTCTGTGTAATTCCGTGGAATTTGAAACGACCACACACATCATGTGGATGCGTCTTTTGCTAATTTGCGACTGGATGTTACCTTTTTTTTACTTATTTTTTTACTTTTGATATATTGATGCTGGTACACTCAAATTTCTAAAATAGTTGGCCATATAAAGCAATATTCTAATTACCAATGAAATTCTATTGATTGATCTTGACTTTAACTAAATTCTGAATTTAAATTGAAATTCTGAATTTAAACTGAAATTCTATTGATTGATCTTAACTTTAACTAAATTCTGAATTTAAACCACGTTGTACCTTTCACGATATTGTGATTTATTTCGAGATTACTGTTTTGTTTTTTTTAGGTCAATTGTCTGTTCCTTTTTGTATTAAAATCAGATTGAAAATGTTACAACCAACAAGTTACGAACCTTCAGGAACATAAGCGTGAGAGGCCTATTTTAATTTCTTGTTATTTGAAGAAAACTACTGAAGTTAAAGCCAGCCTAAGCTCTTTAGATGTAGGGATGAAATTAATCTTCAGATCATCAGTGTCCTCTTCAAAATCTTGTTTTCGGTGATAAGATGAACCGCTTCACCATAGCTAGGATTTTATCCAAGGGGATGGGAACAAAATTCTTAATGTTTTCTACGAAATGGCGTCTTACATTCTCTTGCCAAAGCCGCTAACAAGTCTGAATCCGTTCCTCCATGTAGCTGGACCATTATTTTGGTCCAGCCACAGTTGTCAGTAAGTATGAGCAAATTGAATTCGAAATTTTCATTTTTCCCATATCTTCATTGCCATTCCTTGAAAATAAAAGCAAGTAGATCGATTTTAATTAATTTTGTTAAAAATGGGCTGTAAATTATTTAAAGACAGGGGATAGGGGGGGGGGCTGATAAGGATTTTGCCTCGGGTGCGAGAGAGGCCAGAGACGCGGCTCATTTGTACATTATATGGAAAAGTAAAAATCAAAAATAGTTCGTTTGAATTTATTATTTTTGTCATAAATACGACTAAATCTAGATTATAAAATTTTTTTTTGTACTTTTCAAGATAACAGCAGTCACACGATAAAGCCCACATCGAGATATCAAACATGCTATTGATAAACAGGTTTCCGCTGACTAGTGAGGTATAAACAAACGGTTTCTCACTCCGGAAACTATATTTAAACTTTAGTTTTTTGGGGTTTAAGGTGAATAAAAGGTACCCAGGTTGGGTTAGTTTAGGTTACGTATTTAATACCCCCCCTCCCCCTAATGTACAAATATAAAGCCCAATTTTGTTCATAAACTATTATATTTTCATCCTATTTTGTTTTATTTGATTAGCATTAACGAAACTTCACTTATCGCGTGACTGCTGGTATCTTGATAAGAACCAAAAATTTCATAGTCAGAAGTAAGATTATAGTTACATAAAAGTAGCAGTAATAAAATAAGCCAAGAACTAAAATTTACCTGATGAGATGTTTCCTTCACAAAAATTCGAGTCAAACTGGATCAGAAAATTGTACAGACCAAAAAGAAATTTTTTCATTCAAACATGTCTCAGAATTTAGTTCTTCTCAGTTTTATTGCGAAACCAAAGTGGCATTGAACCGTAATGAAGAAAGTTTGCTCGTCGATATTTTCACGGAAACACAAAGGCTTATTTTAAATAAAGTAAAGAACGACTTTAATACTCAACAGAAACGGGAACCACACTTAAACTTAAATCCCAAGGAAAAACAATATAGTCAGTATGCTAATTAGCCACTTTTGACGTACTAAAAAAAGAAACAAGAAGTTTTCACAAATAAGTAGAGTCTCTTCCAATTCAAACCTCAGACGATCAGAAATAATTTTCTTTTAATAATTCAGGCTTAAATGAACAAAAATTATGGTATATTTGGATTTTTTTGTCCATTACTAACTTGGATAGAAGTGAACATACCACTGGTTGTGAGCTTTATTTTCAGACCTTAAAGAAACCCTTAAATTGAACCACTGTCCTTAATTAGAAAATGGATACTAAAAATTCTGAAATCTACTATAAAACAATCGCAAGTACTTACTTTTTTTTATTTATAAGGCTTAACTTTACTGAAAACGATTTGTGTTTTTAACAGTTTTTTTTTTTATTTTGTCATCTAAACACTGCAAAAATGTAATATAACCAGGCTACTTAAAGGATCACCAGTAAATGTGGTGCCAGTCCTCTTCTCTTCCAAATCCTATAAATGATGTATGTGTCACTTGTGTCTTTTAGGAAACAATAGGCGTTATGAGCAATATGGTGACTATTCATCAAAATATTGGCAAAAAAATAAAATAGAATCACCATGATAGGCAAGAGGGAAGGAGGGGGGGATGAACTGATACAAATATACTGATGGTTTAATGTATAATTATATTGATCCCTGGAAATCTAAGAAATTTTGATTTAGTAATAACGTTGTAATTGCAAAACAAGTTATACCAAGTCACAATTATAAAACAGAAAGTCTTTAAATTATATTATGCTTTTATTAAAGTGCAAATATGGCCTTATGAATGTCAAGGAAGTGGTAGCCCTTCTTCTGCTTATGGTTTTTTCTGTTCGTTTTAAATTTAACTGGATCTTTCATTTAATTTTGTTCGTAATCTATTAATCTATAGCGATATTTTTTAGTATTGTGCATGATGTAATTACGTACTTTAATATCTGTTCATTTGGATTTTATTTATTCATTGATATTAGTTTCTCTTTTAATACGACTCTTTGTTTTTCTTTAAAAACTTATCGTTTCGAAAAAGTTTGTTTAAATTAGTTTTTTTCATTTTTAATTTACATGGTTTTACTGTTGGTTAATATTGGAAATATTTGCAAAGTTTTTTGCTTAAGTTCTTGTTTTGCTTCACCGACTCAGATTTCAGTAAATTCTAATTCCCATTGCGGCCTAAAGTGCAAAGTGTTTAGGCTAATCAGATACACAAACGTTTTTAGCCACCCTTCCCGTCAAAAGATTGGATTTTGGACCATCCCCTCCTCCCCCACCCTTTCTCTTCTTCTACGTGACTCAACGGTTCCAACTTCAACCCGCCGTCTCTTCCCAAGATTTTAAATATGGTATTTTGATAAACTGAAAGTACATCTCCTCCCAAGTCATAGTTCAACCTCTAGTTGCCATCCCCCTCATCCACTCCCTAGAAATTTCAACTTCATACACCTAGACGTCATAGGTGTATCAATTTGATAACTTTGCAATATGTAGTTAAACTTTGGTTTACATCTCCTCTAGGTAAAAATTTGAAGTCCACTTAGCATGGTTTTCAAGACTCCCTGATAGCTTCAACTTGAAATATGTGGTGCACATGGTGTCACTTCCAATTATTATTACCAGATATAGCAAACTTTGGAAGTCTTGGTCTAGCCAACAACCCGGAAGGGCTCCTATTTGATTGCAAAAACTAAGACCAAACAAGACTATCTTTAGATTACAACCTGCTTGTGAACAATGGGTATTTTAACTAATATGCGTCCATATCCCTGTGGGTGTTGGGGTCATCTCAACCCAGGAAGTATACTTTTTAGACTTTTTGATGTTCTGAACAAAAAAATTAACTGCAAAGTTAAACAAATATCAGGTAGGCTGTTGAAGGGGATGAGTGAGCCACACGAAGGAGACTGGTTGCCCTCAGGTGCCATCTAGTCCTTAAAAAAAGCAATAGAACTTTCAATACCAAATCAAATGAGCCGTCTCCTAGCTTTCTGGGAAAGTCCGTCGAAATGAAGTAATAAGTGAATGTTTTTGGCTCTTTTCTGGCCCTTTTTCGGGCCTGTTTCTGGGGGGCTAATATCTTCTGTTTGTTTTTCTACATTGGACTCCTCTTAACCCAAGGGCTTAAATAAAAAAGTTTCATACTGATCGAGAAAACAACCTTTTATACCCTTTTATTGGCGGCATTACGTGTAAAGTTGCCTTCGAATATTTACTGTGTGTTAAATTTCTCTTGACTAATAGGCTTGCGGCTGTCAGTTTTAAACTGATGAAGGGGGGGGGGGAGTTTTTTGACCTTTTTCGAAGCCCCTACCCACTCTCAAAAAAAACTTTGGCACCTTTTTACGCAGAACGATCCTTAAAAACACAGCAAATTTACAATTTCATAGGCAGCGCGCTAGCGCTGCCTAAGTAAAGAACGATGTGGCCACAATGTGTTTTTTTTTTCTTTCTTCGACAGGCACTTCGTATCGAAGGAGCTGTCGTAGAAACTTCGAAAAGGGCTCATTCAATTGGAAATTGGGGCGGCTAGTGCCCTTTTTAATAGTCGAAAGTCATTGGAGGGCAACTAGTCCCCCTCACGCCTATCATTCCCCCAAACACATCCAATCAAAATGTAGATAGCCATTTTGTTCAGCGTAGTTGATTTCCAGATAGAAAATATCTTTTTGAGGAGGACACTCCCCCACAACCCTCGGGGCAAGGGTTTTAAGCTATGCCCTGAGGGCCTATAAGAACAATGTTAGCACAATGTACCATATATTGTTTTTTTTTTTACTTTAGAGCAGGGCACTTCATATGGAAGGGGTCGTCGTAGAGACTTCAAAAGGGGCTCATTTTCTATGGCCCTTTTTAATAGTCGAAAGTGACTGAAGGGCAGCTACCCCCCCCCCCACCCATCATTCCCCCAAACACATCAAATCAAAATTTCTAGACAGCCATTTTGTTCAGCGTAGTTGATTTCCAGATAAAAAATGTGTTTTGAGGAGGACACTCCCCCACAACCGTCAGGGCAAGGGTTTTAAGTTATTCCCTGGGGCATATAAGGTTTTTATAGAAGGCGTTGTCGTAGAAACTTCAAAACAGGCTCATTCGATTGGAAATACAAAGGGCTAGTACCCTTTTTAATAGTCGAAAGTGATTGGAGGGCAACTAGTCTCCCCCACGCCCATCATTCTCCCAAACACATCCAATCAAAATTTTGAGATAGCCAATTTGTTTAGCGTAGCTGGTTTCCAGATAGAAATTATGTCTTTGAGAAGGAGACTCCCCACAACCCTCAGGGCAAGGGTTTTAAATTATGCCCTGGGGTATATAAGGTTTTTATATAAGGCGTTGTTGTAGAAACTTCAAAAAAGGCTCATTCGATTGGAAATTCAAAGGGCTAGTGCCCTTTTGAATAGTAAAAAGTTATTGGAGGGCAACAAGCCCCCCCACGCCCATTATTCCCCCAAACACATCCAATCAAAATTTTGAGATAGCCATTTTGTTCAGCGTAGTTGATTTCCAGATAGAAAATATGGTTTTGAGGAGGACACTCCCCCACTACTCTCAGGGCAAGGGTTTTAAGTTATGCCCTGGGGGCATATAAGGTTTTTATAGAAGGCGTTGTCGTAGAAACTTCAAAAAAGGCTCATTCGATTGGAAATTCAAAGGACTAGTGCCCTTTTTAATAGTCGAAAGTGATTTGAGGGCAACTAACCCCCCTCTCACGCCCACCTTTTCCCAAACACATCCGATCAAAATTTTGAGATAGCCATTTTGTTCAACGTAGTTTTAAGTTCTGTAAATTAGGTTTTTAGGATGGCAACCCATTCACAGTCCTCAGGGCAAGGGTTGTAAGTTACGCCCTGGGGGTATAATGATTTTTATAGAACGCGTTATCTTAGAAACTTCAAAAAGGGCTCATTCGATTAGAAATTGAAACGGCTAAGCCCCTTTTTTATAGTCGAAAGTGATTAGAAGGCAACTAACACCCTTCCCACGCCCACCATTTCCCCAAACACATCCATTCAAAATTGTGAGATAGCCATTTTGTTCCACGAGGTTTAAAATTCAGGAAATTATACCTTTGAGCAGGACACTCCCCCCACAGTATTCAGGGCAAGGGTTATAAATTATGCCCTAGGGGCATATAAGTTTTTATTAAAATCTTTGTCGTAGAAACTTCAAAAAGGGCTCATTCGATTGGAAATTCAAAGGACTAGTGCCCTTTTTAATATTTGAAAGTGATTTGAAGGCAACTAATCCCCCTCTCTCGCCCACCTTTTCTCCAAACACATCCAATCAACATTTTTAGATAGCCATTTTGTTCAGCGTTGTTGATTTCCAGATAGAAATTATGTTTTTGAGGAGGACACTCACCCACAGCCCTCAGGGCAAGGGTTGTGAATTATGCCCTGGGGGCATATAAGGTTTTTATAAAACGCGTTGTCGTAGAAACTTCAAAAAGGGCTTATTCGATTGGAAATTGAAATGGCTAGTGTCCTTTTTAATAGTCGAAAGTGATTAGAAGGCAACTAACACCCTTCCCACGCCCACCATTTCCCCAAACACATCCATTCAAAATTGTGAGATAGCCATTTTATTCCACGCAGTTTAAACTTCAGGAAATTGTACCTTTGAGCCTGACACTCCCCCCACAGTCTTCAGGGCAACGGTTATAAGTTATGCCTTAGGGGCATATAAGGTTTTTATTGAAATCCTTGTCGTAGAAACTTGAAAAAGGGCTCATTCGATTGGAAATTCAAAGGGCTAGTGCCCTTTTTAATAGTCGAAAGTTTTAGAAATTAGGTATTAAAGGATGACAACCCATCCCCCCACAACCCTCAGGGCAAGAGCGGTAAGTTATGCCCTGGGAGCATGTAAGGTTTTTATAGAAAGCGATGTTGTAAAAACATCAAAAAGGGCTCATTCAATTGAAAATTGAAAGGGCTAGTGCCCTTTTAATAGTCAAAAGTGATTGCAGGGTAACGAACCCCCCTGTAACACTCACCATTTCCCCAAACACATCTAATCGAAATTTGGAGATATACATTTTGTTCAACGTAGTCGAAAGTTCTGAAAACTAGGTCTTTTAGGATGATAACCCCCTCAGAGCCCTCAGTTCAAGGGCTGTAAGTTATGCCCTGGGGCATATAAGGTTTATATAGAAAGTTATTGTAAAAATTTCAAAAAGGGCTCATTTGTTTGGAAATTGAAATGGCCCTTTTTAATAGTCGAAAGTGAGCGGAGAGTAATTGACCCCCCTCTCACGCCCACCATTTTCCCAAACACATTCAATCAAAGTTTAGAGATAGCTATTTTGTTCAACGTAGTTGAAAGTTCTGGAAATTATGTGTTTAAGGATGACAGACCCCCCAGAGTCCCCAGGGCAAAGGCTGTAAGTTATGATTAAATCAAAATGCACTGTGTTAATGCTAATTCTCAATAAGGCATCTCAGCAGTATCCCAAGAACGACTTAGGGTATTATATTCAAACTGTCGGGGATACAATTGCTCTTAAAATTTAACCAAATCAAAATAGCGTAAGTGTATGCAAGCTATCAAAGAAAGTAAACAGATTTTGTTTTCGAATGGTATCAAGTTTACTATTTCAGGTCAACTAGAGGAGGTATGAAACTAAATTAAACACTATTATTTGTGTCCAGATTTCTAAAAAGGTGCATGTTGTTAAAATTGCTGAAAAATTTTCTCGATCATACAAATAGCAGGCCAAACTATAAAGTCTTAAAAAAAAGATTTAAACTATTATTTTCTTTTCTCTGAAAAGACTATGTCAATATACAACGAACAGAAATTAGCTAAAAAACTTTTTCCACAAAATAAGTTTTTCAAAGAAAAGTAAAAAACTCCATTAAAGCAAAAACGAGCAAAAATAAAACCAAATAATCTACCAAGCGTGAAACTACCACAAATCAGCATCGATAAGTAAATGAAACTCAAAACGAACAGAAATTACAATAAATAACCGAGTCAAACTCAAAACGAGCAGAAATTTACATGAGTAGGGCTCAAAACCCCTATGCCTTCCCAAGGCCAGAACATAATTTGCACTTTACTGAAAGAAATGCAAATGGAATGAGCATTGTCAGTTTAATATATCTATACTGATATTTGTTTATCAAAATGTTAATATTATTTGTTTTATTAAAGTTACAAAAGAAAAACATTTATATTTTTTTCAGTAATGTGCAAATTATGTTCTGGCCTTGGGAAGGCATAGGGGTTTTGAGCCCTACTCATGTTAATTTCTTCTCGTTTTGAGTTTGACTCGGTTATTTATTGTAATTTCTGTTCGTTTTGGGTTTCATTTACTTATCGATGCTGATTTGTGGTAGTTTCACGCTTGGTAGATTATTTGATTTTATTTTTGCTCATTTTTGTTTTAATGGAGCTCTTTACTTTTCTTTGACAAACTTATTTTGTGGAAAAAGATTTTTTAATTAATAACAATTAAAAGCAAACCCCATTTTCAATACAAAACTTACGTACAAGCATTTAAAAATTTGCATTACTTGCGTCCCTTGGCCAGAGGCTGTGGAGCTCATATTATTCATCCTTCAGCTATTTTGAACAAGATTTCTAATGTACCTGATCCCCCTTCCAAGTTTCTGTGACCCCTTTTCCATGAGAAGTGCATGGGCAAAATTATCTTTTGCTTTACGCTATAGTTTCACAGCGCTTTAAAATTAGTTCTTATTCCAATTTAACGGCTTTTATGTTAAAAAAAAACGCTCATAAAGAATTGGGATCGAAGTGAAATTTTCCGTAAGAACTGGAGGGAAGCTCCATTCATATGTGGAATAACTAAAGTCCCTTTTACGTTCTTATGTCTGACTCTCTTTTGAAAATGCTTATTTTTATTTCATAATATTTTCGTTTTTACTAGCTTACCGTTTGCTGGCCTAATTATGAGAAAGATTACCCTGCACTCCAACCCGACTCTTTCAATCGATGTTTAACTTTTGCGCAGTATTTTTTTTTAGAACGAGACTGCATTTAGTGCATTTGCTTTTCTTCGACAACCTGGATTCACTGAAACTCTTTTGATTTAGTACTAAAAATTTAGTAGTCGTAGCATTAGTAGTAGTACTTTTGGCAGTACTAGTAGTAGTAGCATTAGTAGTAATAGTAATAGCGAACTTACAGATCGCTGTCATGAACTGTCTAATAAGATTATGAAGATGTTTGCTACAAACAGGTTTTCGATAGGAAAAAATATTGTTTTGTTATCGAACAGAATTTTTTTATGAGGCTATTTCACGAAAGCCATTCTAAAATAAGCTCAAAAACTTCAATCCTCAAGTACACAAAAAAGACTCCAAACAGAATCCGCTACATATTTGGTGTTTTGGTGTATTTAATAAAAAACCTACATTCAACATTTTTAACTTCTTTTATTTCTAATAAGCTTAGTTAATGTAACCTTTGAACGAATCAGTTTTGTAATTTTTTTTTTAGTATTGTTAACCCATGGTAATTTCCTAATTTGTTCTATTTGACCAAAAACCTAGGCTGTGCTATAAATAATAAAACTTGAGAGCTATAAAAAACAAGTCTCGATCTATACAAAGAAATAAAATACAAAAGAGAAGGTAGAAAAATGAATAAATTTATCTTGATTTCTGGTTCAATTTAGTGAGGAGCTGAGCAACGTATGCTGGGGGCTCTGGGGCAACTGGAAGGTGATCTGCTTTTGGTTGAAATCCATTTTCGTCTGCTACATAGGTCACTGTGTAAGTTTTCCCATCATCACCAACAAAACTATATGATCCAGACACAGCAGTGCCAGGCTCATCGTCAGGTAGGCTGATTTGTCTTCCTGTCTCAGAAGCTTTAACACCATTGCTGAGCTCATAGCCGATATCGTAGGTGCCATCACCGTTAACTTCGTTGACGTAATTGACGATTGATACATCATCGTCCTTACCGCCAGGGAGTTTATCAGCGTTGGCAGCAAGCATGCAGAGACACAAGATTAGTACCTGAAAAAAAAATATTTTGACGAAGATGCAAAAAGTGCTGCTATTATCAGTTTAGAAGCGATGTCCTTTTCGGGCTGAAAAGTCCATGGTGATAAAGTAAACCAAGCTGCTTATTTTAAGTTCTACAGTTCAAAAGATAAAACTTCCCCTTTGAAAATTTATTAAAAAAGAAAAAAAAAACAGGTGAACTGTTACCTAATGTTTTTGTTGAATTTCCGATGAGATTTTTTACAATTGTTTTTCGCCAAAAAATTAAAAAGTGCCACGCCACATGCCCACGTGCCTAGAAAACTAAAAAACAATTAGTCTTTTGTTTATAACAAAAAGTTTATAAGAAATTGTTTATAACAAAACCTTTGTTTATAATAAAGGTTTAGTTTTGGTGTTCAAAACATGGATTCAGGCGAAAGCTTGATTCTTCAAATAAGAAAAAGGAACTTTACATCTTTCAATCAGTACGTGCCAGAAGAAAAATTACGGATGTGTCCTAGAATATCAGGAGAGGGCTCATTTGAACGGAATTTAAAAGTTCTAGTTCCCTTTTTTAGTGACCAAATAGATTGGAGGGTGACCAAACCCACACCAAGCCCCTTTTTTTTCTCAGAATCGTCCGATCAAAATTTGGAGATACCCATTTTGCTCAACATAGTTGAAAGGTACGAAAACTATCCCTTTGGAGATAACATAACAGCCCGCAGCCCCTGGGGATAGGGCTTTAAGTTATAAAATTTGCCCATTATTTACGTATAGTATTTGTTATTGGGAAGTATACAGACATAATTTGGGGAAGGAGGTGTACTTTGTGCTTAGGGTGGATCCCATTGGAATTATTTTCCGTGGGGATGGAAGTTTCCAGGAGTAAACTTTCCAGGGGAAATTTCACACTGGGGGGATTTGACCGAATTTCTATACGAAATTCTTTTTATTTTTCTTGCTTTCTCTTTACCAACTCTTTTTGCATGTGGAGATCTTCCGTGGGAATCGTCCCTGGGAAATTTTTAGCATGTTTTATTTCCCGGAAAAAAAATTCTAAATTAGACAGATTTAGACAATTCCTATACGAAATTCTTGCTATTTTTCTTACTTTCTCTCTGCCAACTCTATTTTGCATGTGAAGATGTTCCGGGGAAATTGTCCGTGGGAAATTTTTAGCGTGTTTTATTTCCGGGAAAAAAATTCCATGAAAGGGGGGGTTTCCGGAATTATCAGAAAAACGATTAAAACTTTTCAAAGGAATTATCAAAGGATAATTTTTTAGGGCTTAATCACCCGCAAGAGGTTTTACGGAAGGGGGGGGGGATTTCAGCAAGAATGGAATTGTCCGGAAGGAATTTTAAGGGGGGTTTATTTTTGATGGGAGCAACTTTCCATAGAGGAGTCTCCCGTGAAAGGAGGGAGTTTTTCATTTACGGTGAGATACCAACAATATCGGTTATGAGCTCAGCAATAGTGCTAAAACTTAAGACGAACAGACGAAACAAGTTTTTTCAACTGAAAGTAGGGAGCAACATTAAAAATCAAGACGAACAAAAATTTTTTCGTATATGAAGAGGCTGCCCCCCTCCTCACCTTGCTTTTTAGCGCTGAAGTCTAGCTGTTTATCCCAATTTCTTAAAAACGACTTCTGAAACACAAGGGCCGTTTAATTAGAATAGGATGCTTTTATAAAAGTGCTAAAAACTTAAGCGCGAAGAGCAAGGTATTGAAGAGGGGGGGGGGATAACCCTTTATATATGGAATAGTTTCTGTTCGTTTCAGGATTTATTGTTGCTTCTTACTTTCAGTTGAAAAAACTTGTTTTTTTTTATTTAATCTTAACCTAAGGAAAATTGTCTTTTTTTGCTATATTTCACCTAGGGAAATGACCGAGAAGGTTGCTACAAAATTTGAACTCAAATGAGGTCTGTATTGTCGAGGATAAAAAGTTGAGTAAGTTTTAGTTTCTCCCAACACCCAGTAGATCCCATGTGCTGACAGTGAGAGACTGCGAAAAAATCCGAAAGTGCTACTATAAGCATGCAAAATTTTTACTGTATATATCCAAGCGATACCGGAATTCTCGACTGGAAAAATATGGACTTCCGGAGCCATCCAAGCAATGGTCGACCATTCGGGACAATTCAGTGTTCAAAGTCAGATTGATGAGACGTCGTTTTTCACCTGCATTTGTTTGAGTTTCGTATCTTTTTTCTTTTTTGTTGTGCTCCACTATAATCTTTTTGTAGATGGTGGGTAATTAAATTATTATTAGGATTATTATATATATATATATATATATATATATATATATATATATATATATATATATATATATATATATATATATGTATATATATATATAAATTTATCAAAGAATAAATGAAAAAAACGAACATTCGGTGACATTACACCGACAAAAAAAGGAAATACAAAAAATGGCACCAGTAATGAGAAGATCCAATTAAAAATAATAAAAAGAAAGAAAAAAAACGGGATGCTCATTCGCTATCAAGTGAAGATTTAAAATTATTATCAACATTTTAAACAGAATTGAAACATTTAGAGGAACAATACATTAATTGAAGGGTGTCCCTAGAATTGACCACCGCAATCAAGCACGGTGTCTTTTTTGCTCATCGCCACTAAAAAATCTCAGTTTTTGCTAATTTCTCTATGGAATCCTTAATATTTCTGTGAAAATTTATATTTATCAAAAGTTTTATATTTGATTCAACATAAATTTTTATAATCAAAATACAAATCTAAGAAGTAGTTTTTTTGTTTGTTTTTTAATAGTTTGATTTTGCACACGGTACTGATGTAATCAAGAAGCTGCCACAGATTTAGGCTCGGATAAATTCTGTACTGACAATGGTAGAGTTGTGTGGTTTTCTAGTTTCCCTGAAAGCTACTCTGTATTTTGACAATTTCTGTTGTAGACGCTTCAAACCTATTTTCATATAAGAAATGGTCCGTACCTTTTTTGTATTTGAAATATATCTGTTCAAGTCAATTTTTTTTTTCAAAACCAAAAAGCAAACAGAAGCCCACATGGCCTAATAACTGCCAGTTGGGAAAATAACGCAGGTAGATAATTATATAAATGGCCGATGAAAAATTTATAAACTAACAAAAATGTACATTCAAAGAAATTCTACTGACACAAGAAATTAAATAAAGATAATGGAACCAATAATAAAAAACCCGGTAAATAATAAGAAAAAGTAGGAAAAAGTGAACGGTTAGCCTTTTCTTTGCACCTTAGCCTTTTCTATATATATATATATATATATATATATATATATATATATATATATATATATATATATATATATATATATATATATATATATATATATATATATATATATATATATATATATATATATATATATATATATATATATATATATATTATATATATATATATATATATATATATATATATATATATATACATATATATATATATATATATATATATATATATATATATATATATATATATATATATATATATATATGTATATATATATATATATATGTATGTATATATTTATATATATATTATATATATGTATATATATATTTATATGTATGTATATATTTATATATATAGTCCTGCGTTTTTTACTAGTTAGAGAGCTAGTAAAAGACATGCTTTTGTCAAGATTTTTAGACTTTTACGTCAGGTTTGAGGTTATGGATGAAAATGTATAAAGCAATTTTCAGCACAAGAAGGGTGGTTCTAAGACCCCTGCTGTATGGCAGTACTTTGGAACACATTTTTATATGCCATTGATTAGCTGATGATTTATTATTATTATTATCTCTAAGGGTGGTTATCCCGTACAACAGACAGCCATTTCTCAGTGACAACAATACCCTCAAGATGAGGATTAGCTTAAGGTTTTATAATGATTCTTAGAATAGGTACGGGATAGTACTCTTCAAATTAGCTGGGCCATAACTGGTCAATATTGGACAATATATCCAACAATTACCCAGCTCACGCCCTATAGGTAGGATGCCAATCCTGATGTAGTTGATGGTAGTCTACCGTCTCTCTAGCTGATAAGTCAGTCTTTAATATGTTGTTTTTGCTTTTTGTTAACTATTCTTAAATTAGTACTGGTGCATTATGCGAGCCGACCGCTATAAAGTGTATCAAGGAAACCAGTCACGAAACCCGTCAAATGGGCTATTTGCAAGAGACCGCTATAGATAAATGATTGCAAAGGCGTGGTTTCTCAATGAGTTACAATATTTAAATGATTATTTTTGGGGGGTTTAGGGGAAGAATGGTACCTAGGTTATGTTAGTTTAGGTTACGTATTTAATATATGCTGTACTTTAACCCCCCCCCCTCTAATGTACAAATATACAGCCCAAATTTGTTTCTAAACTATTATATATTCATCTTATTTTTTTATTTCATTAGCGTTAACCAAACTTGACTTCTTTGCGGTGCTCGTATAATGCACCAGTACCCTTGTATTTAATAACGGTGCACTTACCGATTTCATCTTTCCTTCTTCGCTTGTTTGTTTCTTAAATCACTAGAAAACTGAGACTATGATCGAAACTAAATTCCAGCTGCTTATATTAGAAGTATTAGGGATTATGTGGAGGTCATCAACTAATTTCTTGGCCGGAATAATTGGCTTCTTACAATACAGTACCCATCTTCCTCTCACTTTAATGAACGTCCTTAATTTATTGACCAACTTCTTGCTAATTTCAATTTTGCCAATCTTGCTTGAATATCCTTTGCTACACTCCTTTTTATCAAAATACTTGTTTTCTGAAAAGTATTGCAGTACATTTTTCGTTGGGTGCATTCCAGTTATTTAATCAAGCCATAAAAATAAGCTATGAAAATTCAAATAACTGATTTTATCTTCAATTTCTGTGCCAAATAGCGCTAATATGCTCAATAGGACGTACTCTGTCACTTTGTCTACGTTTGACTTATAAATATATGTACATTGATGATTGATAATGTGCAACATATTTAAATTTTTCATGCGCAGAAAGATCAACAATACAATATGAATATTGTCATAAATCAACAACACCAACAAAAAAAAACGCAATACTAATTCAGGTTAAAAAAATTCAGGTTAAAAGAGCTACCACTAATATGTGTGGGTTTACCCTTTCCTACTTCAATCAGTAAAAGGCCTGAGTATCAATAGTGTTGAACTATTGATATGTATTTCAAATATTCGATATGTATTTCATATAGTGCGATTTTTATTTATCTAAATATCAACAAAAACCAAAAAAATCACAATACTAATCGAGTTTTCAGAGGAAATTATGTTATTTACTGTTTTCACTCAATTATTCATTTGAAAGTATTGTCGTCTAGATTTATTTTTCATCCATGAAATAGAAAGCTCATTTTTTTTTATTTAATTTTTAGTCGTTTTTCAAATAACACAAAAATACATATAATAGTTTGATAAAAACCTTAAGTACTTTATGGTAAAATTTAATGTCATCACTCTTCACTTTTTTTCTGACCAGGGGACAAAAACGTTTGAACCGGTGATCTCTCGATCTGCAGTACATTTAAATAACAAACACAATGTGTAAACAATATGGGCAAATTTCATCCTCAACACCTCGTTCTTTAGTACTTTAATACATTAAAAAAATCTACTTAATGTTCTAATTAAACGAGTCTTGTGTTTCAGGAGTAAAGTAAAAAAAAAAAGTAATTATGACGACACTAGACCCTTAAGTCAGGCACGTACGCAGGAATTTGTTTCGGGGGGGGCAATTTGTTTCGGGGGGGGGGGGACAAATCCTTCAAACCCATTATTCTGTGAGAAAAATAAGAAAATTATGGGAAAATGAAAAAATCGTGATATTTCGGGGGTGGGGGGGGGGGCGGGCCCGGAGCCCCCCCCCCTGCGTACGTCCCTGCCTTAAGGTCCAAACTGGCGGTGCTTATCTCCGTTTCGTGGCCCTCGGCCAGGAAGTGCAATGGGGGGCTGGGGCCAGCCATCCTGTGCTTTCGCACACCCTTCCTGCTTACCTTCCCCAGATTTCTCCAGGTACCAATTTAGAGCTGGGTCGTTTCAGGAGTCGTTGTTAAAGAATTGGGACAAAATTCAGAGAAAAGCATAAACAACGAGGCGTTGAGAAGGGGGTAACCCCCTTCATATACGTACGAATTTCTGTTCGTTTTAAGGTTTAATGTTTCTCCTTACTTTTAGCTGAAAAAACTTGTTTTTAAATTTAATTTTTGATGGTTTTTAAATAATACCTGTAAATCCATCTCCACCTCCACGAAAAATTCCCCATCCCATGGAAAGATCCTCTAGACAATTAAATTCTGGTGGAAATTTACCGTCACATCTCCACACGTAAAATTGAGTCGACAAAGAGAAAGTAAGGCAAATAAAAAGAATTTTGTATATGGATGAAAGGGGTTGTCCTCTCCTCAACACCTCGCTCTGTACGCTAAAGTTTGTCTCTTTGTCACATCAAATCTACTTTTTGAAGTAATAAAAAACTTCAGCGTAAGGAGAGGGGTGTGGAAGAAGGGAAAGCCCCTTTCATATACGGGATAATTTCTGTTTGTTTTAAGTTTCAATGTCGCTCCTTACTTTCAGTTAAAAAAGCTTTTTTTATTTAATATGTTTTAGGACGGCCCTTCTTTTTTCTTTGAAAGACTTTTTGTTTGGATTTTTTTTTTAATTAATTTCCAATCGTATGTTACTACATATGGTTTTGTCATGCGTATATTGTAGGAGCGTGTAATGTTTTTTTTAGTTTTCTTAAGTGAAACGACAACCTGGCGCCCTATGTGCCAGCAATGGGTCTGGAGATTCTTTACCTTTTTTTAGTTTTCTAATTAAGAACTAAAATGCAGGACTTAAATACAGCTTAAATTTTAGATGAAATTTGAATATCTCGTCAAAACGTTTGATCATCTGCAGTTTAGTGCTGTAAATTTTAATTACTTTTCTGCTACAGAAGTCGGTTTTAATAGGGAGGGAAATCTTTAATTATAGCAATTTTGGATTGAATACCTGAATAACATATGGTTTTCTATAGGGCTGAAGCCATCGTGACCCCTATTATGGATCAGCCTTGGATTTACACGTATCATAATCCACCGATATATTCCCGGAGTCTTTTAATGTACTATTTCGTTGTAACGGTTTGTTTGTTTAAATAAATGCACGTCTTTTAAGAAACAAAAATTGTGGGTACTTGTCGGTTATTGGAAACACGCCCAAGAAGTAGAGTTAGGTTAATCCTAATGAAAAATAACATAAAATGATGATAAAATAATACTTTAGAAAAAAAAATTATGGAAAGCTAATCTAATCCAACCTAACGTAACCTAACCTAACCCCCACCCCAAATGTGCAAATATATAGCCCAAATTATACAAGTCCAATGCATTTTCTCTAAGTCCAGTGCATTGTATCATCCATCACTTGTTTTTGTAGCTATGAAACCGGTTTTCTGAGATGTAACCTAAGCGTAATTCTTGAATATGTTTCCAATAACCGACAAGTACCAAATTTTGTTTTATAGCCTTTAAAAACTGAACATCCTGAATCAATCCATCCAGATTTACTTCCCAAATTTATACATTTATTGAGGTTCCTTGGCCAGTAATTTTCAAACTAATAAGCGGAAAAGAATTCTATTTTGTGTGCTATGAATTGATAAAACCAAATTTTCTTCCATGAAATGTTGTCCACACTAAGTTTCTTTCGGTCTAGTCTACATACCCAGCAAAATCCAAGCCAACTGAAGATAAACAATGCTGAAACCCATTTTTTGTTATTAAGTGGGTTATGTTTATGCATTATGTGGGTTATAAGTCGGTACAACCAATCTTTTTTTCAGTATTTTGTTTTCATTGAGGTCCCCTTATTCTCGTTTATATAGCCTACCCTGTACGTTTTCCCTTCTTCCTATTGAGATTCCCTTATTCCTGTTTACATACTCTATAAGTTTCCCCTTATTCCTGTTGAGGTCCCTTTATTTCTGTTTCCGTACCCTGTAAGTTTCAAGCTACTCCGAGAAAATTTTTCCTCTGATATTTTTATAACAACTGTAAGGTGTTTTTTTTTTTTTTTGCAACACCAAAGGGACCTCCTTTGGTCCAGTTTACACGCCTTGTGAGTTTAAGCCGATCAAAGATAACAATTTTTTTTCCCCATTTTCAGGTATCATATAGCATGCAAGCTAACTTCAAAACCTCTTGCCTTCATTGAGGTTCAGATGACACTGTAAGCTTCAAGCATATAAGAAACAAGACAAATTTTGACCCCTTTTCCAACGTCATGAATCCGTACAGCCAATAAATAGTTTCAATTTGCTCTGCATAGAGGTTCACCTGGCCCAGGAACTTCTGAATGTGAGTTTTAGGCTAATTTTAGCCTGAAACCATGTCCCAAACCAAAAACTTGAAATTTCCATATCCTGGTACGTTCTTTTGGTAAACTCGGTTTAGATGTGTGTAGAAGTTTCTGAGATGTGACAAGACGGTTCTCTCTCTCTCTCTCTCTCTCTCTCTCTCTCTCTCTCTCTTTCTCTCTCTCTCTCTCTCTCTCTGATCTCCTTCCGCAGGTCAAAGTCGTAGATTTTATTTACCCCTAGTTGAGACTTTGAATTCGATGACTCAAGCCCTTCCCGAGATATTGCAGGTAATGTTTTACAAGGGTGCAAATGATATCTTTTGCTTTACCTCACTGCTTCAATGCAAATATATTCTGAGATCCACATGGTCCTACTGTATTAAAAAGTTTTGGTAGAATAACACCAAGAATGTTTTTGTACCCTCGTTTCCTCTCCTTAAACACAAATTGTGAAATCTTCTTGCCCCCTCTTCTCCTAACATTCTGAAAATTCCATCTCGACTTTTTTAGTCGTTCGTAAGATATTACAGAGTTGCTATTTTGAAAATCCGAATGCATATATTGTCTTTCGATTTACCTCTGCCCCTCTTTCTTCAAGTCAAAATATGAGATTAAGTCGACCTCGTAACAGAAGCTTGTCTTCCAAAGTCGGTTCTTCCAGCTGTTCCAGAGAAATTAGAGATATGTTAATTTAATAACCTGAGTATGCATAATGCCTTAAATTTACTTCGCCACTTCCCGTGAAAACAATTCTAGTCCCGTGCGGGCTAATGCTAGTGACAAAGCTTTTAAGTGGATTGCAGACGAAATATTTTTAGAGAGCCCCTCCCTCTGCTCATTTCTAAATAAGATTTGAGGCCCTTTTGACCCCCCCCCCCCCAACTAAACCCCCTAAAGTTACCTTTGACATTGCAGATACACTGTTTGGATAGAATTTCGCCCCTCCCTGATCTCAACACAAGATTCAAAGTAATCTTCCACTCCATCCCAATTCTGCCAGAAACTTTCAACTTTAGCCCCCACTCCGTTCAATAGATATGCTATTTTGGGCTTTATAGGGTATACATTTGCAATTTATAAGCTTTAAACTGGACCCTCCCCGCACCAAGTAAAAACTTTGAAGTCCTCTTGCCCTCCCCCTGGGAGCTACGCAGATGTCCGGAGAAAAAGTGCACAGACGGGGAGAAGGGGATCCAAATCACTTCTGGGCCTTTAAAATGGTACTAGAAATTATTATTTCTGATTGAACAAATACCCTCCGAGTTTCTACGACCACGTCCTCCGTTTTTAGTCAAAAAGGTGGGCATTTTCAGGCTTGGTTGTCTGATCAGCCTGGTACCCTTGGGTGTTGCTCACTAGGGGGGAAATAGTGATGCAAAGAAGAATAAGGCTCTTTACTAGGGTTTTTTGCAGTGTACTGCTTCTAATAACCTATATTTTCTTTCTGAACGAATGAATACCACCTAGACATCTTAACTTTAACTTATGAGCAATTTTTAACGAGTCAAAAACTCAAACGGCGCATAAAACCGTATTTTTCATATGCGTTATCAGTTTTTAGCTCTTAAAAAAGTATTATCAGAGAAAAAGGCTAAACAGTAGCCTAGAAACCTGTCTAATGAGATACTCAAACTTCCAATCTTATCGTCAATGAGAAAGAAACTTTACTACGAGATCCAGAAAGCGTTTTTTAGCCGTAAATAATTCGGATTCTCCTAAACGTTCCTTTGCATCAATCTAGAGGGGATTACTTCTGTTAACTTTACACCTAAAATGTGTTCCAAAATAGAATTCAATTTTTTGAAATAAAAAGAAAACAAATATGTCATTTAAGAGTCTAAATTTAACAGTTACGCTGCTTATATTTTGTTGATTTTAGCACTAGAGAACGTGTACAGCCCTTTTCTTCGTGTAATCACAAGGAAATTTCTCCAAAAGTATCTTGTTTACAAGAAATATGAGTACTCTCAGGACCCTAAACTTTGTGTTGTTGTAAGGATATTTTTCCAGAAATATGAACACTTGTAGGAATGGGAGTCCTTGAAGGACCATTGACTTAATGTGGTCATAAGGATATTTCTCCAGAAATACCCTTTGGTGATAAAAAAAAATGATTTGCCATGGAATTTTAAGTAGTGCAATAGTAACCGAAACTTATAAAAACGAAACTTATATAAAGTTTTGGTAACAAATAATCAGAAGAATTGGATTTTTATGCTGATTCCAAATCTGAAAAAAAATCGTCAAGTTTTGTGTCACATAACAAAATATAAGGGCCTTAGAAAATTTGCCTGATTTTCAATAAAGGAGAAACCCCCCAAAAGGCAAGTGATCCTAATGAAAATTGCACCATTAGATTTAGCAAACCAGAAAAGACTGCTGTCGACGTTTCCTATCTAAGCTCCTGTCTAAAAAAAAGTGGTATGTTGTATTTTTTTTTTCAGAAGAAAAATCACAGATTCGTGTTTATTTGTTTGCTTGTTTTTTTTTCCAGGGATGATTTTACCAAACCGATAGTCCTAAGATCGGCAGAGGGCTCACTAGAACGGAAATTTAAAGTTTTTGTGTCCTTTTGAAGTGAGCAAAAATACTGTGCCACGGGAAATTAGCGCTTTCTGCCATTTTGTGGCTCCAAACTACGATTTTGCCCCATGGACGGTCAATCTGATATCACTTGAAAATTCCGAGATACCCAATCGATTTAAAAGTATTGAAACGTTTTATATTAAGCTTTCCAGAAGAATTAATACCACACGGTGAAGCATTCATACCTGATGAGTCGGGAATTAATGGGCAGGGGAGGGGGGTGCCAAACGCCTAAAAGAGCGAGTCAATGCCCAAATCGTCCTAGCTCTTCATGAGTTTTGAGATAAATAAGGAAGAGATAAGGGGAGAATTAATTTCTTATCTCCCTTCATTTAGACTAAGTCTGAATAAGGGTGCTGCAGGTTGATATATCCCTTGTTGTTACGAAAAACTTTTCCGACATTTATTTACAGCTTCATTTAAGGAAACTAATTTGCTCCACATTCCATAAAATTACTTACAATGACGTAAGTGCATATCACTATTATGAAGGAGGAGCGATGGGTCTTTTGTGGGGTGGGGGTAGGTGCCCCAAAGACTGTATTTTAATGCCCAATATTCTTGTATTCTTTACGCCTTCAAACAGATTTAGAATGACTTTTGGGAAGGGGGGGGGGAGAAATTGATATCAAATCCCAATTCATTCCCGGGAGGTATTTTCGGTCTCACCCTTTATTGTTTGTGCCCCTCCCATTGTGATAATGCCCCCTCCCATTGGTATTGCCCCTCCCGTTTTGATAATTTTTTATATATAGCATAAAATGTTACGTTAACATGCCTACTGGCACAGAGGTTGAAAATACGAGGCGGGGTATCATGATCCCTCCCAGTGAATTTCTCAGTTTTTTTTTAGTAATTTTAAATGGTAATATTTCTCTTTTCCTATCTTTACAAAAGAGTTTCAGCGTATTTGAACTTATGTATACAATGTATAAGACATCAAAGACTCCTATTCTAGAGGTGGTGATGGCTTCACCCAAGTAAAGATTACAATTTACGCAGGATTTCCATCTATATGAACAACAATACCCTTCTCCGTCCACCCGAAATTGTGCAGTATACTATTAATAAGAATTTAATCAACATACCTACTGTTCATCATAATATTTTGACTGAACAATCGAACTTTGTTTAAAATGTTAATTACGATCCAAAATTTTAATTTTTAAGAAGAAAAACTGAAAAGTGGAATGCTACCAGTCAAATTTACAATTATTAATATATATAAATTAACAGAAAGATATCGGAGTTTATGGGGACAGTAAACCACATGATATCTTGGTTAGATCTGGGCATGATTTGAAAAATAGTCGGAAATTAAATTAAAAAAGCATTTTTTTTTTCTGCAGAGGGTAAAGATCAGCACTAAAATTTAAAAGGAACGGAAACTATTCCGCATATGAGGAATTCTGTCCCCTCCTCAATTCCTCGCTTTTTACGCCAAAGTTTTACTTTTTTCCAAATTCTTTTAGAAGGACTACTAAAACACAGGGGAAATAAGGTAGAAATAACAAGCTTTTTAATGTACTCAATAACTTCAGCGTAACGAGCGAGGGTTTGAGGAGGATGCAGTCCTCCTCATAAAGGGAATTATTTCTTTTTGTTTTAGGTAATAATAATGGCCCGAACTTTCTGTTAAAAAAAGACCTGTTTAAAAAAAAAATATGATTCGTTCCTAAGCCCATAGATAGAATAAACGGCGCTAGTGTATTAGACACCACTCACTAAAGTTGACGCTGTGTCAAACTCAAGAAAAAACCGGTCTCTTCGTTAGTTTCTTTCAGCTTAGCGTGAGACAAGACAAAGACAAGTGACAGAATAGACGGAAAATATACAATTTTGGCTATATATTTGCAAATTAGGGGGGGGGGTAAAGTATTTGGACAGTTTGAAGTTGGAAAACAATTCTTATTTCATAATATGCAGGATGACAGTTCCTAACACATTTTGCATGCAGATCCGCTATACTTTACCCCCACCCCCGCTAATGCGCAAATACATAGCCCAAACTTTTTCCTAAAATAACGAGGAAACTACCAAACAAACCGGCTTGTTCTTGAGTTTTACACAACGTAAACTTGACTGAATGGCGTATAATACACAAGTACCGATAAACAATCACTTTCCGAGATAACTTCAACTAAAAATATTAAAGACAAGTAGCTGAACTGCGCAGAAGAATTGTTCGCAATGGGAATTTCCTTTAGAATACGAAATAACGTTTTTAAAATTTAATCTGGAAAAGTTCGTTCTAAACTAACTTATGGAAGTACTACATGATCGTGCCCGTAAGTAAAGTGAACGACCGCTCGTAGGACAAATTTTATTTAGGCTACATAAAAAAAAGGTGTTCGCCATAAGAATTTTCCATTAAGCACTAAATAATTTTTTTTTTGAAATTAAGTTGACAAGTCAACTCTGAGCGCTATTCCTCTCTTTATAATATTAAAGAAATTTTGTTCATAAAGTGATTATTTTCCCGAACCGCCTGAAAATGTTGATTTCTTTTTTCACCAGATACTTGGTGCATTTAACGCAAAATCCGCAATGAATACTTTCTTTGTGTATACCATCTTAGAAAGTAATTAAATGAAACTCAAGTTACATGGATTTGAGAATAATTACCTCACCCCCCCCCCTTAAAAGAACTGAATTTGCTCAAAAACGAATTTTGTTTCTACATCCCCTGCTCCAGCTCCAATAAACAAAACAACGCACCATTCCAAGTTAGACATGAGACGACAACCAGACCTGGGCGTTAAGAAAAGGAAAACATTATATAGATATAAATAAATAAATAAACTATCCAGAGATCAAAATTATTTTAAGGTCCTTTCAAAGGCACCAAATGAGTGACACTTTAGCTACTGAAAGTATCATTGATGGATTACAAGACCAAAAAATTCTCATTGTAGGAAACAATACAAAAAACCCTATTTTTGCGTTCTTTTCAGGAAGCTGAGTCATGGTTGCATTGGTAGCTTGAACCTAGTAAAGAGCGAACCACAGCCCATAGTAACCAAAAGTTAAAAAAAAACACGTTTTGAAAAAACTGCCTAACGAAAAAAATTGTCATCTGACACTGACTCAGGAATGCTAACTATTATTTCGGTTTGTCTTTTGGTGCGGCAGTTTTGGTGCCATGTCTCAAGTGGAAAAGCTGGGGTTATTGGGCTTGCAGAACTTATAAGAGTGATTTTTAATTGCTCATTTGAAAGCTATTGCTCATATAAAATTTCTTTTTTTTTATATCAATTTTACCATTCGTAAGTGCGATATAGCGCTGAAAACAACACTTCTGGTGCCACTTCTTAAGTGGAAAAGCTCTGAAATACAAAACAGGTACTATTGTAATATTTATGTTCCAGAGCCCTTAAATGGAGGTTTACAATAACCCTTCCCGTAAACTCCCCCTCCCAGCCCCCTTAGTCATAGTTGCAGCGGTAACTGCAACCTAGTAATGACCTAACCACAGCCCATAGTAACCAAAAGTTAAAAACAGCGTTTTGAAAATAAACTGCCTAGTAAAACTAATTGCCATCTGATACTGATTCCCGAATAGCAACTATAATTTCGGTTCGTCTTAAAGGTAAAAGTTTATTGCGAAAAAAATTTATTGGATTTCAAAATAAAGCCTGAAACCCCTCAAAAATGGTTTCAGATCAAAATAAAAAGTGTACCATTGAAATCAGTATGGTCGAAGACCTTATTCAGGGAAATTACGGTCCCCCTCCTTGAGCAACAAGGAAAATCACTTTTTGTATCGGTAGCACTTATCTGTCTCCTGTTTGCTTTCTATTTTTCGTTTTTTTTTCAGTACGCCTAGCGGGCTACCAGAACATAATAGAGAGATGCTTAATGGCTTATTCAAAAGCTATTTCTCATATCTGCGCGCTTTTTGTAACTTTCGCCATCTGAAAGTGCCATATGGTACTAAAATGACATTTTTTGTGCCATTTCTTAAGGGGTGGCACTAGCAGGTTTGGCGCTTAAAACGGGACTTTTGGTGCCGTGTCTCAAGTGGAAAAGCTGGGGCTATTGGGCTAGCAGAACTTATAAGAGTTATATTTAATGGCTCATTTGAAAGCTATTGCTCATATCTACGCGATGTTTATCAGTTCTACCATTCGTAAGTGTGATATAGTACTAAAAAACACTTTTTGTGTCACTTCTTAAGTAGAAAAGTTTGGAAGCATAAAATGTTATCATTGTAATAATTATGGTCCAAAATCCTTGACTGGAGGTTTGCAAGAACACCTCCCGTATGTTCCTCCACTAAGCCCCTTTAATAAGCTACGTAATTAAGGTACAAACACCATTATATCAAATTATTTTCCGCTTGTTTTTTTTTTCAATCATGGTATTGCCCCCTATATGATTATTTTTAAGATAAGATAATTTCACTGATTTTGTAAATGTGATGCACTCATTTTTTAAAGCATGTCCCGGGAAGATATTTTGTCAAGCATGTTGATTCAAAAGGGAATAGAGGTCATCTAGTTCATGGTTTGCAACGACATTATTAGCAGATCACTAAATCCATACCCCAACGAGTGGCATAATTTTTTCAAAATCCTATGGGGGCGGGGGAGTCAAAGTTGGAGCCTATTTTCCGCAAATCAAGTTAAAATGATAGAGAAAACTGAAAAAAGAGCCATATAGTAACAAAAAAGACAAAGATCTACTAAAGAAAACTGACCTCTTTCAGTGGATGCTTGAATTATGCTGGCTTATCTTAGTTTTAACAACATTTTGGAGAAACTAAATTTCAGCTCTGGGGGGGGGAGGTGAGGAAACTGGGGTGTGGTGGAAAACAGATGTCTGGGAGGGGCAGCTGCCCCCTCTGCCTCATCGCAAATTACGCCCCTGACCCCAACCTATTGCCACTTAGGGGTTGGAGAAGCGCAAGCTTGTGGTTCTGGAACCACTCAAAAGTTGTATATCATAGTTGCAGCGGTAGCTGCAACCTAGTAAAGAGCAAACCACAGCCCTCAGTTACCAAAAGTTAAAAAAAGCGCTTAGAAAAAAGCTACCAAGTATAAAAATTTCCATTTGACACTGATTCAGGAATGGTAACTATTATTTCGGTTTGTCCTAAAAGTAAAAGTTTATTGCGAAAAGAAATTTATGGTGATTTCGAAACAAAGCCTGAAACCCTTTGAAAATGGTGTCAAATCAAAATGAAAAGTGTACCATTGGAATCATCAGGGTCGAAGACAATGTGAAGGTAATTTACAGCCCCCTCCTTGAACAACAAGGAAAATCACTTTTTGCATGGGTAGCACAGACCTGTCTCCCGTTTTTTTTTTCTTTTTTTGCAGGGCTAGGGGTTAACTGGAGCATCATAGAGAGATGCGTAATAGCTCATTCGACTGGAAATTTAATTTTCTAGTGCCCTTTTTAAGTGACTAAAAAGATTGGAGGGCAACTAACCCCCTCCCAAAAATCCCCCTCCCATCAAAGTCATCCAATCAAAATTTCGGGATAGCCATTTTATTTAACATGGTTCAAAGGTCCAATATATATGGATTTGGTGATGATATGAACCTCCATTAACCCTGGGGAAAGGACTGTAGGCTGTATTGGTATCGGACGTATCGATATCACGGGTATCGGCATGGCCGTAGTGTTATTGGGCGTATTGGTATTGCCTGTATCCTTGACAGATTTTTTAGTAGCTCGTATATAAGATATCGCTCATATATACGTCCATCCTATAAATTCCACCATCAGCAAGAATCAAATGGAACTAATAACTGCACTTTTGGTACCTTTGTCTGAAGTGGCAAAGCTGGGACTGCTGGACTGTAGAACTTTTTAGATTGACGTGCTATTGCTCATTTCTAAGTGATTTTTATCAATTCTACCATCCAAAAGTGTGATATAGCACTAAAAATAGGGGCATAATTTCGTCAAAATTCTGGGGGGGGGGGCAAAGGTGGACCAAACTTTCCCAGATCAAGTGAAAATGTCAGTGAGAAATGAAAAATAAGCCTTATAGCCTAGTACCATAAATGCAAAGAATTACTAAAGAAAACGGACCCGTTTCTCTGAATTATGCAGGCTCATCTTAGTTTTGACAAGATTTTTGAAGAAAATAAATTTCAGCAGGGGGGGGGGGGCAATCTAGGGTCTGGAAGGTGGGGGCAAACTGATGTCTGAGGGGGCAGTTGCCCCCTACTCCATAGCAAATTATACCCCTCACTAAAAAACAACACTTTTGGAGTCACTTCTTAAATAGAAAAGCTTGGGAGTGTAAAATCGTAGCATCATTGTAAAAATTATGGTCCAAAATTCTTAACTGGAGGTTTGCAAGAGCCCCTCCAATATTTTCCTTCTCCAAGCCCCTTTAATAAGCTACGCAATAAAGGTACAAACACAAATATATTACATCAGATTATTAGAGGCGTGGTTCTGTTAGTACAGTGTTGGACTTCAAATTAAAGTGTCTTGGGTTCAATTCCTAACTGTTTTTTTTTCAATCATGGTTTTGTCCCCTTCTATATGTACATTTTCAGATTATTTCACTGTTTTTATAAATGCGATGCACTCATTTTATAAGGCATGTCCCGGGAAAAGCTATTTTGTCAAGCATTTTGATCCAAAAGGGAATATAGGTCATCTAGTTCATGATTTTCAACGACATTCTTATTAGATCACTAAATCCATACCCCAATGTATGAATTAATTTTGTCAAAATCCTGTGGGGAGGGGGTGGAGGGGTAAAAGCTGGAGCCATTTTTCCAAATGAAGTGAAAATGAAAGAAAAACTGAAAAAAGAGTCATGTAGTAATAAAAAAAGGTAAAGATGTGCTAAAGAAAACTGACCTGTTGAAGTGGATGCTTGAATTGTGAAGGCTTATGTTAGTTTTGACAACATTTTTAGAGAAACTGAATGTCAGCTGGAGGGCGGGGGCCAACTTGGGTCTGAGGGAAAAAATGTGGTCCGGGAGAGGCAGTTTCCCCCTCTGTCTCATGTAAGGAGGCCTTAATTTTCTGTAATTTGGTAACTCAATTTTAGTAAAACTTGGTGTACCCTTTCTCTAATAGATCAGAAATAAAGCGACAATTTCAAATTATATTTCGATTTGTGTAACTAGTCATAAATCTTGTAGTGACATTTCTTTGTTCAAGTATCGAACGACTTTTGAACCCGTGATAAACATTTGAAGACCTAATTTAGACCAGTTTTGGTATAAAACAAAGAGGAATGCAAGGCCTCAAAATACTGGAAAAAAACTACTTTTTAACAAAAGGTTGGTGATTGGCTAAAAGAACGGGGGAAAGGTGGCTAAGGGAATCAAGTACCAAGTTGAATATAACTTACGGATGAGAGACAAATCGGGGTAGTTTGCGCCGGAACCAAGGAATGTGAGTAAGTGAAGTTCTTTTTAACTAGGATAGAAAGCTTCTACTATCCTGTATAAATTTTCCTTTGAGAACCACTGAAATAAGATAATAGGCTTCAAAGGGATTTCTGTCGCCTGGGCTAACCTCAGGTCTTATGCTGAGTTGAGCTAATAGATTTAATACTTACATTGGAGATATTTAAACTGAAATTAGAGTCAGAGCAGAAATTAATGTTTGAGGGTTGTCAATAGACTTATAAAGGGTTTATAAATTGAAGGATGAGTAATCTAAATACAACAGATTAAAAGCAGGAAAATTCGCACGCAAATAGCTTAGGACTCTAGATTTTTATTATATTTGGTGATTTGGGTTTATAATTCGGTTAGAGTATATTAAATAACCAAGGCTTGGGCCCTCTAGACAAAGTACAGCATTTTTAGGGACTAAAATAGGATAAAATTAGTTTCGTCCCAGAAACTGAAACTTGTGAATAACCTAATGTTTAAAGAAAAGAAAAAAAAACCTTAACCAAGAAGAATAGATTAAAAAATCTTTGTGCCTCCCCCTCCCATCTTAGTGACCCTTGGAACTTCCCTGGCATTTATTAGAATCTTGGGAAGATTGGGACTATCGGACAATAACAATATTCCTTCCTTGTGTATTCTCTGACGTTTATAACGAAGGGGGACTTCATTCCTCTTTTGGCCACTCTTTCATTTCTTAACCCGTTCCAATATTTATATAAAGGAGACCTCAATGTTTTACAGAAAGGTTAGGGAAAAAAAGGGAATTATATTATCAGATTAAGAATTTCAATCCCTTCCGTCCAGATAGATTCAATCTTCCCTAGCAAAGTTTACATTTATCGAAGTTCCAATGAGCATTAACCTCCTTTTTTCAAGATATAAACATAAGAGCTTGGTTTAGTGTAAACAAAAAATTTGAGATCTAATCAAAGGACTATTCCTAGTTTACGAGAAACAATAATTTAAGCAAAGGATTTTAATTCCCTTGGTACCCAAGCCTTGTCTAATTATTCAGGAGTAACACTGGCAATTAGAAGTATTGATAGCCTAGAACTAAATTACTCCTTTTTTCGGTAAGCAACGAGGATTAAACAACAGCCGACTTTAAGAGGTATTGGATGAATTCAGAATAATTAGAAATAGAACAGTTTCCCTTTTATTCTATTTTATAATAAAAATCAGTTCACTGGATCTTGAGTACCGATACTTACCAACGCCTCAGTTACAACAAGCTACCAAATTTTAGCCCTATTAAGTAGGGGCAATGTTACACTCATAAGAAATTACTCTTCTGATCCCCAACCCTTTGCCACTTAGTGGTTTGAGAAATGTAGGCGTTTGGTTCTGGAACCACTCAAAGTTGTATATTAAAAGAAGGATTACTTGTTGTTATACTAACTTATTCAAATTATTTACTTGACAATTTCACCGTAATATTTTCTCTATACGTAAGATTGTGCATCCAAAGAGGAAGAAAGACAAATGAAAACATTTCTGTAGGAGAATTCAGGTAATTCTTCCCAAAATTTTTGAAATGAAAAAAACGTAGTTTACAATACCATTTATCGTACCTACACAAGAAATGACCTTTTTTGAAATTTCAATTTACTTGTTAGTAATGAACGGATTTCCTATTTAGTGACAGGTCAAATAGTGCCCTTAGCCTAAAGCCACATTTCTGTTTTGCTAGCAAAATTGTCCCCAAACATGTCGATATGCAAACCTGTCCACTTAGTGAACCTTTTGTTTCGAAGCTACTCGCCTGAAGCTATTTTCTTAAGTGCTACTAAACTTAATTTTTTTAAACAAAGAATAAAAGGTCTATTTCTTCTTAAAAAAAAAATACAGAAAGAAACTGTGCTTTTTTTACTAGATTGGAGGTGATTAGAAATTATACAAAAAAATAACTTTTGAGCTGGAACTAAGAAACAACATTAAAGCTTAAAACGAACAGAAATTATTCCGTAAAATAAAAGAATCATGGTAGTGTTGTTTCTAAACTAAATTTTAATAAGAAATGAGCAAAGATTAAATTGAAAAAACGAAGTTTTTCCGAGGGAAGTAAAGAGCGAAGGTGAAACTTAAAACGAACAAATATCATTACTTCACAGCCTATCTAACATATATCAATAAAACTAGTGCAAATAAATCAACTAGTGTTATTTCCCTATGTTTGTAGGATTACAGAGAACTATTGCTTTACTGAAAACACAAAACAATGGTAAAAGTAAACCATTTAAGTATACTTTTAACAGTATAAAAGTAAAGTATTTTTAGATTTTTGCTTTATATATATTTTTTTCGTTTAATTTGGCATCACTTCTTCACATTGAGCTCAGTTCAATGATTGACTGTCATTTTGGACCTGAAAAGGACATTTCAGGATTATTTTGTAGACAAGTTCGAAGGAAGGATTCTTGTTAGTATTTAGACTATAGACTCGCTTTAAAATTTGTATCACAACTTCAAATTATCCGTTTTATACAGAGAAATAACTGGATTTCAAGAGTGCATATTACGGTTGATATGTTCGTCATGTCGAGTAACACTAGGTGAGATCAAGATGTTAGCAGATAAATCAATCCATTATTTCTTATGCTGCTTAATGAGTTTAAACTTATTATTTTTATGCCCAAGTTTTTAAGATAATTTTAATTGTATACTGAAAGTTACGGATATCACAGCTCCTGTAAGACTATGAAAAGTGTTATAGATTAGTTTGTTGTTGTGAGGCTACGTATTTACTTTTAACCCCTAAATGAATATTCTTGTTTTTATACTTGGCTTTTGTGTCTTCGGTAAAGCGCTACTTTTCTGTAATCCTACAAACATAGGGAAATATAACCAGTTGATTTATTTGCACTAGTTTTATTGATATATGTTAGATAAGCTGTGAAGTAATAATTTTCTTAGTTAAGTTTCAACTTCGCTCTTCATTTCCGTTGGAAATTTTTTTTTTTCAAATTAATTGCAGAAAGGTAGGAAACTGATCGTTTAGCCAAACCACCTCAACATGTTTCTTGTGTCATCGGAAATCTGGTGCATTATACTCTAAACCAGCAATGAATCATTTTCTCATGTGTACCTTCTTAGAAAGTAATTAAATGAAACCCAAATCACATAGGTTTATTTAATTGTGCCTGGCACCATGAATTTAATAAAAAAAAACAGTATTTGGTAAAAAAAAATAGGGATGTAGAAAAAAAAGTTCTATACCCCTACTCCTACCATACTATGTATTGTGTATAGTAATACGAAGACACCCTTGGGTTTCGTCTTTTGGTTGACGACAAAAGCCAAAAATTCCCTTTGTAGGAAACAGTGCGGAAACCCCTATTTATACCTTCTTTTCAGAAAGGTATGTCCTTTAAAATCTAGGGGGAAACCTTTCAAGGTTCCACTGAGTAAGTAAATACCTATAAATAGTATTTGATGGTCGCAAAGCTAAAGAAATTAAAGGATTTTGGCGAATTGGAGACGTAATGTTAGTGTTTCAATCGCACATATTATATTTTTAACTGAAAAAACCTTCAGGTATGAACGGAATATTTTTCATACAAAAAAGTAAATGTTTTAGGTAATTGTCGTAAAATAGGTGTATAGAACTTAAATGTGCAGTGAAGTGTTTGTTATTCAATGTTTTGTTTAGGTCTTGGATATGCTATACTCCACTTTTTGTGGCTTTAACGGTAAAAGAGCATTGTATATTTTGTTCACAATTTTTTCTGTAATGACCGATCATATGCAGCGCGCTAGCGCTGCCTAAGTAAAGAACGGTGTGGGCACAATGTGTTTTTTTTTGGCTCTCCATACCCAGGCACTTCGCATCGAAGGAGTTGTTGTAGAAACTTCGAAAAGGGCTCATTCGATTGGAAATCAGAGTGGCTAGTGCCCTTTTTAATAGTCAAAAGTGATTGGCAGGCAAGTAGCCCCCCCCCTCCCACGCCCCTCATTCCCCCAAAAACATCCAATCAAAATTTTCTGATAGTCATTTTGTTCAGCGTAGTTGATTTTCAGATAGAAAATATGTTTTGAGGAGGACGCTCCCCCATAACACTCAGGGCAAGGGTTTTAAGCTATGCCCTGGGGGCATATAAGGTTTTTATAGAAGGCGTTGTCGTAGAAACTTCAAAAGAGACTCATTCGATTGAAAATTCAAAGGGCTAGTACCCTTTTTAATATTCGAAAGTGATTGGAGGGCAACTAGCCCCCCACACCCATCATTCCCCCAAACACATCCAATCAAAATTTTGAGATAGCCATTTTGTTCAGCGCAGTTGATTTCCAAATAGTAAATATATTTTTGAGGAGGACACTCCCCCATAACACTCAGGGCAAGGGTTTTAAGCTATGCCCTGGGGGCATATAAGGTTTTTATAGAAGGCGTTGTCGTAGAAGCTTCAAAAAAAGCTCATTCGATTGGAAATTCAAAGGGCTAGTGCACTTTTTAATAGTCGAAAGTGACTGGAGGGCAACTAGCCCCCCCCCTACACCCATCCTTCCTCCAAACACATCCAATAAAAATTTTGAGATAGCCATTTTGTTCAGCGTAGTTTACTTCCAGATAGTAAAACATATTTTTGGGGAGGACACTCCCCCACAATCCTCAGGGCAAGGATTATAGGTTATGCCCTGGGGGCATATAAGGTTTTTATTGAAATCTTTGTCGTAGAAACTTGAAAAAGAGCTCATTCGATTTGAAATTCAAAGGGCTAGCACTCTTTTTAATAGTCGAAAGTGATTTGAGGGCAACTAACCCCCCTAACCTAACCTAACATAAACCAGACACGACACACACACAGACACGACACACACATAGAGACGACACACGCAGAGAGACCACAAACACACAGAGACGACAAACACACAGAGACGACACACACACAGAGACGACACACACACAGGGACGACACAGACACAGAGACGACACACACACAGAGACGACACACACAGAAACGTCACACACACACACAGACGACACACACAGAGAGACGACACACACAGAGACGACAAACACACAAAGACGACACACACACAGAGACGACACACACAGAGACTACACACACACAGAGAGGACAAACACACAGAGACGACACACATACAGAGACGACACCCACATAGAGACGACACACAAGTAGTAAGGCCCCAATTACTTGAAAATATACATGCACTTTCACAAGCCTGAGGCATGGATATGTGTGTATATTTTCAAGTAATTGGGTTACCAGGGGCCATTTGCCTATTACAATGAACCCTACATGGGTTGGCAGACCGGGTTTCTATTATGAGACTCATTTTTTGTGTGTCAGTCGATTAGAGAAAGCTTGGTGCTTAGTCCAATATAATAACTTGATTGGTCGGATTTTTAAAAAACTTCCCAACTATAATGTACTCAATTTAAAAAAAAAAACGATATAATGACCGTACACTGCATCCCAATTTTCATTATGTTTTAAGACATTGTTTATAGTACACCATATATTTTTAACTTTTGAAAACAATGGATTTGTCAATTTTCAATGTGAGTTTACAAGTTTTAATTGTTTTGAAAAACAGTTTTTTATCATTCAGAAACAAGCTTTTTCCTAACATGATGTATTTTTCTGCTTTGAATGAAAAGCTTGCGTGTTACAAAGAGTGTGAGAGTTTTGGGGGGGTTAAATTTCACAGGTTCTTGCTATAAACGGGGTTTGTCTAATTCCGATGTCACGGTGGATGACTCTGGGAAAAAATTAGCGTGGGAGGGGGCCTAGTTGCCCTCCATTTTTTTTTGTTACTTAAAAAGGACATTAGAACTTTTAATTTCCGTTCGAATGAACCTCCAGATAGGAGCTTTTAACTTCTATAGTAGGGTTCTCTGATGATGTGATTTTCATTAAAGTTCTATGAGTTTTAGAGGGTGTTTTCCCCCTTTTTCGAAAACAAGGCAAATTTTTCTCAGGCGCGTAACTTTTGACCGGTATAGCTAAACTTGATGAAACTGTTATATTTGAAATCATAAGGATTCGCTCTTTACGCTAAAGTTTTTTATTGTTTAAAAAAAAATAAAGTTGTGAGACAAGGTCAAACTTTAGCGTAAAGAGCGATGCGATGATGAGGGGGGCACCCCCTTTCATATAGGGAGTAATTTCTGTTCGTTTTAATGTCGCTCCTTACTTTCAGTTTTAAAAAGCTTGTTTCTTTTTTCTATTATGTAAATAAAATCTCTCCTCCATAGGTATGTTTACAAGTTTTAATGGTTTTGAAAAACAGTTTTTTTTTTATCATTCAGAAACAAGCTTTTTCCTAACATGATGTATTTTTCTGCTTTGAATGAAAAGCTTGCGTGTTACAAAGAGTGTGAGAGTTTTGGGGGGTTAAATTTCACAGGCTCTTGCTATAAACGGGGTTTGTCTAATTCCGATGTCACGGTGGATGACTTTGGGAAAAAATTAGCGTGGGAGGGGGCCTAGTTGCCCTCCATTTTTTTTTGTTACTTAAAAAGGACATTAGAACTTTTAATTTCCGTTCGAATGAACCTCCAGATAGGAGCTTTTAACTTCTATAGTAGGGTTCTCTGATGATGTGATTTTCATTAAAGTTCTATGAGTTTCAGAGGGTGTTTTCCCCCTTTTTCGAAAACAAGGCAAATTTTTCTCAGGCGCGTAACTTTTGACCGGTATAGCTAAACTTGATGAAACTGTTATATTTGAAATCATAAGGATTCGCTCTTTACGCTAAAGTTTTTTATTGTTAAAAAAAAAAATAAAGTTATGAGACAAGGTCAAACTTTAGCGTAAAGAGCGATGCGATGAGGAGGGGGGCACCCCCTTTCATATAGGGAATAATTTCTGTTCGTTTTAATGTTGCTCCTTACTTTCAGTTTTAAAAAACTTGTTTTTTTTTGATGAAATTAATAATAGGAGCACCCTAATGAGCAATAAACAAGAGAAGGAGGAGGAGGGCAAAATTTGACCTCTTAAGCATTTATCCAACAAAATGGAAAAAGGGGTTGTTTTTTTTTCATGCTAAATTTTGCCTTTTTTTCAAGGAAGAGGATACGTGCAATAACCCCCCTTCTGAAAAGAAACCGAAACGGAGCGAAGCTGCATTAATGCAAGCCGCAAGACCATCAATTATCAAATATGCCGGTAGAATTACACACGATCTGGACCAGCCAACGACCACCCAACTTATAGTGCCAGAGCCCTATCACGCCAGTAAAAGCTCCACGCAAGCTGGAAGGAAGTTGAAAAGAGAATGGACTGCTTCTCATAATGCCTATGCCCAGCCTACTGAAGATCGTGTGCTTGACCCCCTTCATGTTTTGCCAAGGAGTTCAGATGTAGAAGCCCAGTCAGAATTTGTAAGTATATTCATAATTTTTTCTTTCCCTATTTTCAAAAATAAGGTAAATTTTCTCAGGCGCATAGCTTTTGATGAGTAAAACTTAGATTTGTTTCTAAACTATTCTATAATAATTCTATTTCATTTTCTTTCATTAACCAAATTAGCAGTATATAATGGAATGCTTATAACACTGAAATAGCTTATCATACATTTCTAAAAAAAACCTTACCTTGTAACTTCTCTCTTCTAACCTAGACGTTTTTCTAATGCAATAATCCAATATTCCTTTAGACAAACTAACTATATGAAAACATACAATTCGCTATTTCACAGATGACAACCATTCTTAAACTGCTATATATTTTGCAGTAAGCTTTTGCGCGCATCCGGTGCTTATCAAATCTCCCACTGTTACATCTGACTTTTAATCCGATTGACAGGTATAATTTGAATTTTAAGTGGGGTTCTTGTGACAGGATGTGTATTTCCGATAAGATATATTAACACATCGGAAGAACGTTTTTAATAATCTCCAATTATGTCTTCACAGTGTTGTCAAGAAACATTATTTGGGGTGAACTCATTTCATTGAAACACTTAGGGACATTTTAAAAGGTTTTTTCGAGACAGAATTTGAGGGTGTTCTATTTGAACAGTGTTGTGAAGTCCGACATCCCAACTCGAAAGGGTATCGATCCTCCTACCTCGAAGGAAGCTCCCGGTTCCCAAGGGTCCTCACAGGGGGGAGCTCTAAAAAGGACCATCCAGCATTTTAATTGCACTTTAATTGTTGATATGGATGGAGAAAAAAAAGTTCTTCTCTCTATTACTATCATTTATTTAGCCCAGGTCAACTACATCCACAACTTCAAACAAATCCGTTGCCAAAAGACAGAGGAAAATTCGGATTGTTGAGAGAGTTACACCACCAACCGTCGACGTATGGGATTCGTGTCCATTAACTGAAGCTGAGGATCAAGTGTTCATACAGCATACCGCGTCAGTTGAACAATGGTCAAATTTCATTGAGAGTTATATTGAAGAGGGTCAAGCAGTAGAATTGGACCCATATTTTGCATTTTTATTCTAAAAATTTTTGGAATAAAACCACTAGTTTTTTTTTATCATTTTCTTGTTCTAACTTAGCCTTCTAAGAATAAGACTACATTTTCCTGACTAAAACAGTATATATATTTTTTAACATGTTCAGTTGTCATAATGAAAGACATATGACAATGTAACTTTTTTTTCTTCTTCTTCTTTTAATTGTTCAGGTGGTGGTGAGACAATGACTATGAGAAATTGACATAGTTTTTTAACTTTATAAAAATAATGGTTATTTTACATAAAAAATAATTTTTTTTCTACAGATTAAAGATATAGCACCACCACCGACACCGTTGAGTGATGAAGCAAGTGTATTTGCAGGACCAATTCTGTCACCACCATCGGAGTTCAGCGATCAACCTACACTAGTTCTAGAGGATATGGAGTGGCATAGGGGGTTCCTTAATGATGTTTTTGGGGAAATGGATAGCCTAGAGGACTTAAGCTGTGATATTGACATGCTTGAGGATCCGGAGTGGACAGATAGTCTTATGCGTGAACATTTAGGTGATGCTACTAGTGCATCTGAACCGTGTCCTCATAACGAAATTCCATCACAGGACAATACAGGCTGGCTCGACCAATTGTCCCCAAACACCTTGGAATATGTACTGGGGGACCTCATGCCACATCCCCCCAATGTGATTGAGCAGACTGGGAGTGGTGGTGTTATTGACAATTCCCTGTCACCCGCCACCATTCCACTTAATGTTATAGATAGTAGTAGTAATACAGCAGCAACAGTATCCCCTCTTCCGGATTTTTTTCTGTCCAACTCTACCTTGCATCACACATTGGTATACAGCGCCAAATTCGGTGACCCCATCAACTCTTTAGTGTCGGGGGATATAATAACAGATCCCCTGGCCATTACACATTCATATACTGATAAGATTCGAGCCATTCTTGAACAACAAATGGGGGTGTGGGGAGTGGGGGTCAGTTTAAAAGCATCAATAGCACTAAAAATATTTTTTTAAATGAAAGTGCGGGTGAGATGTATTCGAAATACTTGAACACAGAGATGTTGGCAATACACCCGCATTTATCAAATTATGGGGAGGTTTTTCTAAATTGGGCTAATAGTATTCAAAGTAAGTGGGAAAATTATAACGAGGGGGGAGTGGATCTGTGGTTTTATTTATTGAAAGTTTAAATGTTAACATTTGTAGGTTTAAAAAGGATTTTATTGTAAGAGGTAGGCATGGGGAGAGGGCAATTGAATTAAAATATCATTCAGATTTAGAGGGGTGTAGGGGGATACAACGAATCTGTTTCGATACGAGGCTGCAGTGTTTCAAGTATGCGTTTTTAATTGCGGCATACAGACCTCTGCGCAATAATGCCACTAAGAAAAAGTTGGACAAAATGGCAGTTAATGGTAGGGAGGGTTCAAAGTTCCCCAAAGTACATTTTAATTGTTTAAATGGTCAATATCCCGTGACACTAAAAGGAATAGATGTTTTTGAGCGGGCTAATGCACATTTAAAGATTGGTGTCCTGGTGTTACAGTATGAACCAGAATTTGAAGAGGGTCAGCGTTCCGATAAGAAGGGTGTATTATTTCCAGTGCGGGCTCCCTCAATTGAATCAGTAGAACATTGGGCGTGGCTTCTATACAGCCCACCCACAGACTCCGATTCAATTGGTCATTTCAATCCGATTACGGATATTAGTAGGGTTCTAAGTGAGGGTAAAAAGGGGCGAGGTGGTGTGTGTTATTACTGTCCAACATGTCTCTCAAGATTTCGCTCTGATTTAAAGTTAAAGCATCACATGAAACACTGTAAATGTCATGGATACCAGGCTGTGGAGACGGTAAGCGGAGATAGAGCGATCTTACGTTTTAAAAATTTTCAAAACACGCTCCTGCAGAGCAATAAGATCGCTTTGGACTGTGAGGCTAAGCTGACAGACGTGTGCGATCCGTCAAATTCAAATCATGTTAAAATACATGAAGCCATAGGGGTCTCTTACGCTCACGCGCAACGAGATTCCAATAATACTATGCAAGTGTTGGAGGTAGTTGAGATGTTGAGTGACGGTGAAGACTGCATGCGCTCGGCATTGGTCAGTCTAATCAAAACAGCGAACGGTGCAATTTCGCGCCTTTGTTATACAAACTATCCTATGCTCCTATCACCAGATGACATAGTGGCCATTAAAAATCGTAAAATGTGTTGGGTTTGCAAGGGAGAATTTGATGATGGTGTTGGGAATGGGGGAGGAGGAAGGTGATCGACCATGATCATTTGTGGCAGTAAATTACATCGGGAGGGAGTAACTTTAGAGGGGTAGCACACCAGTCATGCAATTTAAACGTTAGACAACAATATTTCGTACCTGTTTTTATACACAATTCCAATTACGACTTAAAGTTTGTTCTTCCGGAGTTGGCCCGCATTGCCAAGGGAGGAGTTGTAGATGACGCATGGATAGATGGTTATTTTCATATAATATCATACCCAAATCATCGGAGAAGCTACTGCTGCTAGAATTCATGTGGAAAACAGTTGACAAGGGTAACACGTGCCTGAATAAAATCCGTTTTTTAGACTCTTTTAGCTTCTTCCCCAAATCTTTAAGTCAATTGATTCAGGTGCAGAAAAGTGACAATTTTGATAGCTTCCCCCTCCTCAAACAGCGCTTCCCCGATGATGAAATGTATGATTTATTAACGTGTAAGGGTATATATCCATATGATTATTACAACTCTGGCTCGAGGCTAGATGAGGTGTCACTACCGCCCATTGAAGCTTTTTACAATTCTCTTACTGAGAGTGAGTGCACCACTAGCGACTACGAATTTGCTAAGAGGGTTTGGGCAAAGGGTGGATGTAAAAATGGGTGGGATTATTGTAAACTTTACTTGGCCAGTGACGTACTCACTCTTCTGGATATTGTGTGCAAAAATACGGATAAAATCTATGGGGAATTTGGGTTGGATTTAGGTTATTATTTTTCCACTCCCCATTTGGTGATGGACTTGATACTTAAAATCAGCAAAGAAGAAATAGGTCTGATGGCCGATGTGGATCAGCATCTGTTTGTAGAGAGATCAATGAGGGGTGGGTATGTTTTTCACGGGGATCGTATCATGAAAACTGATCCGAGTGGACAGCACACCGATGAAAAGTCGGACGCAGTTTTTTTGGATATGAATTCTCTTTACCCATCGGCAATGTCTCACTACTGTTTGCCGTGTGGCAATTATAAATGGCTTAACAATCCCTGTGCTTCGAATTTCCCCGACATTGCCAGTGTTGAGGAGAGTGGGGCACAGGGATGGTTTTTTTAAATTGACGGTGAAATACCCATGGAAATCCATGACTCGGTAAAAGACTTTGTTTTTCCGTGCATAAATAGACCGGTGGGTAGGGACTCTCTGAGCCCCTACAATTTATTTTTAGTAGAGGACGGGAGTATGCACTGGGTACCTTCAAAACAAAAACTAATTGCCGATCTCAACCCGAAACAGAATATCGTTGTTCATCACGTGCTATTGAAATGGATGGTGTCCAATGGTTTCAAGGTCACAAAGATTCATAGAGCCCTCCAATTTGATCAAAAGCCTTACATGAAAACGTTTATTGACACCTTTGTCAGTAAGCGTTCACAAGCGAAAACGAAAGTTGAAAAAGAAGTCTATAAACTCATTTTGAACTCAGCTTTCGGTAAAATGTGCGAGAGCGTACGACACAAAAGTCGATGTGACATTGTAACCAACCCCAAAGATTGTGCTCGAATCATTGCGGATCCAAACTTCACATCGTTCACAATCATAGACTCCAATATGGTGCTCCTACATCGCAAGAAAAGAAACATTGTATTAAATAAAAATATTGCAGGCGGAAGTGCAATAACTGAAATATCCAAGAAACTCATGTTGTCATTTTATTATAATGTATGCAAGGTACAGTGGCCGATTGAGGGACAAGTTCAAGTGTACTACGGGGACACTGATTCACTCCTGTTAAAAGTCAAAACTGAAAATCTATTGAATGATTTGGAAAATGGCGAGTACATTAGCTCACGAATGGACTACACTAACTGGGACGAATCCCTCTACCGGAGCTAGTGAAACGCCAGGCCCCAAATCAATTGTTAATGTTAAAATCTGAAACGGGTAGCGATCTGATATCCAGTGGTGTGTTTCCTGGACCGAAGGTATACTGTGTGGAAACGCACGGCAAGGATATCAAACAAGTTTGCAAGGGGGTACCTACACACTTTGTAAAAAATAATTTCGACATTAGTGTGTATAGAAACTGTGTGGAACGTAGTTTAGTGCCAAGGGCGAAAGTCATGGCGATTCGCTCTTTACAATTTAAAAACTACACAGTTAGAGTTGAGAAAAACGCCATGTCTGCCATATCGGACAAAGTCTATGTACTTGAGGATGGTGTGAAGGTACTACCACACGGTCATTATTTAATTTCAGACCGAGTTGAATGTACAGAGTACAGAAAACAACTCGGTCTAAAAACATTAACTTAAATTCACTAAAAAAAAAAGTATAAATTGGGTGGGAGGGTTTTTTGGGTAATTAGGTTTTTTAATTCTTTTTTTTTCTCTATCACAAACAATTTTCAATGTGTGTGTGTGCAAGGCAGATCAATTTCCAGTATTTAATGCCGGCCACGCCCCCGGCCACCGCAGCGGCCGCCCCCCGGGGGGGGGGGAGGACCCCAAAATTTAAAATGTTGTAAGTAAAAGTTTATGATATTATTTCACAAGTGTGCACATTAGTCCAATAAATGTTGTATTTTTTTCTAAATAAATAAATTAAAAAAAAAGTGTATTTATTTAACTGTTTTTTTTCTAGTGGTTATGTAAATGTTGTATTTTTTTTATAAATAAATTAAAAAAAAGTGTTTTTTTTATTCATGTTTAATGTGCATTTTTCAATGTAGTATTTTTTTTTAAGTATTGTTACCTTTTTATGTATATAATAAAAGAAAATATTATTCTTTATTCTTCTTCTTCTCGTTATTATTCTTGAACGGAGTAGTAGTAATAGGGAAATTATTTAGTCATTAGACAGCCATAGTCTACAGTTAGTTGTCCAGGTGAACTGTTGAAGGGAACATGTATCAATTTAAAACACCATTCAGATCGTTTCTGTGTGGACCGTCAATGTCGGGCAAAACAACACTCTTAACTAAAATAATTAAAAATTGTGATAAAATGTTTGTGGAAAAGCCGAAAAAAATCTACTATTGCTATAGTATTTGGCAGGAGTCATATGATAAAATAAAAGCGATTGCCACCACCATGGGGTTGGTGCAGATACAATTCATACAGGGACTTGATGTTTTCAGCATTATTGAACAAAACTCTTGGTTGATCATTGACGATCTGGCTGAATCTATTGAACAATGGTCCCAGGAAATGCTACAACTGTTCACTGTTCGCTCTCATCATGAACAGATTTCCGTTACTCTGGTTCTACACAATCTCTTTCATCAGAGCAAATGTATGCGAACACTTGCATTGAACTGCACCTACTATATCATCTACAGAGTTGTTCGTGATTCTAGCTCGCTAATAACTCTCAATAAACAAATCTATCCGGGAGCCCCCAAATTTCTGCTCTCAGCATACAATCAGGCAACTAATAAACCCTACGGCTACATCCTATTGGATCTTAATCAAAATACACCCGAGGATCTGCGTGTAGTCACAGATATTTTTGACAATGAAATTACAGTATATCTCCCCGTGAACACTAAAAAGACCTATTAGTTGCTATCATGACACTGAAGAAACTACATGAAAATAGACATTTGTTTTCAGTTCTAAGCACTTCAAAACCTCCGCTTAGGAAAGCAATACTCAAGCACGGTATTGACAATGATTTCATTAATCTAATATCTGAACTTTGTTTAAATTTGATCGAGGGTAATGTTCAAGTGCCAGAAGTAGTTAAGCAACAGGCAAAGCAGCATCGTTCCATTGTACGTACATTGGCCTCTAAAAAGAAAGGAAAGAATTTCAAAAGGAAACGACTTCTTCAGGCGGGCGGTAGCTTTTTCACACTTTTACTGCCAATAATTGCAGGACTTGTAAACAGTTTTCTCTAGAAAGAGAGAGAGAATGGCAAAACCATATAAATTGACTCCAATAGAACTCGCTCTCTCACCCGTCGAACACTTTGAGAACAATCTGAGTAAATTCCTTGACAATGAGAATATTGAGGATGATAAAAAACTGCTTTTACTTCAAGATGCACTTCGCCGAGTGGACAAACACAAGTCCTATCGGTCGAAGCCCACTGCTGCTGCTGCTGCTGCTGATCCCAAAAAAGAATCATCTCCTCAAGAGTCCGCTGCTGCTGCTGGAACACAATTAAAGAAGGAGGAATTGGATTCAATTGTATTGAAAATTGGAAATCTAATGCCCCACTCATATCGTGAACAAAGTAAACGACTCCTAGCCTATCTCTTGGAAAGTGGTCAAGATCACATTCAAGTTGAGAGCAATGGGACAGGGATTATAATTCAGGGCAAGAGCTATAATCTACTTGATTTAATCTATGAAATGGTTACAAATCGTAAAGAACTATTATCATTTGACGCTCATCTATACAACTTTCTAAATACATTAAACTTCCCCAAAAGTCTTATTGGCAATAGACAAATTCTAAAAAAATTAAATGAACATGCATCATCATCATCATCATCAACAACATTGACACCATTAAAAAATGAACTTGAAGAAGAAGATTTTAAATCAATTTTGGAAAATACTAGCACACCGCTGATAGCTAGACAAAAGCGAAGACGTATCAAGTCAACGTCACCATCACCACCACCACCACAGCCAGTATACAAAAGGGTAGCGGACGTTACACAACGTGTTTACGTTCAAAATGGTTGAAGTTCTGAAAGGTGTTTATGAAAATATTGGTGAGGCGGGGAGTTTAAGTTCCCCACCACTCTTTCCAAAGTCACTGGTGTTCGCACTAAAAATGTACAAGACTATCTACAAAATGAATCAAGTTACACTCTGCATAGAAATCATAGACTTCGTGCCAATCAATATCGAAAAACTAAAGCCTTTTACCCATTGCATATAATGCAAGCAGATCTCCTGACTCTAGATGAGCTTCAACGACGTCACAATACACCGTACAAGTACATTCTACTTGCAATCAGTGTTTATAGTCGCTATGCATATGCAATTCCATTGCGATCAAAGAGAGGTGTTGAAGTTGCTCAGGCCATTGAAAGTATTCTCGAACAGGATTCATATAAAAAAATTCAAACGGATCGCGGTAGTGAATTTGTTAATCCCCATGTTGCAAAAGTACTAGAGAAATATAGTACACTGCTCTATCATAGTCACAGTCCTATAAAGGCTGCAATGGCCGAACGATTGATAAGAACTATTCGACTTTTAATTTCAAGGTATTGTACATTGAAAAATACATCGGCTTTTATTCATGATCTTGATAAAATCATGTTGATTTATAATCAACGACCTCATCGATCGTTGTCCAACTCTACGCCAACGGAAGTTCATCATTCTGATCATGATACAATTGACACCTTTCTTAAACAGTATTCCAATGAATCGTCGGCTGTCAAGAAGATGAAAAATAAATTCAATGTTGGTGATACCGTTCGAATTAATAGAACAACTAATGTTTTTGAAAAGGGGAATTACTTATGGTCCACCGAACTTTTTAAAGTGGCAAAAATCCTAGACACTAAACCCATAACTTATCGCCTGCGTGATACCAAAGATGAAGAGATTCTCGGCGGCTTTTATGACTATGAACTACAAAAAGTTAAAAATGCTAGTGAAATCTATCAAATTGAAAAGATATTAAAGACACGTACTCGCAGGGGTAAGAAACAGTTACTTGTTCGGTGGCTAGGATACAACTCTGATTTTGATTCTTGGATCGGTGTTGAAGATATTGACAATGCCCCATGATTTCTATGTAACATTCATGTCCAACGTTCCGATCCTCTCTACAATGACTTGAATACGACAAGTGATTTTTGGACAAAACTCTCCCCTGCCATCAAATTTGACGGTGCATATGAGGTGGCTCTTGTCGACTGTATTCTCAAAAATACCTATGACATCCTGAGAAAGGATCGTAAATATGATATAAAAATTAGACCCTATAATTGGCCACCACCACCACCACCACCTTCAGGTGATCAAGAACAAATTCGAAAAATCAATTGGATGGATTATCCATATGTTGAATTACCCTACGAGGAACTCACCTGTATGAATGATTTATGTCGTTCTATTAATAAAAGAATTTCCGCTCGTAAAAAGGGAGCTTTTCATTTCAACTATTCAAAGGAGGAGGGCAAGATCTACATTAGTTCACCTATTGCCAGCGAAACGGTTATTCTCAATGATAACCTAAAGGATGTTCTTGGCTTTAAGCTCAATATAATCAATGGTAAAAGTGCCGGAAACACTAATTTCATTTTTGCTGACTACCCACCTGCCTTCTCCACAGACACTTGTATATTTCTCTACGCTTCATTTGTGGAAACATCGAGAGTCGGTAATTCAAATGTTCCCCTCCTACGAGTTCTTGAACGAAAAACCAATCAAGAGCATATTCATCACTACAATATAAAGCATCTTCAGTATATTCCCGTAAACACTTCCTATTTGGAACTCTGTCAGTTAACACTAAGAACTGAATTAGGTGATCCTCTAGCAATTTCAAAAGGCTTAGCAGTGATTACATGTCATTTTCGACCCATTGTCAACGACAGCACAATCACCTAAAATGAACAATAGGAGAATTCCATTTGTCTGTCCCGATATCGATTGCTATGTTGGTGCTTTGAGTCCACGTCAAATAGGCAATGGATTGGACTACTACAAGGGTCGTACTACAATGTCTGGCTACGGTCTTGGTAGCTTGTTAGCTAGGCTATTTCGTTCTGCACTACCCCTTGCCAGAAAATATCTTGTACCTGCTGCATCAAATTTTGCTGCCTCCACACTACAGGACTGGGGGTCGGGCAAGAATTTCAAGGAGAGTGTTAAGGAAAATATTAGATCTTCAGCAAGAGCCGTTGGTGAGCAACTAAAATCTCGACAAAATGGGGAGGGATTGAAAAGGATGCGTTCACGTCATTCACTCATCAGTCTCCACCAGGCAGGAAGCAAAGGACATCAACAAGGACTTTGAGGAATAAAACAACGAAGGCCAATAAGCAGAAGAAGAAGAAAAAGAAAAAGATTGTTAGATCAAAGAAGGATTTCTTCTGTTAAGATGACTTATCTCCCCCACAAGGAATCATATCCATCAATAAGTTCCTCATTGAATCTATTCAATGCTGAAAATGTTGATGTCAGTGTCAAGTATGGCTACTATGAACAATTTCACCCCCAACAACCCCTCTCGGAAAATATACACTTTCAAATATTTTCCAATGAAGACTATTTCATTGATTTGTCATCAACATTTATTGATTTAAATGTTGTGGTGAAGAAAAAGTCAGATAATACAACTCCAAATGCCGGCGATGGTCTCTCCTACGAGAACTGTATTCTACACAACCTATTCAAACAAATTAATGTATTCATTAATGGAACATTGGTGAGCACTAGCAATAATTTATCAAACTATGCAAGTTACATACAATTTATGATGATGACGCCAAAGGCATACAAGGAGTTGAGAGGACAATCATTGGGCTATGAATATCGATCAGGTGTTGATACTGACGGTGAGTTGACTACTGCAGTGACCCAAGAGTATCATCTGGTTGGAAAATTAAATCATGAGATATTCAATATATCCCAATGGCTACCCCCCAATGTCAAGATTGACATAAAGTTACAGATGGCCCCATCGAATTTCATTTTGAGAAAAACACTTCCTGCAGCACCCGATGCAAATGTCATTATCACATCGGCAATTCTCCACGTCCGAAAACAACAAGTTATGAGCTCTGTTGCATTGGCAGTGGAAAAAATAAGAGCGAATGGTAACAACATTAAACTTCTTATTCCCCATACGATCACCAATCAACGTCACATTGCCACCGGCTCTCGTAGCTATAGCGATTCATCATTTATCAATGGAGAAATCCCATCAAAATTGGCTTTGGCCTTTGTGAAGAGTGGGAGTGCCGTTGGATCCTGGACTGAATCCCCCATGATTTTAATTTTTTCGGTCTATCTAGCCTTGTGTGCAAAGTGAATGGTATTCCACTGTACACTCTATCATTTGACAAAAAATCCTATAGAACTCTGTACGAGTTGACCATGCAATCCCTAGATCATGACTCTCAACTATTTGAAAATGGAATAACCGATTCAATGTTTTCAAAAAATCATGGGGTTATTGTTTTGGACTTGTCTGGCACACAGGATATGAGCATAGTACGAACAGGGAATGTACGTTTAGAGTGTACATTTGCCAATGCTCTGACTGAGAGTATCACGCTAATATCACTGAGTCAATTTGAAACCTATTGGGAAATCACACCCGACGGCAGTGTTCTGCTAGACCTAGCACCATGAACACAAACCAAATAATCAACGTATTTAGTATGGATCCATACATGTCCCAGTACAAGTCCTATTGCATACCTTCGGACTTCATTGAAAAAATTCCAAGTGTTAACAATACCCTAATCATTGTTAATAGCAGTCCATCGACTTTGAAGACCGGTCATTGGCTATGCATCTTTCAAACAGCGAAGAATATTGAATTTTTTGATCCTCTTGGCCTATCGTATAAATTCTACGCACCATACATCAGCAACTTTATTGAAAGCAGAGGGAAAACCATTATTCAAAATCAACGAAGAGTACAGGATTTAACGACTAAGACATGTGGCTTTCATGCACTACTCCTTTTCATGTTCAGATGTCGTGGCTACACCTACAAGCAGTTTCTCAACATCTACGTTGACTTACCTCAATTGAACGACTTTCTAGTGGAGAATATACTTACAAGTGTATTTAATATTGATTTTAGTGCCCTAAGAATAAAATGTTCTAAAGATGTATGTGAAATTGTTTATTAATAAAAAAATTTATATACATGATAAAACGACTTTTCTACTCTTTAGATTTCATCCACTACTAGGTATTTGTCGACAACAACGAGTGCAGGTAGATTATCTGAATTCACAGTGTACTGATCCTGATGTACTGCAATGTCAGGATCACATTTTCTACAGTAGAGTGTGACTTCACTCTTGTCATATCTCTTTGTATAGTCAATGATACTATTCTCATTCATTCTATAGAATTCACATGTTTCAATTTGCTCATTTGAAGCAATTTCACAAACAGTGTCCTCAAGTGTCGAATCACATTCCGTCACAGCCAAATAAAAATCAGTGGGCTTATAATCATAACACCCAGTGTCTTCACAACGATGACGTAGAAACCATATTCTTTTGTTGTTCCAACAGTTGAATCGTTGACCCGGTTCCTCCTCCCAGAACAATCTAAAACCACGACGATACCAATCTCGTAGCAATAAACTAAAATCACGGTTAGGATTCTTTCCAATCATACCGGGATATGTACTCTCCCACTGATTACATTTATCATAATGACAATTGGAGCATAGGTGGCCTCTAGGATGAGAGTCACACACCTCTTCAAGACAGGAATTACAACCTTTAATTTGTACAGCATATCCTCTATGCAATTTACACGGGTTGCATAATCTACACTTTTCATCATACTCCTCAATCATTGTGCAATGCTCACATGATGATGACCAGCTGCCCAGTGAGTACATACATAACGGACATGTGTAGAACATTTTGTCATGTGTTGACACTCTCACTACCACAATGAAACTGAGCTAGCAACAACAAAAAATTGTCTGAGATAGAGAGAGAGAGGAGTAAATCATCCTTGAGCACCATCTTTCTCATGAAAAAAGTCCTAAATTTCAAAACTAATGTTTAAAAGCATATCCACAATATCATTTTGCCGTGTCGCGATCAATATATCAATAAATTGTGTAAATGCATTTGGACCACGATGTAGAAGCTTCATACAATAGTCTAATGATGGAGAATCAGTTTTCATTATATCAACAAGCATTCCCCGAGAAAATATCTTCCTTTGAATAGACAACTCTAGAAAATCAACATCTAGAATCAAACGTTTTTCCATAAGAACTAGATTCCTCATGATTCGCTCTTTCTCGAATCTATCCATTTTTTCTAGAGTCCTAACTCTCTCACAACCAACTTCAGACTAATCAGAATTTCTTTTTGAACTCTAGAAAATATACGCTAGTCTACTATAGAAAAAAAAATACCATTGATTTAGAAACATTTTTATTGAACATAATTACAATAATAATAATATTCACTGATGCATTTTGTTCTCATCAATATATTTCGATAGGACATCTAATGCTGACCGAAGTTTATTTATATGGAGAATATTCACTTTTCCAGCAAAACATAGTTGCTCCTCCTGCTTAAACTTGCTTAATGATATCACGTATCTCGCATACATAATGTCCCATTCAAGACATAGTCTACAGCCAGCGGTTATTTCCACAGCTACATTGGGTACTCGTATATCGTTGCTGCCGCTGCTGTCGGTTCCATCATTAATCTCCAATAGTGTAAATGCACCACTCATTTTTTTTTCTCCACTAATATCCTCTCAAATAAACTATTCTCTCTCTGAATTCAATTCTCTTACTAATATGAACTACAATGAAAATTACACCTTATATCCGAATCCAACTACTAATCAAGTAGTTAGTGTGACCGTCGCTCTCTCTCTCTCTGTTTGACCTCCAAAAAATGGGTGTTACCTCAGAAAACCCGTCTGGTAAGGTAAGTATCGTTCATTGTAATAGGCAAATGGCCCTGGTAACCCAATTACTTGAAAATATACACACATATCCATGCCTCAGGCTTGTGAAAGTGCATGTATATTTTCAAGTAATTGGGGCCTTACTACTCACACATAGGGTAATTCACATAGATACACATAGAGATAAGGTTTTTACTGAAATCTTTGTCGTAGAAACTTGAAAAAGGGTTCATTCGATTTGAAATTCAAAGGGCTAGTACCCTTTTTAACAGTCGAAAGTGATTTGAGGGCAACTAACCCCCCTCTCACGCCCACCTTTTCCCAAGACACTCCCCCACAACCCTCAGTGCAAGGATTATAAGTTATGCCCTTGGGGCATATAAGGTTTTTATTGAAATCTTTGTCGTAAAAACTTGAAAAAGGGCTCATTCGATTTGAAATTCAAAGGGCTAGTACCCTTTTTAATAGTCGAAAGTGATTTGAGGGCAACTACACCCCCCCCCTCTCACGCCCACCTTTTCCCCAAACACATCCAATAAAAATTTTCAGATAACCATTTGATTCAACGTAGTTGAAAGTTTTGGAAATTAGATCTTTAAGGATGACAACCCCTCTCCACACAGCCGTCAGGGCAAGGGTCGTAAGTTATGCCCTGGGGGGCATATAAAGTTTTTATTGAAAGTGTTGCCGTAGAAACTTCAAAAGGGCTGATTCTATTGGAAACTGAAAGGGCTAGTGCCTTTTTTAATAGTTGGAAGTGATTGGATAGCGACTAACGCCCCTCTCACGCCCACCATTTTCCCAAACACATCCAATCAAAATTTTGGGATATCCGTTTTGTTCAACGTAGTTGAAAGTTCTGGAAATTAGGTCTTTAAGGATGATAACCCCCTCAGAGCCCTCAGTGCAAGGTTTGTAAGTTATGCCCTGGGGGCATTATAGTTTATATTGAAAAATGTTATAGAGATTTCAAAAAGTGCTCATTTGATTGGAAATTGAAATTGCTCTTTTTAATAGTCGAGAGTGAGTGGGGAGTAATTATCCCCCCTCTTACGCCCACCATTTCCCCAGAAACATTCAATCAAAGTTTAGAGATAGCCATTTTGTTCAACATTATGTTGAACAAAGAAAAATTATGTATTTAAGGATTACAAACCCCCGAGAGCCCCAAGGGCAAAGGTTGTAGTTTATGCCCTGGGGGCATATAAGGTTTTATAGATAGAGTTGCCGTAAAACTTCAAAAGGGGCTCATTCAATTCGAAATTGAGAGGGCTAGCGCCCTTTGTAATAGTAGAAAGTGATTGGAGCATAACTAACCTCCCTCTCACGCCCACCATTCATCCAAACCCATCCAATCAAAATTTTCAGATAGTCATTTTGTTCAACGTAGTAGAAAGTTCTGGAAATTAGGTCTTTGAGAATGACCTTAGGGTAAGGGTTGTAATTTATGCCCTGGGGGCATATAAGGTGTTTATAGAAAGCGTTGTCGTTTCCAAAAGGGCTCATTCGATTGGAAATCGAAAGGCCTAGTGCCCTTTTTAATAATCGAAAGTGATTGGAAGGCTTGCCATTTTTATAGTAAAGATCGATGTGGGTATAATGTATTATTTTTTGTTGTTGTTGTTGTTTAGACCAGAGCCCTTCGTATCGAAGGAGTTGGGAACTTCAAAAGAGCTCATTCGATTGAAAATAGAAAGGGCTGATGCCCTTTTTAATAGTCGAAAGTGATTGGAGGGCAACTAGTCCCCCTTTTAATCCCCCCTCCTATTTGCCCATTATGTTTAAAAACTAAATGTTGCCTTAAGATTAAATCAAAATGCACTGTGATACTGCTAATTCCCAATAACGCATCTCAGCAGTATTCGAAGAACGATTGAAGGTATTATGTTCAAACTTTCGGGGCTACTTCTGCACTTAAAATTTAACCAAATCAAAATAGCATAAGTGTATCCAAGCTATCAAAGAAAGTAAACAGATTTTTTTGCGAATGGTATCAAGTTTTCCATTTCAGGTCAACTAGAGGAGGTATGAAACTAAATTAAACAGTACTATCTGTGTCCAGATTTTTAAAAGGGTGTATGTTGTTAAAAATTGCTGAAAATTTTTCTCCAGTCTACAAATAGCCGGCAAAAATATAAAGTCTTATAAAATGAAAAGATTTAAAGTATCATTTTCTTTTTCCTGAAAAGACTATGTCAATATAAAACGAACAGAAATTAATCAAAAAAACTTTTTCTACACGATAAGTTTTTCAAAATAAACTAAAGGACTCAATTAAACAAAAAAAGAGCAAAAATAAAATCATATAATCTACCAAGCGTGAAACTACCACAAATCAGCATTGATAAATAAATGCAACCCAAAACGAACAGAAATTACAATAAATAACCGAGTCAAACTCAAAACAAGCAGAGATTAACATAAGTTGGGCGCAAAATCCCTATGCCTCCCGTAGGCCATAACAAAATTTGCACTTTACTGAAAAAATACAAATGAATGTGCATTGTCAGTTTAGTATACATATACTGATATTTAGTAATCAAAATGTTAATATTATTTGATTTATTAAAGTTATAAAAGTAAAAACATTTATATTTTTTCAGTAGAGTGCATATTTTGTTCTGACCTTGGGAAGGCATAATCACTTAAGATCCCACCACAAAGTTCTCTCGGGTTGAACAAAGTTCAACTCGAGAAATTACGAATGGCAAACGCAATTGGCGCTGTAGTCGTGCGTATTTTTGATTTTATCGACAAGTGTGACTTCATGTGGCACGGGCATAACTTTCGACGATTATATGTATTTATGTTTTATGGCTTACATTGTGGAATAGTAATGTGAAATCACTTTGTTGGTATCCTTGATTGTGATGATCTAAAATTTTTATGAAATTGGCATTTCAATTCAATTCACCACCGGGTCCCATTCTTTAAAGCAAGAGCACAGTTTATAGACAGTAAGCTTATCGCAGATAATTTCTGGTCTTCGGTCTCGGTGCGAACAAAAAGCTCCTCCCACTTGTTTCTGCCTTAGCGGATTAGTCTGTTATCGTCAATCACTGAGAAATGGTTACCAAGTGCATTATTCGTAATAGCGGGTTTCCACTTGTTTCGTGTCCAAGAGAAATCTGACTTGTCTACCCGCGAAAAGATCTGATAACGCCTATGTTTCTATCTACAAAAACGTTCTCCGGAGCACTCGCACCCCTGTCCGGGTTTTTTCAATGGGAGAGATAGAGAATGATCATACTGCTAATTCTATAAACTGTGAGCAAGAGCAACCATGAATAATCTGGTAGCCGTTCCAAGGACGAGCAAAACCGGAATGTAATTCATCAGACATAAAAATGTGTACATTTTTCATTGTTTACTTCTAGAACAAGAAGGTGAAAGGTGAATGGTTTTGACAGAAAATAAAATCTTAAATAGAAACTGAAACGACAGTTTCAACTCAAAACGTGCTAAAATATAAAAGTAACTGTTTTTCCTACTACCCTTGAATCAAAATTCTTAAAACTAAAACCGTGGGTGGTCATGACATAAATAAAGGCCGTTGAATAGTTTTAAATTAAGTAGTTAATAGATCACACTTTCATTTTTAGTTTTAACAGATATTTATTTTTAAATTTAGCAGGGATACAACTTTTTTTCCTTTTTTTGTATATTTGGAGGTGAAGAAAACCGTTGTTAAAGTATGTTATTTTACTCTTTTTGGCCCTAGGTATCTTTTAGAACAGAAAAGTAAATCTTTTCTTAGTTCATCCTACCCGTTCAATTTTTATTCTGAACATTCTCACTTGTTTCTTAAGACTTCGGGTCGATATCACGCCTGTCTTTCCTTCAAATAAGTAACAGCCTTGGTATCATTTATGTACAATAAATTCCATAGCTGAAAACATTTTTTTTTGTGTTCTGAAGGTTTGATCTTCTGAACAGACAAAAATTAAATATGAGGATTGAAAAAAGGTGAAAAAAGTCATTTTGCAGCGCAGTCTTTAACCATCGTTTTCCAAATAATCTCATAGCTATAAGGTGCAATAGAACTTTCAACTATTAAAGTGAAGCCTTTTGAATTACCACAGGAAAGAAAAATATGCTTAATTACCGATATTCGTAATAGAATCTTGAATCATGATATTATATGCCATGAATATTCTTTCTAATTCATTCACGAATGATATTTTCACTATCACTATTGGAAATTACTCCTGAATCAAGATTTTGACTGGGTATTTTTTGATTTTCCAGAAATTTTTCATGTTTTCGTGAAATTTTTGTAATGTGTTTCCTGCTCTTTGAAAAATCCCCTTTCCCGTTCCTATGCATATTTGTAGCAAGTTTCACGTGATAAAATTCATGGTAAGACTCGATAAAAAAAAAGTCTCAAATCAAGTTATGCCATTACATTAGGTCGCACATTAGGTCATTACATGGCCTAATTTACAAAAACGAATTTATATACAAAAGTTGTAATTTTAAGATCTCGCGATTCAATCAAACAGTTCGTGGTAACGAACTGTAAGTAAGGAGCGACCCGGCTCAATGGTAACCGAAACTCTAGAAAACGGCATTTTGATACAAATAGATACATCAAAAGAATTACATTTTAATGCTGATTTCAAATATATAAGTTTCATCAAGTTTAATCGTACCCATCAAAAGTTAGGCGCCTGAGAAAATTTGGCTGATTTTCGAAAAAGGGGGAAAGACCCCTAAAAGTTATAGAACCTTAATGAAAATCACACCATCATATTCTGCGTATCACAGAACCCTACTGTAGAGGTTTCAAGCTCCCATCTACAAAAATGTGGAATTTTGCATTTTTTGCCAGAAGAAAGATCACGGGTGCGTGTTTATTTGTTTTTTTTTTTTTTTTTTTTCCCAGGGGTGATCGTATCGAACCAGTTGTCCTAGAATATCGTGGAAGGGCTCATTAGAATGGAAATTGAAAGTTCTAGTGCCCTTTTTAAGTGACCAAAAAAATGGAGGGTAACTAGGCCCCCTCCCACGCTCATTTTTTCCCAAAGTCACCTGATCAAAATTTTGAGATAGCCATTTTGTTCAGCATGTTCGAAAATATTATAAGTATGTCTTTTAGGATGACATAATTCCCCGAAGTTCCCGGGGGGAGGGCTGAAAGTTATGAACTTTACCCAATGTTAACATATAGTATTGGTTATTTGGAAGTATACAGACATTTTCAGGGGAGATTTTTCCTGGTAGTGGGGGGGTGGGTGGGTCAGGGGTTATGTGGGAGGATCTTTTCATGAAGGAAGTTTTCATGGGGGAAGGGACATTGCTATGAAGGGGACGCCGGACTTCCCACCATTATTTAAAAAAAGATCATAAATTTAATAAAAAAAAACAAGTATTTCAACTGCAACAGTAGCAACATCGAAACTTTAAACGAACAGAAAATATTACATATATAATTGGGTTCACCCCTTAGTCAATGCCTCGCTCTTTAAGCCAAAGATTTTTTAGTACTTTCATAAGAGCTATTTATTCTAATTAACGGCCTTTGTGATTAAGCGGTCATTTCTAAAGAATTGAAACAAAATTTGAACTTTCGCTTAAAGAGCGAGGTATTGACTAGGGGGCGAACCCCCTAATAAACGTATTAAAAATATATGAATATAGAAGTTCGTTACGTAAGTTAATTCGTAAGTTACGTATATTTATTACTAATAAAAACGTTCGTAAATAAAATTAAACAAGTTTTGAGAAAGCCATTTAACTAAATAAAAGTAAGTTAATATGAAAATTTCGTTTTAATTATTCATGTACGGTGAGCCAAGATCAAAACCTGTATTTATTCAAAAACGTTCAAAAATTAAATAAAAAAACAAGTTTTTTAAACTGAAAGTAAGGAGCGACATTAAAACTTAAAACGAACAGAAATTATTCTGTATATGAAAGAGACTGTCCCCTCCTCAACGCCTCGCTCTTTACGCTAAAGTTTGACTCTGTCTCACAACTTTATTTTTTAAAACAATAAAAAACTTTAGCGTAAAGAGCGAAGCGTTGAGGAGGGGACAGTCTCTTTCATATACAGAATAATTTCTGTTCGTTTTAAGTTTTAATGTCGCTCCTTACTTTCAGTTTAAAAAACTTGTTTTTTTATTTAATATTTAACATAAACTGAATGGAGAAATTAATTGTAAAATTTTGTCTTTGCAAGTTTAAAAAAAATATAAAATTAAAGAAGAATCAAGTGAATAATTATGCCCTCAATAGGTGTCAAAAACACTCAAAATATAGTTTGAATTGCCGCCTACCGCTCTTTCTGCCACCATGGATTGCTTCCATTGAATAAATTTGGACTTTTTATACCCTTTAAATATAGCCAAGTATATTTTCAAAAACTTCGTTTCATTTTCAAACAATTCGTGGTAACGAACTGTATGTAAGGAGCGACCCGGCTCAATAGTAACCAAAACTCTAAAAAAGGAGTTTTGATACCAATAGATACATCAAAAGAATCAAATTTTAATGCTGATTTCAAATATATAAGTTTCATCAAGCTTAGTCCTACCCATTATAGTCGATTTAGTCGGGGCCATCATAAACCTTTCCCCATGTTTTATATTTTGATATTGGCCGTCATTTTAACAAAAAAAGGGAAATTGACTAAAAATATTTTCTCGACCAGCCGTGACGACAGGTAAACTATCGACGCATAAGATTAACGTTGTATGTAGTAAACAGTCATATGGCTTCGATAGTGGTGTCGTTTGGGATGGGGGAGTGGGGTTGTTGCCCCCCCCCCAATAATTTGGAGGAAAAAACAGATATTTTTTTAATTAATCTGTGCTCGTTTGTAATATAAAAGATGCAAAAACAAGAGTCTATTAAACTTCCTAATATGTTTGACATTAATATTTATGCAAATGTACCGCCTTTGAAACCATATCAAGTACATAGGTGAGCCTAGTTAACGGTAAATGTTGGGGTTCCACCCCTGTTTCTTTTCCTTTCAGATAAATGACCTGTTTTCGTTTTCTTAATTACACTTGCTTATAGTATAATTTCAAAAGACAGGTTAAATTCTCGTTGCTAAGTTAGAGGCGTCGCAATAAGTAAGCTTTGAAGTAAGTTCTATTTTTGTACTTCCTGGTTTGAAGTTATTGAAAGATAAAGCTAAGAGGTAGAATTGGTTTTGAATGGGGATTAGGTTGATTGGCTGGGCCAAGCGAAGGTCCACCCCTATGAACAGTTGCTGTACTTATTATTATTATATTTTTTTAGTCTGCGTTTAGACCCCATTCGGGGAGATATATTTTTGTGATTATTGTGACCCTTTGGAAGAATACAAGTAAGGTATTTTCTACAAACTGTGTACTAGTTTCCGTAACCCAGGCAGGGAAGGAATAGAGACACGAGGTACCGTCATTATTATATTGACAGGGAGGTTTGTTACCTCCAAGCAGAGAGTTAGAGATTTTCTAGCCCCAACCCAAGGCGGGTACACTTGGCCTTAGAAAGTGGCCATTTGACCACTCGATCGCGTTATCATACCCTGGGACAGGGTATACTATAAATAGGGTAGTACCAAACCCGATATTTGCAGAACCGGTTTGGTAGACGCAGGCACCACATTATAATTTGGGGCCGGGGCTTTCCCCTCCAATAAGTGGTGACAACCGTATATTACCACGCCAGTGTCGTTGTAGCTTACCACTATAATACTGGTGGCGTTGTGGCCTACCGGTATAACACTGTTAACTAAAAAAACCACGAACAGTAAATTTGCGAAAATACTATACTTCCTATTTCGCCTCGTTTGCTCAAGTCAAATTTGTTACCCTGATATATAAGGTTCTTTACTTCCTTTAATCTGTCAGTGCAAGAATAAATTTTCTTGTTTTAAAACTATCAAAAGTGGATATAAATACACCCTCTACATCTACAAGCAGGGAGAAATAGAATCATTGAAGAAAAAGAAGGTAGATACACAGTGAATATAATTTCCCGAATGATTATTGTAAAAGAAAATAAGACTTGATGATTTTTATAATAATATTCATACTATAGCTAGATAGGTCGAACCACTTTTAGTTTGGTCATAGAAGTTGGTAGAGAGGGGGGATTTGCCCCAGGAAACAACCAATTGTTTTAATTTTTACTTCCAATATTTAATTGAAACTCGAATATAGCTCCAAATCCTCTTATTTGTAATTGAATTGCCCATAAGGGGGCAAGGGGAGGGGCGTCAGCCCCCCTGGCTGAATGACGGTGTCATATATTTGAATTAATTTAAAAAACTTTTTTCACCGAATAAGTTTTCAAAGAAATGTAAAGAGTTCTATTAATTCAAAAATGGGCAGAAATAAAGTCAATTAATCTTCCAAGCGTAAAACTACCACAAATCACTATCAACAATTAAATGCAACTCAAAACGAACAGAAATGATAATAAATAGCCTAGTCAAACTCAAAACGAGCAAACATTAACATTACTAGGGCTGACGACCCCCATGCCTTCTCAAGACCAGAACATAAATTAGGCTTTACTGAAAAAAAAGACCGTGGATTGTCAGTTTAATACAGCTATACTGATATTTATTCCTTAAAATAAAAAAGGGTAAACAAAAGTGAGTAAAAAAAGTTTTTTACTTGTTTAAGTAAACAAAAGTGAAACCATTTAAGCATATTTTGTTTTCAGTAAAGCGAAAATTATGTTCTGGTCTTGAGAAGGCAAGGGGGTTAATAGCCCTACTAATGTTAGTTTTTGCTCGTTTCGAGTTTGACTCGGCTATTTATTCTAATTTCTGTTCATTTTGAGTTTCAGGTATTTATTTATAGTGATTTGTGGTAGTTTTACGCTTGGATGATTACTTGACTTCATTTCTGCTCATTTTTGGCTTAATGGAGCTCTTTAGTTTTCCTTGAAAAACTTGTTTTGTCGAAAAAGTTTCTTTAGATGAATTTCTGTTCCTTTTTTATTGACAAAGTCATTTTCATGAAAACAAAAATTTTGTATCTTTTCGGTTTTTTATAAGAATCTATAGTTTGGCATAATTGTGAGGGTTTGACATGCCCAATATCCCTAAAGAAATAGTTGCTGGACCGTTCTACTATGCTACACAAAATAGTTGTCTCAAAATTTTGACTCGATGTGTTTGGGAAATAAATTGGCTTGAGAGACGGGCTGATTGCCGTCCAATCTCTTTTTAGTCTTAGAATGGGCCCTAGAACTTTTAATTTTGAACTGAATTAGCTTCTTTAAATGTTTCAGTGATATTTCTAGCTACTATAGAGTGGTGCTGCCTATGATATTGCTTATATGCCCTTTTGAAAACCCGCATGTATACATTTTTTTCGTTTAATTGGATAGCCCCCTAAACACTTCCTAGAATTTTCACTTTAATACTCTTGGTGTCATTAGTTACAGTAACTGTAGTTGTAGTACTAAAAGTATGCACATAGTGCCTTCTGGCTAGTTCAAAATCCCCCGCAACTTATTCTTAAAGGTCTAACTCAATAATATAAGTAGTTCTTGAGATATTGCTTTGTCACCTTTTGAAAGTCCACATGCTCATAGTTTGTTTTGATTTAGTTCAATGTCCACCTAATATTCCTTATATTTGTTTACTGAAGACGTTGTTATATTCTCTATGGACTATTGACTACAAAATGGCTATCTCACAATTTCGATAGAATCTGCTCGGGGAAAATAGTATATCAGGGGGAGGGGGCTATTTTCTCTCCATCAAGCTTGACTCTTAAAATGGAACTAGAACTATGTATTTCATGTCAAATGAGCCTCCACTAAAGTTCACAAGACCACCTCTTCATATAAACCTTACACCCCCCCCCCCGGGGCACAACTTAAAACCCTTACTCCCATACTCTAGGGGGTTGTGCTAACCTTAAAGACCATGTTATGAGATCTTTGGACTATTCTTTAACAAATGGCTTTCTTAAAATTTCTATCGTATGCATTTGGGGAAAATATGACGTGGGGTTGGGGTATAGCTGCCCTCCGATAAATTTGACTCTTAAAAATGGCTCTTCAACTTCCGATTTCCAGTCCAAAGAGCCCCCTCCGAAGTTTATACTACCACTGTTTCCATAAAAACCTTAAATACCCTCGGGTATTTAAGGTTTTTCGGGTATTTAAGGGGGTTCTCATCCTCAAAGACATAATTTCTGGACTTTTAAACTACGTCAAACAAATAACTATCTCGAAATCTTGACTGGAAGTGTTTGGGGAAATGATGGGCGTGGGAGGGGGGATGGTTGCCCTTCAGTCTCTTTTGACTATCAAAGAGGGCGCTAGCCCCCTCAATTACCAACCGACTGAGCCCTTTTCGAAGTTTCTACGACAACAAATGGCCATCTTAAGATTTCTATCAGATGCGTTTCGGGAAAATGCAACATGTGTGGGGGGGGGGGGTATTTGCCTTCTGATCACTTTGACTCATAAAAAAACACTATAACTAACACTATAGCTTAAAAAAGCACTATAACTGGTTGCCCTCCATGAGCTCTTTTTGAAGTTCCTATGACTTTTCTTTCTATAAGAAGTGCCCTGGTCTAAAAACAAAACAATATATTGGGCCCACATCGCTCTTAACTTTGGCAGCGCTATCGCGCTGCTTATGATACTTTGTCTTGAGATTTCAGCTACTGGAAGTGCCGATTAGACCAGGTAAGCCCCCCTTTAAAATTCAGCCTATGGGTGCCCATGGAAATGCCTAATAAGCATTGATATAACGTCTGAATTGAAAATTTGAAGAAATGTTGAGAGGAAAGTTGAACTAAATCAAAAACATACTATGTGCACACAGATTGTCAAAACGGGTATCAGCAATATCTTTGTAAAGGCTTACCATATCAAGCTGAAGCTTCCGAGGCATCATAAGGGGAATGTTGACTGTTTCGTAATCTAATCTTAAACTTATAATTATCTTCCTTTAAATTAATCAATCATTATCCTTCCAAAATGTTTTTCTTAAGAATGCTTTTCAAGACTAAAAATAGTCATAGGTCAACCGCATCCATACTGTTTTGATTCCTCAAGATGGAATTATCTCACAAAGAAAAACAGGGAGTGGTCTTGAAAGAAATTATGAAAGCCTGGCAGCGTAAGTTCTAGGCTTTCAGTGCCAGTGATCTCACCCATTGCAATATTTAAGGATGGGATATAAGCTCCACATCAGACCTACTCATTCATTTTAGATCCATCAACAAAAATTAGGAAATGGTCTTTGTGTGTAATTTTATAAAGTTCAGTAAATTTTTTCTGGATAAATTGAATGGGGATAATTTCTTTTGTCCATTTTGAGAAGTTAGTATTTATTATGGGAAAAGTCCAAGTTCTTGGGGGGTTTGGGGCAAAATGAGGACAATATACCTCGCTGGCATGGTAAATTTCATTTCAGTATTAGCAAACTCAGGTTCAATGCCTCTGTACATGGATGAATTTCTTAACCAGCAATTTAAAGAATGTGAGCTGTTGGCTTCAATTGCTAATACTATAACAAAATTTGACAGGACAATACCCATCAGTTGTCCGTGTTCTCAGGGATTTATATAGGAATCTAAAAGTGCGTTTAAAACTTCCATCCCATTTTCCCCTGCAGTCGGCTCTTCATCCTTCCCTATATAATTGCATTAGTAGAAATGCCTCATGAGGTCCAGGGGGGCACCATATATGGGCATAGAGTCCCTAGGGAGAACACGTGGTTAATTTATTGTTTCCAAGGAGAATTGTTTCTGGAAGTTTATTAATATCTTTGGTGTTCGACCAGAATTGTTTCCGGGGCAAAGTTTAGATCACACGTGACAGATGATGTCATGGTTGATTGATTTGACACGAAAGAGGAATTAATTTGTTGTTTCTAAGGGGAATTATTGATTCAAGAAAGGGGAATTAATTTGTTGTTTCTAAGGGGAATTATTGATTCACGAAAGGGGAATTAATTTGTTGTTTCTAAGGGGAATTATTGATTCAAGAAAGGGGAATTAATTTGTTGTTTCTAAGGGGAAGGTGGGGAAGAGATATATTGATTGCGTAATCGAAGGGAGAGAATTCCCGAGAAATTGATTACATAATCGGTAGAACCCTATCAGGAGCTCGTGACGGGAATCCATTTATGTGAATAGAATGACGCAATCAACTAGGACAAATGGATTTCTGAGAAATTGATTACATAATCGGTAGAACCCTATCAGAAGGTCATGACGGGAGTAGTAACCAAGGTACTACTTTGCTTGCGCCCCTGTACCAAACAGGTTTCTGGTGGGTACGATCTGGTTTGGTAGGTATAATCTGGTTAGGTGGGTATAATCTGGTTTGGTTCAAGCTTTTCTGACACGGAATTACACAATGAATGGAGGTCATGAGTTCACATACAAATTCTTAAAACTACACGTGACTAAACACGTTATAAAACTATGTGGTATTTGCAAAGAAAAACCAGAGTGGTTTTTTTTCGAGCTGACACCTGTTTTGATTCAGAGCTCCCTCACATTGCGTTATACTATGTTCTGTCTTGTACTAGTTAGGGCTTTGCATAACGTGTTATGAAGGACAAGTTTTTCTGACGCAATTTACAGACCAGATTTCTAGTTCATATATTTTTTGATAACTTGATAGGTGATTTGAATAAAAGGAATTCAAATATTTTGTCTATGAAATAGAAGCTAACTCAATTTGCGAAAAGGTATTCCATTTGCACAACTCTGATCTGATTGAATTGTCGCCGACAATGAGATTTAATCACTGCTAAGCCTATTGTTATTGCGAAAGGGTTACCCAATTTACTTCTTAGTGTTAAATGAAAGATTTCCAAATACGATCATTTTGAAAAGCAGACAAAAAAAATTGGACACTATAATCAGAATTATTTGATTAACATTTAAAAAAGGGTAATGGGATATGTGATCTGTATAATACACAAGTGATGTTTGATAAGTATTGTCAATTTAAAATAGGATCTAACGTTCCCTTTGTTCTCCCATTTCTGAGGGGCAGAGGAGGGTAGGAGAGGGGGAGGGGGAGTCAATTTTGGAGGTAACACATTCTAAAAGTTGGCAAGGTTTTTGATTTTGATAAGAATTGCACAATGAATGTACGTCATGAATTCCCCCTCCCATTCGTCTTAGTTTTTAACGATGCTCCTTATTTCTAGTTGAAAATGCTTATTTTTTAATTTAATTGTGATGAAAAGTCAAAAGTCTAACATAATAGAACAAGGTATTTTGGAGGGGGTAGCTAAATTCATATACGGGATAATTTCCATTCGTCTTAGTTTTTAACGATGCTCCTTATTTCTAGTTGAAAATGCTTATTTTTTAATTTAATTGGGAATGAAAAGTCAAACTCTAACATAAAGAACAAGGTGTTTTGGAGGGGGTAGCTAACTTCATATACGGGATAATTTCCATTCGTCTTAGTTTTTAACGATGCTCCTTATTTCTAGTTGAAAATGCTTATTTTTTAATTTAATTCGGAATGAAATGTCAAAGTCTAACATAAAGAACAAAATATTTTTGGAGGGGGTAGCTAACTTCATATACGGGATAATTTTCATTCGTCTTAGTTTTTAACGATGTTCCTTATTTCTAGTTGAAAATACTTATTTTTTTATTTAATTGGGAATGAAAAGTCAAACTCTAACATAAAGAACAAGGTATTTTGGAGGGGGTAGCTAACTTAATATACGGGATAATTTCCATTCGTCTTAGTTTTTAACGATGCTCCTTATTTCTAGTTGAAAATGCTTATTTTTTAATTTAATTGTGATGAAAAGTCAAAAGTCTAACATAAAAGAATAAGGTATTTTGGAGGGGGGTAGCTAACTTCATATACGGGATAAATTCCATTCGTCTTAGTTTTTAACGATGCTCCTTATTTCTAGTTGAAAATGCTTATTTTTTAATTTAATTGGGAATGAAAAGTCAAACTCTAACATAAAGAACAAGGTATTTTGGAGGGGGTAGCTAACTTCATATACGGGATAATTTCCATTCGTCTTAGTTTTTAACGATGCTCCTTATTTCTAGTTGAAAATGCTTATTTTTTAATTTAATTGGGAATGAAAAGTCAAACTCTAACATAAAGAACAAGATATTTTTGGAGGGGGTAGCTAACTTCATATACGGGATAATTTCCATTCGTCTTAGTTTTTAACGATGCTCCTTATTTTCTAGTTGAAAATGCTTATTTTTTAATTTAATTGGGAATGAAAAGTCAAACTCTAACATAAAGAACAAGGTATTTTGGAGGGGGTAGCTAACTTAATATACGGGATAATTTCCATTCGTCTTAGTTTTTAACGATGCTCCTTATTTCTAGTTGAAAATGCTTATTTTTTAATTTAATTCGGAATGAAAAGTCAAAGTCTAACATAAAGAACAAGGTATTTTGGAGGGGGCAGCTAACTTCATATACGGGATAATTTCCATTCGTCTTAGTTTTTAACGATGTTCCTTATTTCTAGTTGAAAATGCTTATTTTTTAATTTAATTGGGAATGAAAAGTCAAACTCTAACATAAATAACAAGGTATTTTGGAGGGGATAGCTAACTTCATATACGGGATAATTTCCATTCGTCTTAGTTTTTAACGATGCTCCTTATTTCTAGTTGAAAATGCTTATTTTTTAATTTAATTCGGAATGAAAAGTCAAACTCTAACATAAAGAACAAGGTATTTTGGAGGGGGTAGCTAACTTCATATACGGGATAATTTCCATTCGTCTTAGTTTTTAACGATGCTCCTTATTTTCTAGTTGAAAATGCTCATTTTTTAATTTAATTGAGAATGAAAAGTCAAACTCTAACATAAAGAACAAGGTATTTTGGAGGGGGTAGCTAACTTCATATACGGGATAATTTCCATTCGTCTTAGTTTTTAACGATGCTCCTTATTTCTAGTTGAAAATGCTTATTTTTTAATTTAATTGGGAATGAAAAGTCAAACTCTAACATAAAGAACAAGGTATTTTGGAGGGGGTAGCTAACTTCATATACGGGATAATTTCCATTCGTCTTAGTTTTTAACGATGCTCCTTATTTCTAGTTGAAAATGATTATTTTTTAATTTAATTCGGAATGAAAAGTCAAAGTCTAACATAAAGAACAAGGTGTTTTCGAGGGGGCAGCTAACTTCATATACGGGATAATTTCCATTCGTCTTAGTTTTTAACGATGCTCCTTATTTCTAGTTGAAAATGCTTATTTTTTTAATTTAATTGGGAATGAAAAGTCAAAGTCTAACATAAAGAACAAGGTATTTTGGAGGGGATAGCTAACTTCATATACGGGATAATTTCCATTCGTCTTAGTTTTTAACGATTCTCCTTATTTTTAGTTGAAAATGCTATTTTTTTAAAATAATTAGGAATGAAAAGTCAAACTCTAACATAAAGAACAAGGTATTTTGGAGGGGGTAGCTAACTTCATATACGGGATAATTTCATTCGTCTTAGTTTTTAACGATGCTCCTTATTTCTAGTTGAAAATGCTTATTTTTTAATTTAATTGGGAATGAAAAGTCAAACTCTAATATAAAGAACAAGGTATTTTGGAGGGGGTAGCTAACTTCATATACGGGATAATTTCCATTCGTCTTAGTTTTTAACGATGCTCCTTATTTCTAGTTGAAAATGCTTATTTTTTTAATTTAATTCGGAATGAAAAGTCAAACTCTAACATAAAGAACAAGGTATTTTGGAGGGGGTAGCTAACTTCATATACGGGATAATTTCCATTCGTCTTGGTTTTTAACGATGCTCCTTATTTCTAGTTGAAAATGCTTATTTTTTAATTTAATTAAGAATGAAAAGTCAAACTCTAACATAAAGAACAACGTATTTTGGAGGGGGTAGCTAACTTCATACACAGGATAATTTCCATTCGTCTTAGTTTTTAACGATGCTCCTTATTTCTAGTTGAAAATGCTTATTTTTTAATTTAATTCGGAATGAAAAGTCAAACTCTAACATACAGAACAAGGTATTTTGGAGGGGGTAGCTAACTTCATATACGGTATAATTTCCATTCGTCTTAGTTTTTAACGATGTTCCTTATTTCTAGTTGAAAATGCTTATTTTTTAATTTAATTGGGAATGAAAAGTCAAAGTCTAACATAAAGAACAAGGTATTTTGGAGGGGGTAGGTAACTTCATATACGGGATAATTTCCATTCGTCTTAGTTTTTAACGATGCTCCTTATTTCTAGTTGAAAATGCTTATTTTTTAATTTAATTGGGAATGAAAAGTCAAACTCTAACATAAAGAACAAGGTATTTTGGAAGGGGTAGCTAACTTCATATACGGGATAATTTCTATTCGTCTTAGTTTTTAACGATGCTCCTTATTTCTAGTTGAAAATGCTTATTTTTTAATTTAATTGGGAATGAAAAGTCAAACTCTAACATAAAGAACAAGGTATTTTGGAGGGGGTAGCTAACTTCATATACGGGATAATTTCCATTCGTCTTGGTTTTTAACGATGCTCCTTATTTCTAGTTGAAAATGCTTATTTTTTTAATTTAATTGGGAATGAA